>OU343220.1:328190864-328364352 GCA_910596185.1 Chrysanthemum makinoi | reverse complement strand
CTGGTACCTGCACACAAACACATGCTTGCTTTGGTCAAATGGCAATGTGCTTTTAGCCCGTATTTAACGTACTACTAATCAATGCCATAATTAATTGCAATACCCGAAATCCTTAAATAAAGCTGCTTCTATTTTCATTTCTTTTAACATACATTATATATGGAAAATGATCTATCATTCTATTTGTTATGTTTTTGCTTAGGAGGGATGAGTTCGAAGACATCGTAGGAGGATATAGCAATGCTCTTCATATATAGAATTTGGTGATCTGAAAAATATATAAATAGTAGGATGCCAAATTAAGATTTCTTTTATGAGAAATTAATATAGTTAAAGAGAACATGAATGAAAGTGAAATGTTGTTAATGGTGAGCATTGCTTAGAATACGAAGAAAGTGGTGAGTTAATGACAAGTTGCTTGCTTAATGCATATTTAAAAAGCTAGCATTTAATGGTGGTGAGGTTTAAGTTCCAAGAAGAAATGCATGTGCAACTAGCTCATCAGTCCAGTAGCAGTTATTATTTATCAACTCTAATTTACCTCCATTATTTAAGCCACACGCAGGTGTCGGTGGTACAACTATGTCATTTTATATGATTCAAATTAACATGCATCATAAGTTATGTTTAATAAGATTTATAAAAGTTACACTCACAACATGCAGGAAATCTAAACGAGCTAGGCGAAGGAGCACACTAATAACTGCTATTGGTGTGTCACCTCAACGGCACATCATCCTCCTACCAATAACTAAAACACTCTTCATAGCAATAACACCCAATGGCGAAAGGTCGCCCATTCAACAGGCGAGGGATGAATGGCATGGTAGGGGTGCACTATGGCTAGACATTGGGATGCCATTGGAGTTGTTTTTTTGCGAATGGCGTGCCAGATGCCCTCCCTCACTATGCTCTTGTAATGCAAAACACCTCATTTGCAAGTTACCTGAATACGAATTAATTTTAATGTTTATAGTCACAAACAAGTCTAGCATTCTAATCGATAAACACGTCGTTTATGAGAAATTTCGATAACGAAATAAACCTCATCGACCAACGTTTGGATACCAAAATAAGTAGTCAGGTTGCTGACACATTTGCCTTTTGTTTATGTCAATAACCGGAGATGCAACTGGAATTCATTTCTCTTTTACTTGATTTGTTACCAGCAGAACAAACAAGATGCCTTATACCAAAACACAGATATCTACACCTCCACAGTAAAGGGATTCGACAACCCACAGACGCTAAATAGTTCATAAACATGTTTAACATACTTCTAAACAAGCATATAACAGAACAAACAAGATGATAAGTATGAAAATGTTTTCAGCCAAATTCATTTTTAAACAAAGGCATTGCTGCAGAACAAACGATTATCTGTATAAAAATTGATGGTTATAAAAATTGATGCTGCAGAACAAGATTATATTGATGGTTATACAACATGAATCCTCCATAACTGTTAGAATATTACTCCATAACAATTAAAAGTTATATTGTGAAAATTACTCTTTCACAATCAAAGGATATACACTATGAAACATGTGAAATCCCATTCATTCTTCAGTTTCCTGTACATTCGGCAAATGAATATGATGGATGGCGACATTACAACAGAAAAAAGATAACTGGCCACCCATAAGCAAATGAATCTTATACTCATATCAAGTTCCAAGATATTGATTTAGAAGATACGAGCCTCACAATTGATGATAGGATAGCTTCTGTGTCTAACAACATACATAAGAACAAAAAAGACAGTTTGTTACCCATATCCAAGAAGAAGAGCCTCGTCATGTATGTAATTAGACACCATCCAAACAAGAAATTTCTTTAACCTGTACAAGAATAACATGAGTTAGCATTGTCAAATATTAAATAACACGCTTAAGGCTAAACTCTAGTAATCATCAGTAAGTAAAACCATGAGACAAATCCTTGGCTATTATACCGAGAAACAAAAGTACTATCCTCTCAATTCGAGCATTTCATTCTACTAAAAGAAATTCACTATTCATACCAAAGGTTCTCTAATGCTATTATACACAATCACCTATTACTTCAAAAGCAACCACTACAGTCAGTCAGTTATATTTTTTCGTCATAAATAATCTCAGAGAGCTAGATTATTATAAATGCACCCGTTGAAAACAATAACAGTGAATGTTCTTTTAAATGTCATAAACAGAAGTTAGAAGACTGCAAACAAGAATCCAGTACTTAATATCTATGACAAGGGCCGACACAATTAAACATAATGACGTATGAAGCCACAACCAGATGTGCATTAATAATACAAATAAAAACAAAGACATGGTAAATTATTTAGATTCCTCAGGCCATATAAACCTTCAACACTGAGAACAAGCAGAGCGGTCACCACAAACATTATGATAATACTAATCACCGACATCAGAGTAGACTATACCTTTTCGTGTCTTGGTTGGTCTAATTTCATGAACTGAAGAAGACCTTCTTCTATCTGGAACATCTTTTAATGAAGATTCAGGCTTCTTCTTCTTGGAGGATATGAAAGCTGAAGGCAGAAGAGCATCCACAGCTTCCCTTTGTTGTTTCCTTTTACAAACAGGGTCGTCAACTTGACTAGATGTTTTCTTCTCTTGGATAATCTTTTTATTCAAAGGCTTATCAGTATTTTTATCAACAGTCACCGGCTTTGCATCCTTAAATGTTTTGTTTACAGATTCCTGACCCCTCTTGGTTGATGAATCATATTGCATTTTTGCTTTCTTCTTTTTATCCCGTATATGTGATAAACTATCATGTCCAGGGTACCCTCTTTTACTTTCAGAGGTAGTAAACCTTTTCCCCTGTTCAGAAAGTTCGTTCCCTTTTTTCTTACTCTGAACGTGTCTCATAATATCATCTGAAACTCGGTTACTCTTGGTATATAGTGAGTTAAAGACGGACACATATGGCTTTTTAACTGATAAAACCAAGTTTCTGTCCTTAGCATCGTTAACAAGTGCCCCCCAGTTCTTATTAGTCTGCAAAGTTCTCACATTTCCCAAAATCCACAAAGAGTGTTTGGCCCGCGTCAATGCCACATTCATTCGCCTCACATCAGCAACAAACCCGATACTTTTTCTGGACTTCATTTCTTGTGTTGCTCCTCCTGCCCTGACTGTAGAAACTACAAGTATATCAACCTCCCGGCCTTGAAAACCATCAACGGTATTAAGTTCCATTTCATCCATTATACAAGATCCAAAAGCAGCCGAAAAACGTGAACGCAACAGGGAAAGTTGAGACCTATAAGGTGTGATGATCCCTATCCTTCCTCCAATAAACTCTGATGGATAACTCTTCCTGAAAAATCTAACAAGTTCTACTGCAGCATCAGCCTCACACTCATTGTAGAGAGACCCAGAGTTCTTACCGTGAAGCTCTTGCCCATCTGCAATATCAAAGAATAAATAAGGCCCGAGGCCTTCTGTCTTGTGAAATGGTTTTTCTTTGCTGGACATCCCATCACCATTCACCAAGTTGCCATCATAAAAATGTATAGAAGGAAATCGGCATATCTCTGGGTGCATCCTATACTGAAACATTTTGTAAAAACTAATAATTAGTGAATCCTACTACACGTAGATGCTATTAAAAGGGAAAATAGTGTACCTGCTGTGTAAGCATAGTAACAGGGTGACCAGCCTTCTGTAGACGTTCAAACATACTGCATTGATAGAGATATTTACTTGCAACATCCGAGAGAACAGTTGCAGGAAGCTGCTTTGGATCTCCAACCATAATACTTTTGCTCCCCTTTGATTTTAGAAGTTGAAGAGGAATCAAAGTCGCAGGTTCCAGAGCCTAACAAACAAGATGAAACAATTAGTCCCTAAGCGGAAAAGGTCGATGAATAAAGATTCATACCTGAGCGGCTTCATCAATTACGACAGCATCAAACAATGAAGACTCAGATGAAGAGCTGAACTTATGAGTTACCATAGATTCAGAGCAAACTGCATACAGATCTCCACCACAACCACTCAATGTCGTTATCACAATTTCAGCTTCCCTTAGTATAGACTTGCGCAATTTTTGTTTAAGAGCTTTTCTTTTCTCATAAGCTTTCTTTTCTCGTTCCTGAGCAGTTGCAAGCTCTATGTAGACTTCTTTCTTTTCACTATAAAGTGCTCTTAGCCTTGTCCCTATTTCTGCATCAGACATCTCCTCCTTCACATCATCATCTCCTTGAAGAACATCGGGACCTAAATTAGCTCGTTTGGCTTCAAGAAACCTAATATGATTTACTAACTTCTCCAGCTTAGAACGAAGAACAAGTGAAGAGTCCCCTACATCCATATCACTTGCCTTCTCTTCTTCATTCAAACGATGGTCAACAAGGGTGTCAATGAAAAAAGGCAGCGAAGTTGGATGAACGGTCTTTGCATTACCAACCCTAACAAGATAAGGCTTGTACATTGATCCGTCACTGCCATATAACCCATCACTGGAAATTCGGGACACAAGTTCATCAACTGCAGCATTTGATTGTGCGCAGATAAGAACTCTACCTCTTATTATGTGACTAGTAGCAGCTCGGGACTCATCATCCTTTAGTTGTTTGGCCAAAGCTGCATCCTGCCAAGCCCTTGCAACTGCAGCAGATTGACTCATCTGTTGCACCCTATTCAAAGGAGTACAAGGTCTCCTTGTAACATCATTAATGCCAGCTAATGAAAGCAAAGCACTGACAATAGCCACAATTGTCCGCGTCTTCCCAGTACCCGGAGGACCCTGTATAAGGGATAGACCATAATCATCTCTTAAGTTGGCAGGTCCGCTAACGCTACTTATAGCCTGAAGTTGACAGTCGTTAAAAGAAGATTCAAGAATCTGCTGTAAAGGGCGGGACAGCTTACTCAGATCCGTCCTAGATTTGAGGACGTTAGGTTGGTGATTATTAGGGTTTAAGATGACAGGAAGCAGAGGAATAGTATGTATTGACGACAGTGCCTGGAATTCTCTTAGTTGGGAAGTGATACTCATGATGCGATGAATGTACCACTTGCTTCGTTCCATTAGAAGCTTTTTGGCCCGATTTAGACGAGAACATCCATTCTGAAGATACAACTTGATCATTAATATGCTTGAGCTTGATGATCTTCTTTTATAATCTTTTTCGCATCTCTCTACCTTTCCAACCATGTGAACATCATGTTGAGACTTCTGAAAAGGCTGTCTCGTTAGCAATATGAGATCATTTTCAACACAGATGGTCTTAGAGTCTTTGTCGTCATGAACACAACGAACAACATGGAAGTCATCAACTCTTTCCACTGACATCACAGACAGACTTCCACAAGACATCTCATCTGACGAAACCATCTCCATATATGAATTCTGTAGCTGTGCTTTTAATTCTTCTAAAACCAATGGACGGAAGACTGCCACATAGTCATCAGGAGATTGAAAATAAACAGGAACCTCCTTCAACTTTGGATTATTATTCTTCTCTTCAACTGATGATGAGGATGATGCTAACCCCACTGTAGCAAAATAATCCATCTCCAGAATAGGTCTAAACCAATCGTCTAGCCTTACAGGTTTGAACCTCTGATGACCAGCGCGTAGCCTGTTCGAATGGGAAAGTCTGTTTTCAACTGGTAAGTTTAGTTGAATAACTTGCCGTTTTGGACCACCAGTGCTCGGTTTTGCCAAGTGTGATTGATGATGCCTTGCAGATTTTAATGCGGATTCCCATGGATCATCTTTAGCATCGAATACTATCTCCTTGATGACCCCTCTATCACTCTTTGCCAACAAAGGCTTTTTTATAACTTTGTTCGAAGGCCTAAAATCATTCTTTAAACTGGATAACTTGGATTTGAGATTTTCTACATATGATTTTGTCTTGTGCACATCAGATGAGTTTTCTTTACTTGTGCCTTGTACAGATTTCTCTTTGACCATAAAAGATGGTCTTACTTGGTCCACATTACTCTCTGAAGAAATTTTCATAGCTTCATTAGAATGTGAAGCTCTTTCAGCAGTAGTATCTAAAGCAATATTGTCACCATCTAATGATGAATGACTTGACCCACTACTCACAATGTTGACGTCATCTCTAACATCTATCTCATCGTCTGAAAGAATTATCACGCTTTCTCTCTCGGTTTTGGCACGAGATGCTGAATCCAAAATCTGTAGATCTGAATCCTCGCACTCCGTATTCTGCAATAAGCCCTCAGCTTGCAAGAATGAGGCTTTAACGGTTGCTTTTCCATATGAATTATAAGGAACATTGACATCATTCTTCAAAGAAACAACAAGACGTGATACCTGATTACTTAATTCATCAATCACAATATTTTCTGCAGACAAAAGGAGAAAACATGAATTCATACTTGCTGACGTGAAAGGCAATAATAAAACAAATGAATATAATATATCAATAAGAACACACCACACTGAATGAGTTTTTCAATGGCCAAGATAGCAGAGGTCTTATCATCACACGACTCCTTAAGTGGATCAAGTAAACAAAGTACAGTTTGTTTCCAATACCGAACTACAACAGCAAGTGTAGACTTCCCCCAGAACATCAAATCGTGAAGCCATTTACAGCTAATTGACTTCTTTACCAAAATTTCTGAATCTCCTGGTATTTTATGCATAGATTGCTGTAGCTTTTGGAGAACAGCAGGTAAGCATTCAAGTAACCGAATACAGGTCATCTGAAACATGGAAAAACAATGCTCAACTACTTCTGAAAATCGCTTGACAAATGAAAATCACGCTGTATTCAGAAAGATACTTAAATGTACCTGTGAGATCTTATGATCAATGAATGACTTCCCTTCAGACAAGCATATGCAAAAACATGGCCATGCAACTTCTGATAACAAGTAACTAAACTTTTTCAAATGCGTGGAATCAAACTTTGACGAGTTTCCATCAATGTCCGTGATCACAGAATCAAATGTAGGCTGCCGTAGAAATCCACCTTGAGATGAGAACTTTAAGCTACTATTGTCATCGCTTCGTCCAGATTGTAACCCTTCCGTAAGTAGTTTGCACAGTACAAAAAAGAAATGATGTACACTTTGAAATCTTTCCAGCACAGAATCCAACAGAAGCTGAATAGGAAACAATAATAAGATTCACAAATTTAATAAGCACACTAAGCATCAACAGAGAAAAATGAGACTTCCAACAAATATTATAGGTATAGAGGGAAAAAAATACCAGTTCTCGAGCATGTCTGAGCCCCAGAAAGACTGCAGATACTGACGCAGAGCAAGAGCACAGAAACTGCAAACAAGAAACAAGACCTCGCGTGTTTGCAAATTGTTCAACAAAATGCCTACCCACTTGCCTAGCATTCTGCAGCCAAAACAAAAGTCTCATAACCAATTCATATATACAGATCATTACAAGCAATTGATTAGTATGAAGGGAAGCATTTATTTACATCATCAGGATCAACAAGCAATAGGATTAAGCTTTCAGCCATCCTTGGTTCCCAAGTCCATTGCTTCCGAAGTTCGCTTTGCTCCACTCTTGTAATAAAATAGGATGTTAACCTGTGATAATTTCAACATTAATGTCACTTCTGTTGTTCCTCCCGTCTTAAACATAGATTTAGGGGGATACAGCATTAAACATTAACCTCCTAAATGTTCTGATTAAAGGGGTGCACATGGTTGCCACCATGACTGAGTTCTTCACCTGTTGTCCATTCCCGCCATCATCAAAACCAGATGGTGTTCTCCACCCAAATAGATGTGATACTTCTGGAGCACGTGTGGTTAGCCATTGTCCAATTGGAAGGGCCGTCTCAGAGCTACTTTCAGGCTCAACCATAGAAAAGCGAGATAAAGCCCACAAAACTGCCTTAGAAAATGATATGGGTAGAACTGTGGGATCAATTTCAACTAAAACATCAACCCATAGCATCGGAATGCACATCCACAGTCCATACCCCGATGAGGTAGTTTGACTCTGCAAGCTAAATTCATTCCAACAGCTGGTGTCCTTTACAACATCATCTGAAAATAAGCCTTCATAGTCATCTTCATCTTTGAAGTCGATGATATTCCTATCAACACTTTTGTGTATTTGACAGTGTAGAATTGAAGACACTAATGCAGATGCGTCGGAGACTATAATCGTTTGGATCAAATCAAAAGCAGGTTGCCTAAGAGAGCTGTAGAGTGTCGAGTCCTTGAGTGATGCGACTAAAGAAGGACCCCTGTGTCATAAACATAAGAACACATCTCATGACAACTATATTCATCAAGATGCATCATAAAAGACCAGTAATTAGCAACAATTGTTTCTCTGCAACCAAATTTCAGCTATTTTCAGAGATCATAACTGCTGCACAGTGATCATCATTTACTTGCAGGAAAACAGAGATGTTTCAAATTTTAAGCATGTGCTAAGAGTTGATATACTATCACTCCATTCCATTCGAACAAAAAGAAAACTGGGAGAAAGAGAAGTGACATTGCACTACGCCAATCATAATCAATAGACTCGAAGAACAGTACAGAGTAACCCAACAAAAAATTGAGTATACCAATGACCTTGCCCTTTACAAGCCACATGTCATCAAGACTTGACTATTCCAATTCCAATAAAGAGTTGATTATTGCACTAGAACACTAGAGCTAAGAGGAATCCCAACCTTGCTACCAAAAAAAAGCCCCCTAGGGTGACTTGCACTTACACCACGTCAGTTTTTTATGCTATCTGCTTAGTAAATCATTTATGATCTGATGCTGGATTTGCTGAACATTTACAATTCTAGTATGGATAATTATTGAGTTAATTTTGGTTACTTGTATATGCCTAATTTTTATATGATTTCTTGATAACAACATACCAGGTAAAGAACCTGTAAAACAGTCATTAAATTTGTGTAAAATGATATGACGATTTGCGGCATACCACATGTGTGCACATTCAAAAGGTGGGCATGGAGGATTCATCTGGTAACCTCGGTGAATTATGAGAAGAGCAATCTGAAAACACAATTTAGCCATGAATTACTAAAAAGGTAGGGCAAAGACCATTCATGACAAGTGTAGCCATCATATATGTTTAACATGTAAATCGAGAGTACCTGGCAAGCCTTTTTTCTCATTAGAGTGCTGAAGTTGCTACTAACAGTCACTTGATGCAGAAGAAAGTAAAGAAAATGTCTGCGCTGCTTTTGGTGTTCCCCGTCTTGCAAAGCCTCGAGAGACTGCAGAAAGGAGGTGTACATAATTAAGACCATAGAATATCATCTGCCCTATTTATATTCCAGATATACAAAGCAGAAAAGCAAGGTGGGTTTAAAAATAAAAAAATATATGTGACAAAAGCATGCCAGAAGAAAAGGTTGAAAAAGATCGAATATTTCCTTGTGACTCTTCTCATCTTTAGTATGAAAACACTGACCCAGTAGTGTGTCCCGCATTACAGTTGGTGATAGTGTTGCCCAAAACCAGAGCTTACATCCTTGAAACAATAACAAACTGCTTTAATAACCACGAAAGAACGTGCAATGAACTGACCTGAAGTTATACATATATTAACCAAGAAAAGCATACCAAGCATATCAAAAAGTAGTCTAAGGCAGTTGATCGCATGAGAGAATTCTGCGGAATCATCATCAGTAATATGTTTCAGTACAATGCTGAGAAAACTAGGATACTGCTCCAGAATCCCTTCTTCAAAAGCACGAGGCTCTAGAAACCCAAGCCTTCACAAAAAAAGAAAAATAAGTTATACGTAATAATAATACATCACCCTAATAAGAGACTATTAATGAAAAGTACAAGTGAAGAGTTTGAGAAGAAGTTACTGCTCCCTACATACAGTGCCTTGATTCCAAGCCATACAGTTATCCGATCCAGTTGCATCCTCGGCCTTGAGGTCTCAACAACACTTGAAGATTCTGTCTCTAGAAATTGAATGCATTTCTTGAGCAAGGGCTGCAAAGAATCCAAATCCGCCGCATTCCTCAGCTTTCCAATGGACGCAGCTAAGCGGAACCCTATCGAACGACACTTTCTGGTCTTGAGAAAAAGCAACGCATAGACTCCCGGGTAGTGTTGATGGCCGTCCAAAGTGAGTTGATGATGATGATCAACGGCTTCCATAAAAATCTGAAACTCGTCAACCAACAATTGGTCATCCAACAGCTCAGGAAACATCAAAACCTCATACATGAGAGTAACAAGCCTAGCATCATCTTCGCCATCGTCTTTAAGCGGACATGAGTTGAAGCGTTTGAGTTGATTAGTGACGCGTTCTTCGTCCAGAGCCTGTAAAAGACGAAGAAGGGGAGCAATAGAAGCGTAGTCGTAGTCTGCGGCATACGTGTCCTTGGCCTGATGATGCTGACAGATGCAAAGCATGCATTCCTGTAACTCTTGGGAGACGCGGTCCCAAAGAAGCTTGAGAGGGGGAGAGTCGTGGAAGTTGTAAAAGGTTTCGAGAAGTGGGCCCATGATCTCGGAGGAACTACACCAAATATGATTATCTCTGTCCTTAGGGAGTGATATAAGGTAGTTGTATGCATCTGTAAACCTAATAAAAAATCATTCAATACATTAATTAATTTAATCTCTATTTGAATGAATGAGTGGAAATAAAAAGGAACGAACCATGACTCTTTGAGATTTTGAAAGTGAAGTCGATTGCTGTCATCGTCGTCTTGTTCTTCAATGGCCTTCCATCGCTCCAACAGCGACTCTTTCTTCTTCGACTCCATCTATCTTTCAAATAAACCCTAATTTCTTCTTGTTACTGCTACTTCATCATATAATAAAACACTCAATTGAAAAAGAGGCGCCTAAATTTCTTTCTCTATATCCCACCGCCCCCGCCCACCCGACGGGCCCGTTTTGCATATGTATCCCTCAACAAATTAATTTATGCAAAACAAATACCCCTATTCTTTTTCAAAAGATTAAGGGTTTTCTTTTTTATTCTATTATTACCCATTACAATCCCTTTGCACTCTTAATGATTGAGTGGAGTGGAAAATGGAAAAGAATAGGAAAGGGAAAAGAAAGGGAAAAGGAAAGGAATTGTTAGTTGATATGTTTTGAGATAGAAATAGGAAAGGAAAAGGAAAGTAATCATGTATGAAATTACATATATGTCCTTGTAATGTAAAATCTTTTAAATGTATATGTCTTTGCAAACATGGGAAGATTTTATACACGATTTGAACTGAACAAGTTGGTTCATTTGTGTTTAAACTATTCACTCGTTTATTGATTTGTGAAATGAATCATAGTTGTTGTTGCTAATAATATGTTTAAACATCTGAATTAGATGTTGAACAAAGTTTTTAAAAATAGTTCGGCCGATTTGTAAAATAATTGTCACCAAACTGGACCAAAAGTTTTTAAGTCATGGGTTGGGCAAGTCAAAACTGTTTTATCAAAAAACTAAACGGACGTTAGTAACCACAAAAACGACTTATATAATTAACTCTTAAATTTTTAACTTTTTTTATTTAATTATCAATTCTTTTTTTTATTCTTTATTTTTTTCGAACAGTTTCAATTTATTTTTTATTTTTTTATTTTCACTTTCTTTTATTTATTTTTTTGTTTTTAAAGGTTTTGGTTATATTTGTTTTATTTATTTATTTTGCTTTCTATTTAATTTTTGGTTTTTATATCTACTTATGAAGAAAAACTAACGCCATTTGAAAGGACCGGTCCATGCAAGTTGCGTAATGACGTTTTAGGGCAAAGGTGTAATTGGCAATCACATGGACGATATATGTAATTAACTTTTATAATATTATAAAGATTGTCTTATAACTTTACAAAGTAAATACACACATTGATTATGTGAATTACGAGTACAGCGTGACATTTGTAAAGAAATTTATTATAGAAAATGAACTTGTTACGTCAATATGCATATGATCATGTTACATTATAACATTAACACAACATACACATTGTTGATAACTTATTACCTAGTATTACGTCTTTACAAGTTATGCCATGGACCATTTAATGTGATTTTGCATTTTATGATATGACCTTTTGTGTCATTTCACATTTTATTGTTTCAACTCTAGCTATATTGCCAAATATTTTGATAAAACAAATCGCTAGTAGCTTACGACTTATATAGTTTTTCACACTTTAAAACGGTGACTTTGAAACGAACACCAAGCAATTTCAACTATTCTCGACTTCTTATTGAGCGAATCAAATCATCATTTCTATGATGTTCTAACTTTGCGTAGTCTCGCCATTTTGGGTATAAGGCCATTAATTTTGGGAAGGGGTGAAATGAAAAATAAGTAAGAGGACTAAAGCATACATTCATATAAGAGAAATGGGGATCACGAATCTACTAAGACAAAATACATATAAGGCTTTAGCCTTTTAAACCATAATTATAATGCATTTAAGCTATTCCTAAAAGGAAGTCTTAAAAAATAGATTGCACACTTACTATAAGAGCAAGGCTTAAAATTCAATATCACATTATTCAAAAATTAAATGGATCAATTTTCTCCATAACTTTTCAACTTCCTAAAGATTGGCAAACCAAACGGGACCAAAAGTTTTTAAGTTTGGTCATGTGTTGGACAAAATTGTCTTTTATGGGACCAAATAGATGTTAGTAACTACAAAGACTATTTACATAATTAAGTTTTATTTATTTATTTATTTTTGTTTTTCTTTTCTTTCTTCAGTTTTTCGACCGGTTTCTAGTTAGTTTCGGTTTCTATTTATTTATTTTTATTCATTTTTTGCTTTCCTCTTGTTTGTTTTTGTTTTTGGTTTTAGTTTTGGGTTTTCATTAGTTTTGCAAATGGACAACCAAGGGACGACTTGTGTAAGAACTTGTTACATCAATATACATATGATCTTGTTACATTATAACGTTAACCAAGGGACCATTTTATGTGATTTTGCATGAATGACCTTTTGTGTCATTCTACATTTTATTATTTCAACTATAGCTATATTGGCAAACACTTTGATAAAACAATTCTCTAGAGACTTAGAGTTATTTTTGTTCATTTCGAGTAGAAGGATGAAATGAGAGATAAGTAGAAGGAGTAAAGTTGTATGGTATTTAAAGAGAGAAGAAAGATTTGTAAGAGTTAAAAAAGAGAAATCATAGATTGATAGTAGCAGCACGGTGGCGAGTGAGAGAGAGAAATGGGTGGCCGGGGGGGAAAGCAACAGCAGCAGAAGAAATCAGCAGGAGTTAAAACAAAATTGATAGTTGTGATTTGTGTTGGACTTCTTGGAGCAGCTCTCATTGCAGATCTACTCTGGGCTTCTTCTAATTCTAATTCTTCTACTTCGTTTAGTATCAGTACCAGTACCAGATCTTCTTTTCCCCTAAACCCCTCCTCCTCCTCCTCCAATTACTCTTCTCCCAAGGTATATTTATTATTTTTATTTCAGTTATTATTATGTTTGTGGATCTATCTGATACTAGCACCATTCATCCATCCTTACTTACCATTAACATTCACACTCATATATAAATAAATTAATAAAACCTTTATTCTTCTTCTTCTTCACTTATCATTATATTTTAGCCATAATTAATTGTCTAAATATGTAGTATCTTACTTGTCACTTTTTTACTTGTATCTCAATCAGACTAGTATTTAATAACCAACATATTGACGTATTTTTGGGTATCAAATCAAGTATTTTGGGAATCAATACACAGAATAATCGAAATTCTAAATGTTAGTTATCTAATAGTCCGATTGCTACATACAACTTAAAAAAGTGATATGTAAGATACATTTTCAGACAATTACCTTACCTTATTTTGCTTATTTTTCAAAAATAAGCTACTTAAACTCTTTGGCAGACATTTATTTATTAATCTTTAATCTCTGAAAATAAAAGGTTACTTCATGTAGCTTACTCTTTTATAATCTTTTAAGCAACAGCACAGCATTTGTTTTGCCAAACATATTAGTCTCTTCTATTATTATCATTCACTCAATGTCTTTTAATTATCATTATCATTATCGTAAATTTGATTTTTTAATTACAGTCAATTCACATTTTTTAAAACTAATAATGATGCTGAATGCCCAAATGACAGCGAATCCTTTCTAAAACATTTGCTGATTTGCCCGGACCACAACTTCATTGGGACAAGATGTCTGATGCACCCGTCCCTCGTCTCGATGGAGCTGCTATTCAGATCAACGACCAACTCTTTGTTTTCGCCGGATATGGAACTATTGATCTTGTCCACTCTCATGTCGACATTTACAATTTCACGTCCAACACCTGGGGCGGCAGATTTGACATGCCAAAACAAATGGCACATTCACATTTAGGAATGGTCACTGACGGAAGATACATTTACATAGTCACTGGACAATACGGCCCGCAATGTAGAGGACCAACCGCCCATACATTCGTCCTAGACACTCACACCAAGCAATGGCAGGACATGCCTCCTTTACCCGTACCTAGGTATGCGCCAGCAACTCAACTTTGGAGAGGCAGACTCCATGTCATGGGCGGAAGCAAAGAAGACCGATATACCCCTGGCGTAGATCACTGGAGCATTGCTGTCAAAGATGGTCAAGTTCTAGAAAAGGAATGGCGTACTGAACTGCCCATACCTCGTGGTGGCCCCCACAGGTATCATTGTCTTATTATTAGTTGATAGTAATTGCCTATACCTCGTTTTGGTACATAAAGTGGATAAGTTTGTTTTGCTTCAGGGCTTGTATCGTGGCCAATGACCGGTTATATATGATTGGTGGTCAAGAAGGTGATTTTATGGCCAAACCAAATTCACCTATATTCAAATGTTCCCGAAGGAACGAGGTAATATTCTTAAGCATCCCCTTTGTTTTCAACTACTTCTCATATCTGAATTTGAACACCGACGCAACCACTTCCAAGTCTGATAGGTTAATATGATTTGGTCGTTAAATCAGTTGTTATGGGTGTTTGCGAACTTGTTGGATTTATAGTAATTTGTGTGTACAATGCCTTGGGAATGTCTCTTATTTCTTATTAAAACTGCAAAATTGTCACAGGTTGTATATAGTGATGTTTACATGTTAGATGATGAGATGAGGTGGAAGGTTTTACCTCCTATGCCAAAACCCGACTCCCACATAGAGTTTGCTTGGGTTGTCGTCAACAATTCTATTGTTATTGCGGGTGGCACTACAGAGAAGCACCCGGAAACTAAGAAAATGATCCTGGTTGGAGAAGTCTTCCAGTTTCAACTTGATACATTGGTAAGATGTATTTTTATTAGTAAAGTAACGCCCAATGCCGTCTTCCACAGGTTATGGGTACCCAATACCGTTCGGTTGTATGGGGAGGTTAAGCTTTCTACCAAAGGTAGAAAGGACCTCCGGCCTTTTGTAGGGAGTGAGGATCGAACCTCTGACCTCTCGGTTGAGAGGCAAGGGGTTTACCAACTGATCCAACCTTACTTGTTATATGTATTTGGATGCTTTTCTTTTTCGATATATGGCTGGCTGAAATTACTTGTCTAAATCACATTTACATATGCCTCCACTTCAGATTGCTACTTATGACCAGACTGTCATCACTGTGCAACTACAAACGTTTCATTCCACCATGCTAACTTATGTTTTCGGCAAGAATGAGGAGTTTTACTATAATAGCAGTTCAACAGGTTAAGATAGCAAACAAAAATTAAAAAATAAAGCACTACCCTTCTTCCAATTCTTTTGAGGAGGTTATATGGTTTCGTAGTGAATTCGTTTTGTCCACCAAAAGTTTCAACTGGTTTCACCAGCAGTCCGACATAGCTACCCTGATAATCATCCCTGTTTTTGTGTTGTTGAGCTGTTGAGCCTGTGTCAGCTGGACCTTAAACCAAATACAATGTCAAATCATCATAACCAATCGTTCATCTTGATGGCTTAATCATCACGTTACTGATCCCCAACATTAATATTCAAAAAAAAGGAAGGTGAGCATGCAGTGTATAAGAATTATAGCCTTGGGAATGAGTTACTGGCGTAATCATCATATTTCAGTGCCCACCTGATCTTTGGGGTACAATCATCATTATTAATCCATATAAAAACATGAGGAAAGAAAGTATACAAACTGATAAAGACTGTAATACAAGCATGATACTTCTTCCAACCATGGCAATTGCCACACTGTTTTACGTCAATTTGAATATAATGGAGCTTTGATTATGATGCTGAAAGACCGATTAGAATAAATGAATAGTGATTTAGGACTTGGATAAATAACAATTAGCTGGCTGATAGGTTTGTGTGTTTCTTATAGTCGGGAGTTTGAAGATAAAATATTAAACTAGTTTTTGACTTAATTGATTGACGTTTAGAAGTTGACCATGCGGGCCTTACAAAATTTAACGCTTTGGGAAATTTTCTTTTCTTTTTTTGCAGAAATGGTCAGTCGTTGGGAAGCTCCCTTATCGTGTGAAAACCACACTGGTAGGGTTTTGGGATGGATGGTTGTACTTCACTTCAGGCCAACGAGATAGAGGACCAGATGATCCTACACCCAAAAAGGTCATTGGAGAGATGTGGAGAACAAAACTGAGCTTGTCATAGTCACCTCTTGCTTAATATATAAACGCTATTCGAATTTGATTCTTTGAGGTCAGTGCAAATATACCTGTAACATGTATACAAGTCAGCCATTCTCATGTCATTTATCCATCTTTGTTCACACAAACACATGAAGTTTTTGGAACAATGTTGTAAGTAGGAAGAAATTATGTACTAGTAATATTTAGAGAATAGATGTAGGGGCTCCAAAATATCATTGATTCATTGCATTTGATGTTTTAAATATTCAAAGTTCCTGTATTCGTTTTCATTAGGAATATATCCTTTTATTGAACGAAATGAGTATGTATTAACAAACACGGAGACATGCTGACATAATAACCAAAATATCAACTTTTTGAAAAAAAACATTGCAACAAAAATATCTGATTCTTGTGACCTGTGTAAGAGTATTGATTTGGATCTGGGAGTAAAGGGTATCAATGGGGACAAAAAAAGGCCATAACCTTTGATAGTAGGACCACAGGGTGTTAAGAACTGATATTCTTTAGGCAACATGAGATTATGGATGGAAGGGTGTAGATATAGGACCACCCACACAGACAAACAGCAGCCACAGGCTCAAAGGAGGTGCCCCACTCCCACTCCCAGCTGTGGTAGCTTACTCCTTTGGCAGCCAGTCGACACACAATAATCTACCAACATTTTGGATCTAGTGGTGTGGCCACCCTACGACTCCCTAAAATTGTTGTGTACGCGTAATTAAGTCCTCTTTTACTTTCAAACATGTGCACTTCATTTTCTAAACCTAACATACAAAACTAATAGTAAAAACAAAGCAGGTTTGTTATGCCTACGGTAGCAAAGTAAGTATATACAATGGATGAATCCTTAAAACATGGCATAACACAGGTAGGTTGCACTTGGTTCGCGAGTTGTGATTGAAACAAAATACTCCAAACCTAATCTCATTACCAAGGAACCAAAGTGAATACAAAAGGATACATGTGTCACTTAACTACATACTTGTTTATACTGCCTTCCAATATAAGAAGTTTAACAATTCGGGTACAATTTCTTCACGAATCCATGCGGGTAATATAGCTCAAAAAACCATTGTTCCAGGTGTGGTTTTTTGACCACATGGCTTCAACAATGACAATGCTAGCTTTGTGAAAACATCAACAGCTAACATCCTCTGTTTTGAAGCAAGCAATTGTGGCTTAACTTACTCACCCGTTCCTAATGTATTCCGGAAAGATCAAGCTAGTTTCTAGCATTCAAACCTCAATTGGCAACTCACTACATCAGGTGGCCATTGGTTGATGCATGAAATAGGCGCTACATTTGTTGAGCTACAGCAGAAGCTCTGCAACAAAAAGCTCTCCATCAAATCTTAGCCCAGTCAGTTGTGCAGGCTGGAGAATCCCATCCACCATTCCACCAAACACGTACAAATAGCGCCCAGAATCATCTGCACAAGCTCTATGGAACGACCTGCTTCTTGGCAGATACCCTTCGCATTTGAGCTTTCTCCATAGTACCCTCTGCCTTTGACTCACGATCTGACTTGAAGTTGGAGTAGTACTAGTGATGTCTAACAACCAAAAGTCATTCTTCCTGTGCCTGTATGAATCTTCTCCACCGTAAATAAGCACTCTCCCACCTATAACTAAAGTGGCGGAGTGTCCAACCCGGGCAAGGGAAAGGCCACCTGGTATGCTGCGCAGATCAAAGAGTACGGGCACCCATCCGAAATGAGCTTGAGACGAATCAAAATACCAGACATCATGAAGCACCTCATAACCCATTCCTCTGCCTCCAAAGAGGAGGGTTTTGGTTCCTCCAATATAGGTGAGTGTGTGCCCTGAGCGAGGTGAGGGAACAGGATGAGTAAGAGTTTGGTGCCACGTGCCAAAGCAAAGGTTATCAGAGAGATGTAAGACCCACGTGTCGCCGAGCCTCATCCCAGACAAGCCAATACCTCCATGGATAATCATCCTTCGATTGTCAATTGAAGAACAAGCGTGAGCTCCACGAGTTGGAGGTGCAATAGGACCGACATCAAGGAGCCTCCATGACAAGAATGCAGTGTTGGTGGCTGGCTGTGCAATCCAGGTATCGTTCTGACGGATGCCAGTATCGTTGATGCCTCCAAAGAGGACAAGACAGTCGTCTATAACAACACATGAATGGCCAAAACGGCCGGTTGGGCCGTGTGAGGTAACAAGTCTCTGCCAGTTGATAAGTCTTGTGCCACTGGTGGCGAAGTCATTGGCAATCCAAGTGTCGTCGAGATGGCGTCCTATGATTAGGAGAAGAAGACAATTAGGAAACAATTAAGTGAAGTAAATATGAATCAGAAGAAAATTACAAACCTCCTTCAGATCCGCCACCGAAGAGGAGGAGAGAGCCTTTGAAATAATTGAGAGAATGGGAAGCTCTAGCAGTGGGACCCTCTACTACTTGACTAGTTGAACAAGGGGCTTGAAGTTGAAGATTAAAGCAAGAGAGTCGATCCATGTTACGGAGACGCTGGTAGAGGCTCCTCCAATCTCTGATATTATTATTATTATTCGAAGAAGAAGAAGAAATAAAAGCATCGAGGGTGGGGTGACCCCAATCTCTAATACAAATAGATTTCCACAAATCATTATTAGTATGAAGTAAATGATTCGCTTTCTTGCAAGTCGTGGCGAAAGAGAGGATGGATTCAAGTGGTAACAGAAGCAGAATCGACACCAGCTGGTCTTCTGATAATATCTCCGTTATTCTTCTACTCTCACTTTCTTCTTTTTCAACAACAACCTTACTACTGCTACCTTCATCGTCTCTTCCCATGGTTTGATTGATTCACTAACTTTGATTGTTATTATAAAACAAACTAATAATACAGATTTAGTAGTAGGTCAATAAGAAAGAAAGAAAGAGGATGTAGAAGAAAATTATGAGGGATGATGATGATGAGTGTGTTTGTTTAGTGGGTACCATTCTCCTCATCACTTTCACTTTTTTGTTTCTTTCCAATAATGTTTCTTTCTTACTTTCCATTACTAATAATGTCTTTTACACTCGGGTGTGGAAATGAGTCGTTTCTTTCGTAAAAGGCTCATGATCAGATTGATAAAAAGCTCGAATGAGCTGAGCTTATTTTTATCGATCTGATCTCAGGCTCGAGCTCGAGACTAAGTTGCAGCTCGTTTATTAATCGAGATTGAGCCTGAGCTTTACATACAAAACTTGTTTGGGCTCACAAGCTTAAACGACATTATAATATTTTAAGTATATATATAAGAGCTGAGCTCGAGCTTATTAACGAGCTCAATAAAGATATATTACGAGCTGAGCTCGAGCTCGAGCCAAGCTTTTAACTTTTCATTGCAAATCGTATAAAGTAAAATGTTTTTGGACAAATGGTCTTAAAATGCATCCAAGTTGTCACCTTTTACTTTTGTATGCTACTTATTTTTAATTTTCCTAAAAAATTTAAATACCTTTTTAATCTTCCTAATAGGCATCATTTTGACGTGACATCTTTTAATTAAGAGTTATTATTTACATATATCGGCCATGTGGCTCTAAAAAAGTTACACAATCGTCCTTGAGTCAATTACAAAAAGGTCCTTGTGGCTCTAAAAATTTATATCAGTCGTCCTTGTGGCTTTAAAATTAAACGAATCAAGATTATTTACATAAATCATCCATGTTGCTCTAAAAATTTTAAACCAATCATCCTTGTGGGTCCAAAATTAAAATTGCCCTTAGTCAAAGCTCGAACTCGTCCGTATTTATATGTTTTCACTCGTTTTTTTATATTTTTATACGTATTCTTACGTTTTGTCCGTTTTATACATTTTCGTTCATTTTTATACATTTTTCTTACGTTTCTATTCGTTTTTAGACATTTTCTTACGTTTTCGTCCATTTGTATACGTTTTCATCCGTTTTTATACCTTTTCGTTCGTTTTTGTACGTTTTCATCCGTTTTCGTACGTTTTTTTTACGTTTTCATGCGCTTTTATATGTTTTCATCCGTTTATGTACATTTTCGTCCGTTTTTATACGTTTTCATCTATTAATACGTTTTCGTCCGTTTTGATACGTATTTATACATTTTCTTTCGTTTTTATCTATTTTATTCGTTTTCGTCTGTTTTTATACGTTTTCGTCCGTTATTGTACGTATTTGCCCCTTTTCTTTTGTTGTTATACGTTTTTGTCCGTTTTCACTCGTTTTTATACGTTTTCATTCGTTTGTATAGGTTTTCGTCCATATTAATACGTTGTAGTCCGTTTTTATACGTTTTCGTTCGCTTTATAACTTTTTTATAAGTTTTTCTTACCTTTTCATTCTTTTTTATCCGTTTCTATCCCTTTTTATTTGTTTTCATCCATTTTAAAAGTTTTCTTTCATTTATATATATTTTTTCTGGTAAAGGGTTTTATAATACGTATAAAATGGAAGAAAATGTGTAAAAACGTATAAAACGGATGATAACGTATATAAACAGACGAAAACGGATAAAAGCGGATAAAAACGGATAAAAAGGTATGAAAATGTAAGAAAGACGTTTAAAAGGATACTTAAAACATAAGAAAGCGGACAGCGATATAAACGTAAGAGAACGACAACGGACGAAAACGTATAAAAAAATATAAATATGGGCCAAAACGTATAAAAACGAAAGAAAATGGTCGAAAACGTACAATAACGGATGAAAACTTATAAAACCGGATGAAAACGTATAAAATGACGAAAATGTATAAAGACGGATAAAACTTGAGAAACGGACCAACGTATAAAATGGATAAAAACATATGAAATACATATAAAAGCGAGCAGCGTATAGAAATGGATGAAAACATATAAAACGAACGAAAACATATAAAAATCAAACGTATAAAAAGATAAAATGTATGAAAGCGTATAAAGCGGAAGAAAACATATGAAAGCAAAACGTATAGAAGCGGACAAAACATTTGAAAGCGGGCTAAAAATATCAAAACGGGCCAAAACGTATAGAAGCGTAAAAAAAGCGGATGGCGTATAAAAGGACAAAAGCGTATAAAACGGACGACAACGTATAAACGGACAAAAGCATATAAAACTAAAAATGTATGAACACGTGCAGCGGATAAAACCTATAGAAACGAGCAAAACGATAAAAAAGCGGACAAAAACGTTATGAAGATATAAGAAAACGGGCGAAAACATATAAATACGGACGAGTTCGAGCCTTAACTAATGGCAACTTTAATTTTAGACCCACAAGGACGATTGGTGTAAATTTTATAAAGACACGGGGACGATTTATGTAAATAACTCTTGATAAAATTAAGTTTAGAGCCACAAGGACGACTTTTGTAAAGTTTTAGAGCCACAGGGACCTTTTATGTAATTGAATCAAGGAGGACTGGTGTAATGTTTTAAAGCCGCAAGGACGAATTTTGTAAATAACTCTTAATTAGTTGATGTCACTTCAGAATGATGCCTACGATAGAAAGATTAAGAAAACATTAGATTTTTATAGGAAAATTAAAAGTAAGTAGCATACAAAAGTAAAAGGTGGCAACTTGAATGCATTTTCAAACCATTTGGCCAATGTTTTAACCTAAAATTTGAATCAACAACAAATGACATACGCTTACATGCTCTCTTTTTTAGCTTTGAAATTATTTATGTGCATGTTCATTGTAACTATCTTTTAAAGGTCTAGGTATGATAACGTCATATGAGGCGTTAATCCTATATGGCACCGTGTTATAACATGTTAACCCCCCCTCCTTTTTCATTTTCAACGCCGTTAAGCCTCACGTTGTTGTATCAGCGTGTGTTGAATGGAGAAACACCGCTTTTTCTTTTTTTTTTAAGTAGGTATGGTGGGTCTCAAAAAGGTGGTATCATGAGTTATGAGGTATTTTTGTGTGTTGGTAAAGTGGAGATGGTAATGTAGGGCTAAGATGGCATCAATTTATGATGTTATGAGTGTTTTACACATACAACTCTTAGCTGACTTTCTCTATTCAAACACTTCTCTATAGATTACTTCATTACAACTTATCGATGCACCAATATACATCAACAATTATATATAGAGTAAATTACACCGTGTCCATGTGGTTTGGCCATAATAACATCGCAAGTCTTTCGACTTTCATTTTTGCATGGTCGGTCCTTATAATGAAGTTTGTAACATCATTCGTCCTTGTCACTAACGGCCGAGGGACTTGCGATGTTATTAAGGCCAAACCACATGAACGAATGGTGTAATTGATAAGGACGAACGATGTTACAAAACTTCATTATAAGGATCGACCATGCAAAAATGAAAGTCGAGGGACTTGCGATGTTATTATGGCCAAACCACAAGGATGAACGGTGTAATTTACTCTTATATTATAATTAACTGTTGCATCATATTCGTTTTCTAATGTGGTGTGTAATTTAGAAATCACATTTTGTATAACGAATACGGGTTAATAATATGGATGAATATATATTCATATTACATGTTACCGAATAAGGATTTTTTTCCATTGGATATCTGGTTAGACACAACTCACAGTCACAAACACAAACGCGCGCGCACGAAACAGACACACAAGTTCAAACACAATTACAGGAAAGATTTTCCAATGTAGAAATATAAATTATAAACCATTACATTTGAACACTATACGCCTTGATGAAGAAAGAGAATCAATCAGAGTAAACAAATCTAAGATGTGATCACACTTGGTGAAGGGACTGTTTATAGTATTAGCAGAAACATGAATATGCCATGTGGCTCTTCTTTGAGACATATTGGGAGATGTAATTGGCGACAGAAGCAGAAGAAGCGGGAGGAATGTTCGCAGGAACCAGTATTTGAGTCTTGCTTGTAGCTATTCGTTTACCAGCAACATTAGTATAAAACAATCCTGAGATTGCTGGCACAAATACATCACTCTCGGAAGATATATAGAAGTCTATAACCTTTTCGTACTCCTCTGATTCAAGGAATTTTGACTTCTTGTCCATCAGCATTATGCCCTCCTGAAATAGATGATTTAATATACATCAGTAATGATTTCAGAAAAATTAAACCAGGCTTTTGGTATAATTCAAGTTTCAAGATACCTTCGTGTAAGATTTGGGGAAAAGGTCCTTTATAGCATCAAGGCTGCTATCCCATCGCGATTGCGTCAAATATATGGCAGTATCCTTGTCAAAACCAAGCTTTTTGAGAAACATTGCAACTTCTTGTGGAGTGTAACACTTCTTTGATCCACCATTATTAATATCTTGGCAACCCTTCTTATCTAACATGTCAAGCCTCAAGTCCACTGCTACAAACTGCCCATCTGACTTGCGACTCAAACTTTTGAGGCGTTTAACCATTGAATCCACCACTTGCTGAACATCTGGTTGTAGCTCAAGAGCTCCATACATGGCCAAGCATCCAATTGAATTCCAATTGTAGTCACTCTTTTTCATGTTTACGGAAGGGAAGTATGTTGCTAGCCTTACATTTCCCTTGGTTTTAAAAGCTGGTTCAATGTTGTCTGCAATGTAGTCTTCAGTGACTCGGTTAGGAACCTTAAGAACAGCAAGATTTTTTGATGATAACTCTGAAGGTTGGGTTTTTACTACTTCGACCACTCCATCAAGGCTATTTACAAACTTTTCAATGTCATAGATATCTTCAAAGTTCCTGAAAGAGAAATGCAGCAGATAAGTGAGTTAACGAGTCACTAGTGCATGTGCATACTAACAAGTGGCATCCAAACATGAAGGAGCCAACTGAAAAGGTAAAGCTACTAAATGTTGGGCCACTTTATACTGTATTTACAAACTTTCATTTCATCATAGGAAAGAATAAATGTAAATTAAATATAAAAATATGAACATGCGGTTTGGTCACATATAGGAGCTTGAATGTGTTATTATGCAAACCACAATCAACAAGACAAATAGAAGGAAATAACAAGAGCAAGTGGAGTAAGAACCTCGAATCACCGGGTTGAGTTCCTCTAATGTCTGGAATTATAAGAGTCGCCCTTAGGTATCTTGCGACTACTACCGCATTAGCAATCTGACAATCAGTTAACCATGGGTAAAGTTAGAATGAAGAATATATTAAAGCAGCTAGTTGATCAGGATATTGATACATGATGATACCTGGGAAATATGGTATTCAGGTCCATTAGTTAATGAGAAACTGACAAATCCTCTGGATCCTTCTTCTTCTGCAATAAGGGATATCATATTACAAACAAAGGGATTGATAAAGCATAATAAAACATATATGTTAGCAGTAGTACTAAACTAGCGGCGTGTATCCGCTTAGTTACTTACCCAAGACAGGCTTCGACCAGCAAGGCTTAAGAACATTATTAGTTAGATCATCCGGTTTCCAGAGTTGGCCATCATCACCAAGTGCAAAACTCTGCTCTGAAGCATGGTTCACCTATTCAATATGAATATTATAAGAAAAGTAAAAATCATCAACTATTTCTTTGCGAATCCTGCTCCTAATAAAAAATCAAATGAACTGGCCGGATGAGAAGAAACTGAAGTTTTAGATGCCATAAAAGAAATGGAAAAGTGTTACATACATGAAGGTAATGATGAGGAGGAGGATCAAAATGGTCGCGTTTAATCATGTGGGCGAGCATTAGAAACATGGTCACAGTGAGCACTCCTGCAACTATCTGCCGAAAATCCATACGTACCATATATATTACTGTTTTCTTTCTAATGCTTCTGTCTTTGCACACAAAATGGAAAGAAGAAACAAGCTAAAGGAGAATGGTTCTTACTTGTACTTATAAGCTTGTTTCTTTCTTTAAATATTTATTACGAGTACTAGCTACAAACGTTTGTGTTTAGTTTATGTGTCTCTTTCTTTCTAGTACTCCGTATTATTTTTATTATATATATTATTATTATTATTATATATATTCACAAAAAATGCAGACAGCCTTACCTAATGACTTCAGATCATTTCTTACAAATAACATGCAATAAATCAAGTTTACAGCAATATGAAAAAAAAAAAGAAAAAAGAAAAATCCATTATAGAATCTGTAATGTACAAGAAGCAAACTAAAGTAGTTACATGAAGATGCTTATGGTTCCACCGACAGTAAGGTTGCGTTTGTTTTTCTGAAAAACCTCTTAATAACATTTTACTCTGACTCAATCAGACGCAATCACATGTTTAGACAAAAAAGTGTGTTTGTTTTTTTCCTGTCATTAAAAGGCAATAAGAGACAGTCAAGATTAAGAGTGTTTGTTTTTTTATGATCATTAAGAGGCGCTAAGAGGTAAAAACATCTTATTGAACTAGATGTTGAGGGGTGTCGTAACACCTCTTAATGTCTAACACCTTCAAATAATTTTACAAAAAACAAACACTTTAATATATAAAAAAAAAAAAAGAACCAATATCAATTAACACCTTGACATGTGCCAGATTGTAGGTTGGGATCTTGGGTTGTCATACGACTGAGATTGGTAGGAAAGATTGGATACGAATGAGATTGGTAGGAAAGATTGGATGGAATGATTAAAAAATTATTATTTTGTATGTATATTGTTTGAGTTGGGTTGGCAACCCATACCCGACCCGACCAATGTTATTAACAACTGAGTGGACCCACTCTACTTCTCTTTTCCTTTTGACCTTTTTTTTATACATCGCAAAAAGTCAATAAGTAGACAAGTACAAACGAAACAAACCTGAACTTTGCATCGTTAGTCCTCATTGACTATTTTACTAACAGAGGGATGTATTTTGGACTATTCTTCGAATTTTAGTATATTAACCCGTTTAAGTTTCGTCCAGCCTTTTCATGGTGGAATAATACCACCACCACCACCCACCACCCACCACTCACCACCGCCACCACCACTACCACCTCCACCCCCCGCCACCGTCACCACCACCCGTCACCGCCACCCACCACCGCCTCACCACCACCCACCACCACCTCCACCCACCACCACCACCGCCACACACCACCACCACCTCCACCCACCACCACCCACCACAACCACCACCACCTCAGCCACCACCCGTCGCCGCCACCACAACCACCACCACCTCCACCCACCACCCACCACCACCATCACCCACCACCAGCCACCGCCACCACCACCACTCCACCCACCCCATGGACACCACGCCATACGCAACCACCACCAGCCATGGTGGGTGGTGGTAATGAGGTTGGTGGTGGATGGAGGTGGTGGAGGTTGTGGTGGCGGTTGGTAGTGGTGGTGTGGGTGGCGGTGGTAGTGGGTGAAGGTGGGTGAAGGTTGTGGGTGGCGGATGGTGGTGGTGGTGGTGGGTGGTGGTGGTGGTGATGGTGTGGTGGTGGTGGTGGTGGTGGTGGTGGTGGCAAGCGTTGCTGGCGGTGGTGGCGGTGGCTGTGGTGGTGGTGGTGGTTGTTTTGGGTGGTGGTGGTGGCGGTTGCGGGTGGTAGGTGGTGGCGGTGGTATTATTCCAACATGAAAAGGCCGGCTGAAACTTAAACGGGTTAATATACTAAATGTCAGAAGAAAAGTCCAAAATACATCCCTTTATTAGTAAAATAGTGAATGAGGACAAACGATGCAAAAATTTTAACTTGCGTTAGGAGATAACGGAGAACTAATTTGCACCGTTAGTCCTCATTGACTGGCTTTACTAACGAAGGGATGGTTTTGTGCCAACTTTACTAACAGAGGGATGGTTTTGTGCCAAAAAAACAACGAAGATGTAAAGCGAGACACGGGACAAACCACAGGGATGTATTTTGGACTTTACTTCTCTTTTTCGCTTAACTACTTTCAGATAAATAGAGTAAAATACACTATTCATCCCTAAGCTTCTACACAAAATACTAATTTAATCTTTTTTCCAAAACATGTCCTGTATCATCCTGACTTTGCTCGTTTTGCATCTCATTTAGTCCTTTTACCTAATAACCGTTAGTCTATGCTAGTTAACTCCCTCACATGCCTTTCGTGAGGCAAAATAGTCATTTACAGTTCTTCTCCTTTGATTAGTGTTCTTTCAATTTGTTCCACTTCCTATCCTCAACTTTTCTTTCCCAAAATTTTCATAACAACACATCTCCAAACTTTTCATCTCCCTAAAACTCAAATCTTTATCACCTGTCAAATCTTTTTCAAAGCCCAGTTTTAATCTCTTTAAAAACTGCAGTCTAATGGTTGTTTAAATCATCCGCAAGGGCATTACTACGTCCCAGTTAAATGCACTCATGTATACTACACAACAATAGAAATATGGTCGAATATGAGAACACACCCTTCACACGTATTATCACTACTACCCTTATTCGAAAACACAACCTAACAATAACAATCTAACTTAGCCTAAAAACCACTTTAAATATGGCCAAATCCATGAAAAATCAGCAAGAACATATGAATAATTAAAATCTCATTCATTAACAAAGCAAGAAACATCATGTTCATAAACATAAAAATAAGAAACATAACACACCATACGCATCATATTTACCAGAAACATAACCTAAACAAACCTAAAGACCCACCCCTAAAAACAAAAAACCACCTTCCCATCCACCAAACGCTAACCCAGTTACAAACCTCTCATCTTCAAAACAAACAAAATCTTCTCATGCGCTCGAAGATGTATTTCAGTAACCATCTTCATCAGACCCATGGTCTTCTCCACTTCACGATTTTGAACACCCCTCAGAAAAGCAACAGTCTCCAGTCTCCACATCCACAATTGAACCCCGCAACTTCTCAAGCTCAACAATCAGCTATTCCCTCTGCTTAAGACTATCATTTACCTCCTAACAAAGCTTTCTTAACTCTTTTTCAACATCCAAATCATTAGCTATTTCCCTCTCAAAATACACGAGCATCTAATCTGTCATGCGAATAGAGTTAGCAGCTACCGCGAGTTCATCAAATAGGATGATTGTGGTTTTTCTATTCATGTAATTTTTATTATTTTATTTATTTATTTATTTATTTTTTTATAAAGCATTGTTCATAGTAATTTGTGGTTTCTTATCACATCTCTCTAATTGAAAGCAACGCAACTCAAACCAAACATAGTAATTTATGCATAAGAACCTTTACAAAAAATATAAGACAACTAATCAAACTGCTGGTCATATAATTTGTCATAGACTTTTAACAATGGAAAGTAATTTGCACATTCCCACAATTGATTGACACACTCAAATTATAAGTGTTTTGACATTACCCTTATAGGGTGAAAATAAGTAAAAAAAATATGAAGGTATAATTGTCAAGACACTCATAATTTAAGTGTGCAAATCAATTGTGAAAGTGTGCAAATCACTTCCCTTTAACAATGATCAAGCTATCCATATAAGATAAACCCTTATTTAACTTTATTGTTTAGATATTTCGTGCAACAATAAAGCTAAAATTATCATAAAACTTTAGTAACATTTGTAAGAGCACTAGGTACAGTCTCGATGCCGTGGGTGGTGTCAAAGAAAAAAGTTGTGCCATCTCAGCACTTTCTTCTCGTGACACCAACTTTGGCTATAGCACCAAAACCCTCCTCCCCAGCATAACACCAGTTTTCTGGTGCCATAATGCATAATATTTTTTTTTCTTTTATTTTGCAAAACAAATCTTAAACACACAATTAACGAATCTTAAACAAATCAACAAAATTTGGATAATCCACAATTAACCAATCTTAAACACACCCTTATATCAAAATTCAGATATTACAAATATATAATTTAAGGCACATCATACAAAGAACCATTAAACTTAAGGATATAAAAGGCTTTAAGGATAACCCAAACACACCCACCCTTATCAATATTAGGTCGTCTTCTCCCCCTTTATTTTGAACAACGTCTTCCTGCAACCACCTGCAAAAATAAATAAATAAATAAACTAAAATATAATAAAAAAAAAAAAAAAAAAAAAAAAAAAAAAAAAAAAAAACTACCCTTATTCAAAAACACAACCTAACAATAACAATCTAACTTAGCCTAAAAACCACATTAAATATGGCCAAACCCAAGAAAAATCAGCAAGAACATATGAATAATTAAACATCTCATTCATTAGCAAAGCAAGAAACATCATGTTCATAAACATAAAACACCATACCCATCATATTCACAAGAAACATAACCTAAACAAACCTAAAGACCCACCCCTAAAAACAAAAAAACCACCTTCCCATCCACCAAATGCTAACCCAGTTACAAACCTCTCATCTTCACAACAAACTAAATCTTCTCATGCGCTTGAAGATGTATTTCAGTAACCATCTTCATCAGACTCATGGTCTTCTCCACGTCCCGATTTTGAACACCCCTCAGAAAACCAACAGTCTCTAGTCTTCACAGCCACAACTGAACCCCACAACTTCTCAAGCTTAACAATCAACTATTCCCTGTGCTTAAGACCATCATTTACCTCCTAACAAAGCTTTCTTAACTCTTTTTCAACCTCCAAATCATTAGCTATTTCCTTCTCAAAATACACGAGCATCTGATCCGCCATGCGAGTAGAGTTAGCAGCTACCGCTAGTTCATCAAATAGGATGATTGTGTTTTTTCTATTCATGTAATTTTTATTTTATTTATTTATTTGCATGTTCTTCTAATTTGTGATTTCTTATCACATATCTTTAATTGAAAGCAACACAACTCAAACCAAACATAGTAATTTATGCACATGAACCTTTACAAAAAATATAAAACAACTTATCAAAATACTAGTCATATAATTTGTCATAGACTTTTAACATTGACCAAGCTATCCATATAAGATAAACCCTTATTTGACTTTATTGTTTAGATATTTTGTGCAACAATAAAGCCAAAATTATCATAAAACTGTAGTAACATTTGTAAGAGCACTAGGCACACTCTCGATACCATGAGTGATGTCAAGGAAAAAAGTTGTGCCACCTCAACACTTTTTCCCCATGGCATCAGTTTTGGCTCTGGCATCAAAAACCCCCTCCCTAACATAACATCAATTTTTTGGTGCCATAGTGCATAATTTTTTTTTCCCTTTATTTTACAAAACAAATCTTAAACACACAATTAACCAATCTTAAACACATTAACAAAATTTGGGTATCCCCAATTGACCAACCTTAAACATACCCTTATATCAAAAGGAAAATGATTTGCACAACTAACCTTCATGCGATATGCCTAACTCTAAGATTACGATACATGGTGATATTAGTAGTGAGGATTATGAAAGAGAAAATATACACTCCACATGTCACATAATGAATTGTTTAGGCTTGAATTTAGACATATGAATTAGGTCTTCCTATCATTACTCATATCAAAATTCGGATATTACAAATATATAATTTAAGGCACATCATACAACAAAACCATTAAACTTAAGGATATAAAAGGCTTTAAGGATAGCCCAAACAAATATAGCAGCCCAAACATACCCATCCTTATCAATATTAGGTCTTTTTTTTTTTTTGAACAACATCTTCCTACAGCCACCTGCAAAATACACACACACACAAAAGCATATCACAGATCACACAAACGCATCACAAACACAAAACACAAATAAAAAAGAAACACAAGAAGAAACAAAATTGCTTCGGCGTGAGCTGGTGGCCACAACGCCAAGACCCAACAGGCCAGTCTCAGTGTGATGTCTCGCGCCATAGGATAGCATCGAGGGTGATGCCTCAAGCCAACAACCCTTGTATCCGGTGCTCTAAGACCTTATTGAAATTGTGAAGAAAACAAAACTCATGTTGAGACTTGCACATTTATAAAAGAAATGAACTGTTTATACTAAATGTAAAAGTTAAAAATAGAGATATTAACAAATGTGTTTGTTGGCATTGAACATTAGTTATTTGTCCATTTAGATTAATACCTTGATGTTGTCATTTTGTTTGTTGATAGAATAAATAAAGAACGAAGATGATGTGGATTGAGTGTATGGCGTGTTAGTTGACGTATGGTGAATATTGTTCAATTTATCAATTAAAAAAAAATCCTTTTCAAATTCATAAAAAAGTTTAACTTATTATAATGTCGATCACTCTGACGATTCAACGATCAAGACATGATAACGTACCGATGTGTATATATGTACCTCCAACACCACTCTCCCACCTAACCCTTATGTTTACAAATGTATATATGTAGTCGTATAAAATTACTCCCTCCGTCTCAAAATTATAGTCCCCTATTGACTTTTTCGGTCTTTCTTTTCTAACTTTGACCGTAAATATGGTTGTTATTATTATTTAGTACTTGATGCAAAATATATGAATAAATTGAGTTTTAAATGTATTTTCATTAGTATATTTTTTCATCAATTATTATATAACACAAACAAAAATATTTAAGGTCAAAATTGAACAAGAAAGACAAAAAAAGTCAATAAGGGACTATAAATTTGGGACGGAGGTAGTAATAGACTAAAAAGTTATTATATTTCTCGAAAATACTTAACTTCTAGTTTACTAGGTTACAAAACTTTTAATATATGTCCAAGACTTTAAGATACAACCATCTTTACTCTTTATAAAGCATTTAGGGTGGACGGAGTGGAGTCGGGTACTCCATCGAGTTCGGTTAGGGTATTAGGCTACACCGCCCCCACCCCTTAGGGTACTTGAAAATTTGAAAGAAATCGAGTTAGGAGAGTGATTACTGATGCTTTGTTCTCTTTTTTTTTTGTCTTTTTATGAAATATAGTGTTAGGGTATGATATCGTGCCACACTCCGTCTAGTTAGGGTAGTGTTAGGGTAGTATTGAGGTAGTTTTGAGGTGGAAGGTTTTTATTGGATAGAGGTGATGTGGCACCCCCAGGGTATTAGAAAAATCGTATTTTTAGAAGTCTTAAAAAGTTTAAGGTTTCCACACTTACTATTATTAGTAATTTTTAAAATTAAAGTTTTAAAAACACACTAATTGTACATTAAATTATGACATTAAATTGGATGCATTACAATAAATAAAATATAACTATGCAATGAATTTAATATTTTTAGAGTTAAAATTAATAACTTTTTGAATTTGTATATATAATAATACTATGTCATATTAATTCTTCAGCTCACAACATAAACACACAATTTCTAAAAATTATCTTTTATAGAAAAATCGTTAAATAATATTAAGAAAAAAGCGTTAAAATCATAAAATCGTTATACAACATTCGCCTCTGAACCGCTTTACGGATACCATGCTAGTTTATATAATCCAACCTGTTGTTAGTCCAAAATATAAGAGTTACGGAGTATTTGTTTGTTCAAAATATATAGAGTTAATTACTTAAATGATCCTTAAGGTTTATCGGGTTTCACATAAATTGTCCATGTGGTTTTTTTATGCGGGTCGTGTCCTTGTGGTATGCAAAATTTACGGGTTTTGTCCAATTTACTAACGACGTTTTAAACGATTAAGCAAAATGGACTAACAGGATATAGATGCATAACATGAGGGCATAAGATTGTAATTCTTTTCCCTCTCATAATACAAACCATAAGGACGATTTATGTAATTTACTCTTTAAAAAAATAAAAAAATTTAATACGTTTTCGCCCGTTTTTATACGTTTTCATCCGTGTTTATACGTTTTCATCCTTTTTATACGTTTTCATCTGTCTTTATACGTTTTTGAACGTTTTATACCATTTTTGTACATTTTTATACGTTTTCGTCTGTTTCTAAATGTTTTCGTCCGTATTTGTACGTTTTTGTCCGTATTTATATGTTTTTATACGATTTTTATACGATTTTATCTATTTTCATCTGTTTTTATACGTTCTTCCGTTTTTATACGTTTTCGTCCATTTATATGTTTTCATCAGTTTTTGTACGCTTTTAAAAACAATTTTTGTACGTTTTTATACGTTTCATCCGTTTTTATACGTTTTAATATGTGTTTATACATTTTTGTAGGTTTTTATACTTTTTCATCTGTTTCTAAATGTTTCCGTCCGTATTTGTATATTTCGTTTTTATATGTTTTTATACGATTTTTGTACGCTTTTATACATTTTCATCCGTTTTTATACGTTTTCAGCCATTTTTATACGCTTTCGTCTGTTTTTATATGTTTCCTCAGTTTTGTACGCCTTTAAAATGATTTTTGTACGTTTTTATACGTTTTCATCCGTTTTTATACGTTTTTGTCCGTTTTGTACGCTTTTAAAATGATTTTTGTACGTTTTTATACGTTTTCATATATTTTTATACGTTTTCATCCGTTTTCATATGTAAAATAAAAAAACGTATAAAAGCGTACAAAAATATATAAATACGAACCATAACGTATAAAAACGGACGAAAACGTATAAAAACGGATGAGAATCTATAAAAACGTACAAAAATCGTATAAAATATACAAAAACGTATAAAAATGGATGAAAACGTATAAAAATGTTGAAAACGTACAAAATGCGTATAAAAGGGTACAAAAACGAATAAAGCGTATAAAACCGTACAAAAAGCATGCAGCATTATATAACGGATGAAAAGCGTATAAAACATACAAAATCGTATAAAAGCGTTTAAACAGATGAAACGCATAAAAGCGTACAAAATAGGCGAGCGTATAAAAGCGGATGAAAACCTATAAAACGGGGCGAATCTGGGACAAAACGTATAAAAGCGGCGATACAAAAACGGCGTATCAAACCGTACAAAGCGGACGAAAAAGTATAGAAATGGATGAAACGATATAAAACGGATGAAAACCTATAAATGCGAGTGTACAAAAACGGTATAAAAAAGAAAAAAAAACATGTAAAAAGTAAAAACGGATGAAAACGTTCAAAAACGTATAAACACTGATGAAAACGTACAAAAATCGTATAAAACGGATGAAAACGTGTACTAAAGCGAACGAAAATGGACGAAACCGTATCAAACCGTACAAAATATAAAAAGGGGTAAAAGCGGATGAAAACATATAAAAGCGTACAAAAATGCGTATAAAAGCGGACAAAACGTTATAAAAGCGTACAATTATGAGCAAAACGTATAAACGGATGAAAGCGTATAAAACAGTTAAACGTATAAAAATAGACGAAAACGTATTAAAAATAATTTTTTAAAGAGTAAGTTACATAAATCGTCCTTATGGTTTGTATTTTGAGAGAAAAACAAAAATTACAATCTTATGCCCTCATGTTATGCATCTATATCCCGTTATTCCATTTTAAACGACCGTTTAAACGTTGTTAGTAAATTGGACAAAACTCGTAAATTTTGCATACCACAAGGACATGACCTGCTGGAAAAAAAAACACATGGACAATATATATGAAACCCGGTAAACCTTAAGGACCATTTAAGTAATTAACTCAAAAATATATTATAGGGAACATGTAACTTCTTATAACCTGAATCATCTTCATTTTACAGATCCAGAATTTTCGAAAGGGTGTTGCACAATATTTTCTGAAAAGGGTTTTGCAAATATTCTTGTATCACAATTCACAAGTATAAAGTTTTGCACTGTAATTTTTATTGGGCTAAACTAAAGTTATACCATAAAGAAAAAAAAAAAAAAAAAAGTAGCACAAATATATTATCGTGGGTTGCACGTCTAAAAAGCGACACTTTTGAAAAAATTACATTTAGATCACTCAAAATCGGTGTGGCCGTTGCCACACCGTGTTTATGTTCTAACAAGATAGGTGCGTTAGACAACTTTTTATAGGTTTTCTTTCCTTGATATGATTTACCGATAAGTATTTATGTGGTCCATTATAACTATTCTAGAGTGATGTCGTGGCGTCATTGGTAAAATAACATGTGACGTCACGAATTATTGCGTCATACGAGACAATTCACGTAGTAGAAAATTAAAAATAGACTAAAATACACCGTTGGTCCCTAAACTTTGTTGGACGGATGGCGATGGGACGAAACTTTTCATCGCAATGTCCAAACCTTGGCCATTAAATGTCGGTAAGCCCTTGACCAATACGCCTATGTCAACTCAAAAGAGTTTGACAAGTTTTGTGAGGAAAACAATCATTAATTATGTTTGATGGAGGGTAAATTAATGGAGCATTACTCTAAACTAGTAATGACCCATTGCACTACAAATTGGGGGATACCTTTTGCATTTCCTTTTCCTTTTCCCATTCCCTTAATTAAGAGCTTTGATTTATTGTCATACAAGAACTGTCGTGTGTGTTCAACGATGATGTTTTTAACTGTAATAAGCACAGGTACTTGGTAAACAATAAAAGGTAGAGACAGAAAGTATGAATAATGAGTACCATGGCTGATCATTTTGAGTCAAGGGGGGGAAAATAGGAGATGTTTGCTCAAGAGAGTTTGTCAATCAACGTAAGCATGGTGCACTTCATCCAAGAAGGTGATGACACGTTTTATGTTACTGGGTGTGATACCGATGGTGTGGAGACAAGAGGTTACGGATTAGTCAAGAAAACGTCTATCAAGATGTATGGGACGCGTGTTGCCATATCCAAATGTAACTCGGGTATATTAAACAGGTTTTGCAGTATAATGACTTTGCATATGGTTATAAATATCATTCTAACACTGCTAATTAGGATGTTCTTTTATTGCAGAGTAACTTCCTTCGAGTTGCTACAGAGGGCAACTTGAGGATAAAGGTAAACAATAGTAAGTATTGGGTGACAGTGAGTCGTTTTTCGTTGAGGGTACTGCCAATACTTATCAGTTGGAATTGCTTGGTTACACTTGGAGAAGCATCCTTTGGCAATAATAAGAGAAAAGCATCCTTTGGCAACACTTGCTCACGTGGTTTTTTTATTCTTTCTACATGAAATATGAATCCTTCACTCCAAAAAGAGAAAAGGATTTGTTTGTGTTGTCAAAAGGGGAGAGTTAAGAGTTGGTAAACCAAGACAAGAGTATGAGTAAAGGCATGGGAATTTGGCAGTGAAGTTTGGTTTGAATATCTTTTAGACTTCATTTGGTGTGTTTGGTGAAGAAATTACACAAGTTTACACCACCTTCCCAAGAAACCTGTTTAACATTTAACCCATGTCTTCACCATCACATCTCAATCCACCTTTCATTTTACTAATTTTTCATGGAACATCTCATACACACGAGAGATCTTCTCAACACCACCCTACACCAATCAAGACAATTAGACGATGAAATTCACAAAACTTCTGTCAATGTCTCTCGTATCAGTCACACATTTCCATCTTTGGAAGCCGCTCTCAGAAACATTGCCTCTAGATGTGCCACTTTTGCCTTCACGGACCATGTTGACCGTGCACTTCCACCACTTTGTGCGGTTGTCAATGTCTGCCAAGTAGTAGATGAACTGGGGAGGTTGGTCTCCTCCTCGGCCCACTCATATTCTGACCTCAATGTCCATCTATCTCTTCTTAAACGCTACCGACAGGCGCTTACATTTCTCACCAACACCTGCACATTAGCAATCATGTGGATGGAAGATCTCAAGCGAATTTTTGACACCACCACATGTGTTGGTGATGGTGTTGGTATTGATGTGGCTCATCACTCTGTTTGCAAGGCACTGCATTTGCTCAACGAGTTAAAGGAAACCGAACAGCGTTCCCTTGTAGATCAAGGAATCCTTGATGTTGCATTTAGGGAACTCGAAGACGACTTTGAAAATATTTTGATCGATCACAGTGTGCCTATTCAAGTTCCCTCCTCCCTATTTTCCTCTGGAGATGAGGAAAGTGATGTATCTGTAACATCACCAGCATCGGCTTTACCTTTTCATGTCATCCAGAACCTCAAAGCTATTGTTGCTTGCTTTTCAAGTGACAACCGCGTGGACAGGTGCATGTCTATATATGTCAAGGTTCGTAGCACAATTGTTCAAACAGCTTTGCAAGGTCTTGATTTGGATTATCTAGACACGTCATTATCAGAGTTTGATAGCGTGCAAGAGATCGAAGGTTACGTTGACGAATGGGCGAGGCATTTGGAGTTTGTATTGAAACATCTGCTTGAGCTGGAGTACATGCTATATGACCAGGTGTTTGGCCATGAGCAGAAGAATGATTGCTTCTTCAAGATTGCGGTCCAATCAGGCATACAGCGTTTTATTAGATTTGGGAACACCATTACAAAGGGTAAGAAAGAAGCAATCAAGCTATTCAAGCTGCTGGATATATTTGCCACTCTCAACAATCTGAGACATGATTTTAATAGGATTTTTGGTGGAAAAACCTGTTCAGAAATTCAAACGCAGACAAGGGAACTCATCAGGAAGGTTGTCAATGGGGTTTGTGAAATTATCCGCGACCTCTCAGCACAAGTTCAGCTCCAAAGGCTAACAGATCCTCCCCTAGACGGCACACTTCCAAGACTGGTAACCTTTGTAACAGAATTTTCAGAGGAGCTGCTTGATGATGACTATAGACCGGTACTGGAACAAGTTCTCGAAATCCATAGCAGTTGGTACCATGATACCAATAAATTCACAAAGGGGCTTGTTTCAGTTGAGGTTTACAACTTAATAAAATCACTGGAACTCAACTTGGAGACGTGGGCAAAGATATACGAGGATGCCTCTCTGTCTTATATTTTCATGATGAACAACAGTTGCTACTTGAGCAAACACCTCAAGGGTACACGACTTGGGGATCTAATGGGGGAATCTTGGTTAAAACGACACGAGGATTGCGTGGAATACTACGCAACACTCTATTTGAGAGACAGTTGGAGTAAGATTCCAACCCTGTTGACTAACAGCGACATAGATGTCAAGAAAAGAATCAAAGGTTTCAATGAGGCATTTGATCAACTGTATAAAAAACAATCAGGTTGGGTATTGTGTGATGGAGGTGTTAGATGGAAAACTTGCCAGCTAATACTGCAAGTCATAGTCCCTGTTTACAAGAGCTACTTAACCAAGTACTTGGCCTTAGGGGACGGCGGTGCTAGTCCTAGTTTAAGTCCTAACAGATATGTAAAATATAGTGCAGAGAGCCTAGAGAAAATGCTGACCTGCATGTTTCAGCCAAATTTGGGCAAGTATGGCAGCATTAGTACAAACTTGATGGGTAAGATCAAGAGTGCCATTGTAGGTGGTCGCTTCTCGCCAACAACTGTTGCAGTTTGATTTATTCATGTTCCAAGGCTACTCTACTGATGTCATATGCTTACATCTGAAGTCTTACTTGTACTTAATTTTGTACATACTGACACAAGTGCAATACAAAGGCATCTATCATGTACATATAAAAACAAGCTTATACTGTACTTGCACGCATAATCGGTAAATAAGCAGCATCAATTTTAAACCTGAACAGGAGGGTAATAAACATTTCATGTCTAGATAACCCAATAAACAAGGCAGGTTGGTCACCTAATGACTGGTAGTGAATTGGTAGAATAACTGAACCACCATACAGCTATAAAAACTTATAAGGAACATTAAGACAGGACTACCAAATAACCAATCATTACCATGAGTGAAGTTAGTATCATGTTGAACCAAAACATGAAGATAACTTTCGCCATTTTCATACATTGTTGCTCACTTATATAACTTTGAAAAGTTGGTGTTTTATTTCAAACTCTTAACATGGGTGCCACAAAGTTACTACTCATGCATTGAACCAACTTGATACCTTAATTAGCTTTCAATAATATGCTGTAAACAGGTGTTCTAAAATGTACATGACAGACAGACATATAGTGGGGAGAATTCTCATTATTCAGACGGTGTTCAGAGTTTATGCATACAGTTAACAAGCTGGCTAGTGGCTTTACCCTAAAAAAGTCAAGCAGCAGGGGGAGGGTCTCGTTGTAGACCTTTTTATGAATATACTCCTGAAAACTATCATCACATGGAAGGCTTTAGAATAGAAAAAGAATCTGCAGGCATATTCTGATGGAAAGTAAAAATAATAACTAGAAAAGAACACATACAAGAATACATCCTAAAACATCACTGCACTCAAAAGCATGGAGTTGTTCTCATAGATTGGTATAACTATCCAAAGATACAAAATGAGAGGACATCTTACAAAATGGCAACCTCAAACTCAGGACGCACCAGGGCTTTAACTCTTGCTAGATAAGGTGACCCGTAAAGAGTAGGTTCGGCACAATGATCATGAAGCTCCAGTCAAACTTTTAACTTTGGACAAAGTAAGTTGATCGAGCTCACTGTAGTTTGGAAGCTATCCTGTTTAATTGAGTTGCTTTTTGAAATTCTAAGGCATGGTAATTTTTCTCGACTTCCCATGCTTGCTGGGCCATACCATTAAAAGATGATTTAGCGCCCTTCTCATTTGTAACCTCTCTAGGGAACGGGATGCGGACCTCAAAGACGTCATTGTCGGGAGAATAGAGATGTACGTCGAAGCCTAGACGGTCGAGCCACACCATCTTTGCATCGGACACCTGAAAAAGCAAAGGTGGTTAAAAAGCATAAAGAAAGAAGCAACAAGTTGAGAGAAAGTGGAAAGGGACCTGGACATGTGAGTCGACATAGATGTTGCAGAATCGGAGAACGTCTTCCCTGTTATCTGTGTTAAACCCATCAACCAAGCGCTGGGCGCAGTCTCGGAGTGGATCAGGGTTTGCGATTGTATAGTCGTGAGAAGAAATCCAAACACCATCCTGCATAAGTCGAGTGGGGTCAGTGTAGTTGAAAATGAGATGGAAATAATAAAGAAAGTAGCCACTACTGACCTGGGTGAAGTTGTCTAATTGGAGGACGCGTTGGACATGGAGAAGGTGAATGAAGTTGGAGTTGGCTTTCTCACGGAACCTTTTTTCCCAAAGAGACTGAAGCTTCTGAGAATAGAATGATGATTAGTAGAATCAGGGGGTGTTTGGCTAAGCTTGTATGATGGGCTTATGTGAGGTTATATGTGTCAAATAAGCCTAAACTAATAAGTGTTTGGCTAAGCTTATATGGGCTTATATAAGGGGGGTTGGGGTGAGCTTATATGAAAAGACCTTTATACCCTGAATTAATATTTACACCCAATGCAATCATGAATGTTAATGTAGTTTTTGGTCATTCTAGTTTACTAGTAGTTATGATAAGGTAAGCCAAACAACAAGGGCTTATGAGGTGATGATAAGTCATAAGGTTAGGCAAACAGGGGATTGTATAATAAAAGTGAAAGGAGAATGATAATGATGCGGATGCTTACATTGAGATGAATGGGGTTGGAGGGAGGGTGGAGGGAAGCATGGATGGTACATTGAGTGGTTCGCAATCCGGCGCATTGCTCTAACTGCAGCATTTCATAAACTAAATGAATGAAATAATGAAATAATGAAATAAGATAGTATAGGAATATAAGTATACCTGAACATTAAGGGTGGAGGTGTTAGTGTTATTAATAGAAGAAGAAGGGGAATGATTGGGATTTAAGGAAACAATGGGAGAGCCATCTTGGGGATCAACAGCAAAGCGAACACCAACACAAGAAAGCTGTTGTTGATTATTAGTAATAATAGAAGAAAGGGTGCCAACAGAGGATAATTCCATGATTGTTCTTGCCACCTCAGCAGCTGAAGGCTTCTTCTTATCTAAATGGCTGATTGTTGACTGAGGAGGAGGAGGAGAAGCCACTTCAACAGAAGAAGAAGAAGAAGAAACACAACATCTTCTATGAAACTTCTTCTTCTTCTTGGTCTTATTGTTGTTGTTGTTATTAAAATGGAGAAATGGGGAGTAACAGCTGATTGAGGAGGAGGCACTAGTAGTAATCATACATTTTGTGTGGGTATGAATAATAGTGGTGTTATTATGTGCAAACATCATCATCTTATTCAATTTCAATTTCTTTCTTTTTTTTCTTTCTATCTGGATATATATAATAATGAAGATGAAGATGAAGATGATATGTTGTTGTTGATAACGAATTTTGGTCAACCAACCAACTCAACTCTTTTGGTTTGGGTTTTGCGCTTGGGCTTGGGCTAACTACTACTCTACACAACTCTTTTGTTTCTCTTTTTTCAAGTTTTGTAAAACCTACTATAAACTTTTAGGGCAACTTTGATTTATAAATGGGTTTGGATTAGGGTTTGAATTTGGATTTGGATTTGAATTTGTGATGAATGAAATTAGTAGAAAGAAAATATATTAATTGATATTATAATTAAATTATATTTAACTATTACATTTTAATTAAGATCATAAAGTGTTGTCAGAGAGATAATGCATCTCACAGTTTTTGTATAAAACCCACCATATTAGTGTGGAATAAGAAATGTCTTATCAAACGGGTTTGAAAGATAACTTTTATCAATCAAACATTATTTTTTGTCTCTCATGCCCAAATCCAAATCCACGCCCCCAAATAAACGCACCATTAACTTTTATTTTAACCATAATAACCTTTTGTTTTATATTCATGTGCTATCATAGGTTCAAATACCGAAACATTTTTTATAATCTGATGCATGTGTTATTTGTAAAAGCTTCATACAGGGTAAAAATACCTTATAACTTTAAAAAAATATATATAAAGTGATAAGTACGCAAGTTTATAAACCTATATAGAGCCGATGCTTTTAGAAGGATAAGTGTCGCACACATTATTTAAAATTTATACACTTCATCACATCAACTTTTAGCCTTAAACGATACTGAAACACATTACAAAGGAAAAATAATAATGATATAACATATCGTCAAAAAAAACACACTTCCTTCATTTTTTTTTATTCATTTTATATTAAAAAAGAAAAAAATAATGATAACACTTGCTATGCCCTTGGCGAGGGTCATATGACACGAAGGCCGTTGGGCCTAGCGGCTCCCAAAATCAGCATACCTATTACACGAAGGCCAAGACAGCAACATACCTATGGCACCCCTACATCGTGCACTCTTACATACTTTGTTAGACACATTAAACCCGCCTCAACTGTTTTTCATACATTTTGTAAAAGGCAAAAATGCATATATATCCCTCCCAAAGTGAATAATTGCATATATATCCTTTGTACAAGTTTTTTAGGCATATATAGTATGAGTATGGTTATTGTAAAAAGTGATGAATGGTAAAAAGTATAGGAAGGGATTTTGACCATAGGATATATCAATGTAAAATAAATTAATGGATGAGATCAATTGGGTTATTAATGAAACTTTGTTAATTTTAGTGGGTCATTAAGTGTAATTGTGAAAGTCAAAAGGGTATCATAGTCTTTTAATGTATTGCATTAGACGTATGTTTTGCTTAAAAAATTAATGTCCAGCACATCTAGTTAATGACATATGAAAAAGTTGAAAAGCTAATTTTTGAAATTTTTCTAACGTTTTTTTCCTATTCATTTATGAGATCCATTAATTTATCTTAATTGTCATACCAATTTTTTTTTTGACACACTTGTTAGTATATTTTTTGTGGTATATTACAAAATTTTAGTATATTTGTAGTGACACATTATAGTTAACACATAACTTTTTATGACACACTAAATTTTTTTGATTAGTTTGTCGTGACACACAAATTTTTATAACATATTTTTAGTGATAAGTTAAATCTTTTGATATACTTAGTTTAATAATACATTTCTAATAACACACTAAATTTGAGTATATTTTTCATGACACACTTTTTATCACACTATTTCTTAATACATTTGTAATGGCACACAATTTTTTTTGATACAATGGTATTTAGTAATGACACACTAATTATATTGACACATTTTTAGCAATAAATTATGTTTATTGGCACACTTAATTTCATAATGAATTTTCAATGACACACTAGATTTTTTGACCCATTTTATGTGACACATTCAACCTTTAATACACTGATTTCAAATGATGTTACAAACATCATTGTAACTGTTGGACTAATTTCAAAAGATTTGTCTTCTTTCCTTTTCTCAAGTTTTCGTAGAATGGTGCTACGCTAAACTTTTTTATATTTTTTAAACACACAAATTTTCTTGATAGGTATGTATACAATGACATAATTTATTTGGCACATTTGCAGTGACACACAATAAATTTTAATACATTTGAAGTGACACATAATATTTATTACATTAATTTTTTTGATATATATGTAGTGACACACTTAACATTTGTATTGACACACTAATTTTATTGACAAATTTTTAGTGGCAAATTAAGTCTTTTGACACATTTAGTTTCATGATATATTTGTAGTGACACTTTAAGTTTTTTGACACATATTTTTGTGCGACACTTATTCTTTTAATACATTTGTAGTGACACACTAATTTCTGAATACATTCTTGACGACAATATAATTTTGTGACACACTTACTTTTATAATACATTTGTAGTGACACACTAACTTTTTTGTTGCATGTTTAGTGAAACACTTAGGTCTTTTGACATACAAACTAATTGTTGGTATGCATAAGCTTTAATACTTGACAAAATTTGTAAAAAATTTGATACTTAATTTGACAAAAATGGTTTAAATGAGCTTTATTACTTTCAGGAAACCGGTAAAAAATGTTTCATATATATAAGCTTTAATACTTTGACAAAAAGGCTTAAATGAGCAATTAAAAGATGAGTGTCAAGTCCCTAAAATGCCCTTATTAATCAAATCAAATATGTTATACTTTTAACCCTTTTTACCATAAGACACTTTTCATTTGATCCAAACTCTATATAGTACAATGGTTTTTATGCATACTTTGGATATATATGCAATTTTGCATTTTCGGGAAGATATATACGCAAAAGCCCATTTGTAAAAAAGAATGCTACATTTATTAAAAAAAAATTACAAAATTATATCAACACAATGACTTATAACCAATTGTGGAGGGTAAGAAAGAAGAAAGAAGAAAAAGAAATTATTATGCAAAATGATTCAACCCACTATATTTTATGGGTATAATTTTGTAAACTTTATATAAATGTTCTTTTTTTTTCTTTTTTTTTTATTAAAATTATATTCCTTCTCTCCAACCATTTACCCGTTAGAAGGCACATTTCGAATTCAGTGGCTTACATGTGTACGTATATATTCACCAAACTTATTATTGTGTTCAAATTTATTTAACAACGCCACATTGTTAATCATGTTTATGTTGCTATTTTATGCTTAATTTGTGCTCAATCAATATATCCCTGATCGGATTGAGAGGAAATGTACGTACGGAACAAGGAAGCTCGCCAAACGCTCCCGTACGTGTAATTGAATTACGTACCTCATAAACCATTAATGTATGTCGAAGTATTTTTTTGTAAGGTTCTTCAGATATCCCTCAGCCTTGTAAAGTAAGTTTTCTGGATACCTGCGAAGATGAAACAACACGTTAGTCTCGCCCCGGGTGTTATCCCATGACCAGACTCCGGCGTGAGAGTAAGTAAGGGTTAAACCGAAGGGTCTAATATAAATGTGTGTGTGTGAAAATGATACCTTTTTACCAGTTACTGTATGCGTATTTATACTCCTTAGTGTCACTATCTGGTCCCAGGCCCTGTCATTTTCTCTGGGACCGTTGGTGTTGTCAGGGCTGAGACTGTCCCTGACACTGTCCTTGACGTCATCTCTGACACCCAGGAGAATGAGACGAATTGTATCCAGACTAAATGCCAAAAGTACTGTCATGTCAACGATCCCTTTAGACATTGACTCTCCGGTATACTAATTAATCGGGTATTAAGTCCTCCGGCTGTTGAGCCAATGGACCATTTACGTCGTCATGTCCCCCCAGCATCATGTTACTTGCTCTTGACAAGTGGCGTGATACTAATCTAGTCGTCAAGTCAATTCGACCGGAGCTTTTGTGTTTGTTTCGATTCATGGGCCTTGTTATGAACAGTGAGCCCAAGCCCATTGGGTGAAAATAGGTTAAAATAATTTTCTTGGGATCCATGGGACTGTGCCACGTGGAAGACGCGCTTTCGCTGACGGTTCAGATTCGCCCACGTCCTTCCCTGACACGATGGGACGTTTCGTGTCCCCACCTCCTTTGCCTATATAAATCGTTTTTAACCCATTTTACATTTTTCACTTTTTACTCCCATCTCTCCTGTTGTTTGTTTTCAAGTCGTCCGGCGATTCAGGTGCGTTCTTTCTCCATTGTTTCATCTATATCCTATGGCATCCGGATCCGAACGCCCTGTCTCTGATACTGCCCCTAAATCTGACATGCATTACTATTCTTCCGTACTTTCCGAGGGGGAATTGAAAGGCATTGTTAGTGAATATGGGATTCCGGCTGATCTCCATCACCGTTTACCTCCGGCGGATTTCACGATGAATAACCTTTCTGATGATGCTATCGGTCTTTATGAACAATATTTTGGATTTTCGGGGGTCCGGGGTTCCTTTTTCCACCTTTGTTCTGAGGGTGATAAGGTATTTTAAGGTCCATATCTCTTAGTTGGTGCCCATCGGGTTGAACAGATTGGTCATGTTTGAGATATATTGCCGGAGCCTGGAAATCCAGCCTACCGTAAATCTGTTCCGGGTTTTTTATAAGTTGAACAAGCAGGGACACTGGTTTTCTTTTGAGTGACGGACCGGAGGAGATGCTCCCGCACGTATCTTCAAGGAGACGTGTTCAAGTTTGAAGAACTGGAAGGATAGTTTCTTCTTGATTGACCGAAGAGCCAACCCTGAGGCTATGCCCTGGAGACATCCTGATTCAAACGTCTCGGACAATGCTCCCTCCGGCGGTTTCGAGGATGTAGACGTCCGGAGGTTATGTGAGGGAGTTGTAGATCTCCGGCACATTCATTCTGGGCTTCTGTTTGAAGTTGGGTTAACGACTTTCTGGAAGTATCCCGGCTTTCATCCGGAATTCAAGGATATTGACAAGAATGGTAACGCAGACATTTAAGTTTATTTTGCTTTTTTAGGATGCCCCTCCTTTTTTTCAATAATCCCTTTATCCTTCTTTTATTTTTTGCACTTGTCACGATGTCTCAGTACTTTCTTTTAAGGTCAGAGCAGGTTTCGAGATTGAGTCGTGGTCACCCACTTGCCGAGGGGGAGGAGATACCCCAGCATGTGACGCAACCGCAGGGAATAGGTGAGCGCATTCCCGAGCTGAGTCGTGTGCAGAAGATTGTGGAGAAAGCTGATCCGTTGGTCTTGAAGGCTAAGGAGAAGAAGAGAAAACAGATGGAGAAGCGACCAGCCGCCGGAGGATCATCCATGTTGAAGAGAAGAAAGCAGCCTTCTCCTTCTATCGAGCTGTCATCCAGTCCTGAAAATTCCCAGGGGGCTCACTCCATATCTCCTATGAATGTCTTAAGGGCGGAAGATACTGCTGAGAACATTGAGCAAGAAAGTGTGGGCGGTGGTGGTATCGGTGGTCAAGAAGGAGGCTTGCTTGACGAGGGAAACCCGGCGGTGGAGATTCCCGTTGCTGCTTCGGGAGTCATTCCTGATCGGGCCGTCCAAGGTATGGTTTTTCTTGCTTCGGGTATATATAATAATATATACATATACTATTATTATTCATTATTATTATTATTATTATTTCTTTTTTGACTTTGTTTTCCGCAGGAGCTGAAGCTGGTGCGTCTGGAGTGAACGTTCAGGAGACTGCTCACCGTCGGGCTAGTCCTTTTGCCGGAGGTACTTGTTAGGTTTTTTTTGGCGTGTTAACTTCTCTTTATTCCAGGTGGTTTTTGCCGAATGGGTTCCGGCGAGCCCTTCATTCCTGGCTGGGGTCTGACGGTCAATACCAGCTTGAACGATGCTGCCCTTTGTAAGGATATGATGGCTAATCTCGCTCCCCTTTCATCCGTGGTGAACAGGAAGATCTAACGGATGACCAGTCCTTGTATAGGGGATGGTTTGAGCTGTGCCATGGGTCTCTTCTTTGTTGCTGAAGTTTTTAAGAGGTTTGAACGTTTGGGCCACCATTATGCAGAGCTCTACAGGGCTCACTCTTCTTGCTCCGGCCTTGAGTCCCTACTTTCCGAGGCTCAAAATATTCTTCGTGCCCAAATTGCCGTGAATTAAAGACTTACCGCTGACCACCAAGCTCTTCAAGGGACTCATCGAGATTGCGGTAAAAAGGAAAGGGAAATGATGGCTGATTGTACAATAAATTGCACTACCAGGCTTCGATGATGATCAAAGGTATGAGGGTGTATGTTCCAGCCAAGATTGTCTTTCACCTGAGGATAAGAAATACGAGGACACAACGTTAAGTGATTACGCAGGGGTTGGACCCTGCGAACCACCTCCGGCGTGAGAGTAAGTATGAGTTATGGTTGTATAAGTGTGTGTAAGTAAAGAGATGAGTGATGAATGAGCTTACCATAATCCTCTGCCCGTCCAACCTATTTATTGTGGAAGAAATAGGGTTAGGGGCACCTCTGCGCAAATGTCGGAGAACATGGGGGCGTCCCATGTTTGTGGGAAACCGCTAGGGCTTAGTGACCCACGTTCTCAAACTTGGCGGAAAAGCCAGGAAAGAAAGGGAGATCGTGGGTTTGACCAAGTCAGGAGGTTCTCCTTTCCGTTACTCCTTCGTCAACCATACCCCGAAGGGATTAGGGCTTCGAATGGCGAATTCCCCACAGGTAACCTTCGTGTGTACGAATGGTTTGACGCCTGTGAACATTTAGGAGACCTAACTTGGGCCTTCGTATAGAAGGGCTTCGACACATCTCGAAGGGGTGTCCTTTGAGCTGTTCGGAGGGTACATCATCAATGGCTAGATTGGAAGCCTTGGAGAATGAAGTGAGCATGTTGAAGGCCAGAGATGAGGAGCAGTCAGAGAAGGTGAGATTGTTGGAGGAATCTCTGGGGAAGAAAACCTCCGAGTTGGAGGAGTCAGAAAAGGAAGCTTCTGATTTAAGGAAGGACTTTCAGGAGATTGCCATAAAACCCGGACAAGAGAGAGATGTTACGTTCAATTACGTGAAAGAGCTGATCCCTGCAGTGGTTCGTCGATTACATGGGAGCAAGGAGTACATGCAGGCCTGGGGAGCTGTGTTCAATACCGCCATTGACTCCGGGTGGTTGGATGGCGTAAGGGAGGGTCGAGACGAAGAGCAGGTGAAGGAGATTGTTGCGGCCCAGAACGACTTTGACATGGAGGCTGTTGAGGGGTTCACCGCCGCTTATGATGAGACGTTCACCCGAACCTTTCCTTACATTGAGAAAATCAAGCTCTCCTACCATCTTCCCTTGGCTGATATGGTGAACATTTTACCTAACGGGACAGGGGCTACCCCCGGGGCTGGCACTTCCGGAGGATCCTATTCCTTTATTTATTTGTTGTCTAATGGTGTCTGAATGTTGGAAAAATATTTTTATTTAGCGTCGTTATGGGCCTGCGTGCCTTTGAATGTTGTAATCAAACAATGTCCTTCGTAGCTTTTATGGTTGGTTGATGTATTTTGACAATATTTGTACTTAACCGGGCCGTTCGTGGATCCGGACGGTCGTTTTTTTATCACTTATGCATGTATGTTTGTATTTATATGTATTTTGTTGTCGTCTGTTGGTGGATACACCTGGGGGCTCATCCCTGGAGTCGTCAGGCCTTCGGGGTATCTGCATGCCGTTAGGGCGAATACGCCTCGGCTCTTCCCTTAAAGACTTAGCATTATTTTGGGGGTATGCAGTCGCCTTAATGAATGGTATACGGGTCTTCCCTAGTGTCGTTGCACTTACGAGGGTATGGTAATTATAATCTTGGGGTTTTCGGCTGCGCGGTCGGAGGTAGCTAGTCTCCGTCGGTCATGCTCCCTACTGTTGCACGAAACATAATCATAGGAAAATTTTCCTCCTCCGTCATAGGTAGGGGAATATATCATTGTTCATGAAAGTAGAAATAAAACATTCGAGGCCCGCAGGCTTACATATCATTCGGTTATATTCTAAAGAAAACACTTCTTTAAATTCATAACGTGCCACTTCCGGGGCACTTCTTCCTCATCCATAGTTTCTAACTTGTACGAGCCATTAAGGTGTGCTTCAGTAATCCGATACGGTCCTTCCCACTTTGGCCCCAGCTTGCCCTGATCTTCAACTCTGCTGGCTTTGTTTTTTCGGTACACGAACTCTCCCGGTTTGAAGGACTCCAAGCGTGCTTTCAGGTTATAGTACTTTTCCAACCTTGTCTTATACCTAGCTTCCATCACGGCTACCTCTTCCCTCCGTTCTTGTAATAGGTCAAGATTGAGACGAATTTCTTCTTCATTCCGTTTCTCTATGCGACGAGGGTCTTCTTCCTCGAGACCTTCTCGTATCACCCTCGTTCTGTCCGTTGGTATGCCTATTTCTGCCGGTATGACTGCTTCACTCCCAAAGGTAAGGCTGAAGGGCGTTTCTCCATTACTTTTTTTGATGGACGTCCGGTGTGCCCATAGGACATCCGGAAGTTCATCTACCCATCCTGCCTTTGCACGTCCCAATTTTTGCACCAATTTTTGATCTGCTTGATGTTAAGCTTTTCGCACCAATTTTTGAATGAATTATCCACAAATTTTTTTGCGTTGTCCGTGACAATGATAGCTGGGAGACCGAAGCGGCAGACCATGTTGTCCCATACGAACCTTGTGACATCTTTGCCGGTGTTCCTTACCAATGGCTTGGCTTCAGCCCACTTGGTGAAATAATCAATAGCCACTAGGAGAAATTTGACCTTTCCTGCTGCCGAGGGTAAGGGGCCCACTATATCCATCCCCCATTGATAGAAGGGCCATGGGGCCATGATGGGTGTTAGTTTAGTTTTCGGAAGTTGTGGTATCAGAGAGTGGATCTGACAAGAGTCACATTTGAGTATCTCATTCCTGGCGTCCCGGTGCATGGTTGGCCAGTAGTATCCTTGCCGCATGGCTTTCGCTACGACCGATCGGGGACCGGAATGCATCCAACAAGCTCCCATGTGTATTTCCCGTATCACATAGTTCGCTTGTAAGGGGCCAACACACCTCATCATTGGTACTAGGTAGGCCTTTTTGTAGAGTACTCCATCTTCCATGACATATTGGTTGATCTTCATCCTTAGGGTGCGGGCTTCGTTTGTGTCTTCCGGCCAGACCCCTTCTTCAAGACACCGGACAATGGGAGTCATCCAGTTGTCCCCCTCTTCTTCGACAATGTTATTGACTTCATTCCCCTTCTGTAGACCTTTCTCGTAGTACTTCTACCAAAACTTCCTTTGTCAGATGGTCAAAAGCAACCGTATCTAATTTACTGAGAACATCCGCCTTTTGATTTTGGCCTCTGGGGATATTTCAGATGGTGAAGTTTTCAAAATTCGCTATGTATTCCTTTGCCTTTGCCAAGTATTTGATCATACTTTCGTGGCTCGCTACGTAATCCCCATTTATCTTGTTTGAAACCAGTTTTGAGTCTACCCGGACTTCGAGGCAACGGACATGCATACTTTCAGCCATTCGCAAGCCTGCTAGTAGGGCTTCGTACTCAGCTTCATTGTTGGTGCTTTCGAAATCGATACGAATGGCATAGGTGAACTCAATCCCTTCTGGGCTAATCAGCACAAGACCTGATCCGGAGCCTTTGTTGTTGGATGCCTCATCCGTATACATGAGCCACTTTCCTTCCTCCTTTTTTGGAGCTGGTTGATGAAAATATCTGCCGTTATTTTCTCCGATGGGAGTTTCTGAAAGGAAGTCCGCTAACACATGACCTTTAATCGCGTTCCGAGGCTCATAAGTGATATTGTAGGCACCCAGCTCCACCGAATACTTAGCCAATTTTCCGGACGACTCTGGCTTGTTAAGAATCTGCTTGATCGACTGATCCGTGATGACCTTGATAGGGTGTGCTTCGAAATACCTCCGGAGACTTCGTGACATGTGTAATAGGGAGAGTGCTAGCTTTTCTATTGGGGCATAGTTTCTTTCTGCTTCATTGAGCGTCCAACTCACATAGCGTACCGGTAGTTGCTTCCTCTTCCTTTCAGTTAATAGGACCGCGCTGACTGCTTCTTCGGAGGCTGCGAGGTACACATATAACGTTTCTTTCGGAACGGGCGTGGTCAATGAGGGTAGATCGGTTATGAGCTTCTTCATCTCCTGAAAGGCCTTTTCCGCATCCTCCGTCCGACGGTACTTATCTTTGTTTTCCTTGGTGATATTCTTTAGGGCTTCAAAGAAAGGTAAGGACCTTTCGGCAGATCGGGATAGGAAACGATTGAGTGCTGCCAACTTTCCGCTGAGACTCTGCATTTCTTTCAGGGTCTTGGGTGATTGCATATCCATGATTGCCTTTTTCTTTTTCGGGTTTGCCCTAATCCCTTCTGAGGTGATCATATATCCTAAGAACTTTCCTTCCTCCATCCCGAAGGAACACTTCTTGGGATTCAGCTTCATGTTCATCTTCTGAAGGTTATCGAACGTTTCGGCAATGTCTGCCAACATCCTGTTCTCCTCTTTGCTTTTGATGACCATATCATCCACATATGCCTCCAAGTTCCTCCCTATTTGTGACTGGAAAGCAGAATCTATCATCCGCTGGTAAGTGGCCCCAGCATTCTTTAGACCAAACGGCATTTTTGTGTAGCAGTAAGTCCCCTGCTCTGTGTAAAATGCCGTTTTTTCTTCATCCTCTCTTGCCATCTGCACTTAATGATAACCCTTGTAAGCGTCCAGGAAACACTTGTACTTGTATCCCATGACTGACTCGATCTCCGATAGAGGATAGTAGTCTTTAGGACAGGCGGAGTTAATGTTTTTGAAATCAATGCACATACGCCAACTTCTATCACACACTTTAACTAAAACAGGGTTGGATATCCAGGTGGGATATTTGACCGATTGAATGATACCAGCTTTAACCTATTCTTCAACCTCCTTCGTGACTGCTTGACTTCGATCTGCCACCAACATCCGGCGTTTTTGACACACTGGATCTATCGACGGGTTGGAATTCAATGTATGCTCGATTATTCTTCGGGGAACTCCTGTCATATCCGCCGGTTCCCATGCAAACACATCCAGGTTCTTTTTGAGAAGTTCTTTGAGACGCCTCTTGCACTCGAGGGATAAGGCGCCTCCTATCATCACAGGTTGTTCCGGGAAAGCCGGATTAACCATCACCTCTTCCGTTAAGCCTACCTCATTGGTCTTTCCTGATTCCTGACTATCGAGTTCTGGTGGAGCAGCCTGCATCCTTTCCAACCTCCTGCATTCCAAGATGACAACCGAGTGAGTCACGAGGGTGGTAATTCCTCGAGGGTTGGGGAACTTCATCATGGAGTGCACTGTGGAGGGGATGGCTCTTAATATCTTCATCCTTGTCCTTCCTAAGATCACATTGTAGGGTGATGGAGCACGGATGACAGTAAACTTCATTATGACTTTCCTATACAGCCCTTCATCTCCGAATGACACATCCAGCTCGATCTTTCCCAACGGCTTAGTCACTTGTCCGGAAAATCCGAGCAAATCTGTCTGAGTTTGTTTCAGTCGAGACCTTATCTCCGGACTCAAGTTGTTGAAGCAATGTTCAAACATTACCTCAACTGAGGCTCCTTCATCCACAAACACCCTTCTTATCAGATATCCTTCCATGCTTGCTTCGATTATGAGGGGGTCGTCCAACACATCTCCGTCAGGGAGAGAAGGAAAGGTTATGGGCACGTTCATCCACCCTTCCTCTTGTTCTGCTGATTTCCTCTTTCTCCTTTTCGGCCACGCCCAGACCATGTTAATGACCTTGTCTTTGTTTCCCACCTCCTTCTTGGGAGGATCTCGCCTACCCTTCTGTCTGAGATCCCTTACCAAGTGGTTTAACTTTCCCGACTCCAGGGCCAATTCCAGCTGTTTCTTAAGTTGGTAGCAGTCGTTCGTGTAGTGTCCTTTTTCTCCATGGTAATCACAGTACTTATCCTGGTTCTCCTTTCATGGCGGGTCACGCATAGGCTGGGAAGCGTAACTGATGCTCGGTGGCTAAGATTTCCTTCAGAGGTTTGATGAGTGAATCCAGCACCAACCGGGGCATGTTTCGACTGAGGTGGTCACCCCGTGAGGGTAAGTAAGGTGCTGATCTATCCCCGTGACGATAGGAACTTCCACGATCTTTGCTTGAGTATCCATGTCGTCCATCACTTCTCTTGTCTCCTCCATAATGCCCCCTAGCGACCCTTTCATCCTTCCGGAAGGGACCGGTCGAGGCTCTCCTGGTCGTGTCATAGTGTTCTCCCCGGGGCAACTCTGTGCTAGCGAAAGCTTCTTCCGATCTAACGAAGTCATCCACCCGGATCATCATCTCATCTACTGTCTTTGGTACCTTGTCAGCGAATCGCTTAGCTAACTCGGGGCATTTGCATCCACTCATGAACGAGGAAATTCTCATGATTTCTGGCACACCTTGTATGAACCATGTTTCGACGGTCCATCTTTCCTTGAACTCTGGTAGCATTTCGTTAGCCTTTCTCATGATCTTAGTTATCTCCGTTGGGTCTTTGAGGCACGTTTTGTGCAAGGAAAAACGGGCCTCAAACTGCTCCCTGAAGTCGGCCCATTCGTCTATACTGCCACTCAACAACATTATGGTATGTGAGGTTTTTGATGTTTGGGGGATCAATTTTATGGGACATTTCACTCCATCGAAGAATAAAAGTTATATCCTTGTAGCTTTCGATTACGTTTCAAAGTGGGTTGAAGCCGAAGCTCTGCAAACATGTGACGCTAGAAGTGTCATTCGTTTTTTGAAAAGATTATTCTCCAGGTTTGGGATCCCTAAGACCATCATTAATGATCGTGGGACACACTTTTGTAATGCTATTATGGAGAAAATTCTAAATAGATATGGGGTACTCCACCAAATGTCTACACCTTATCACCCACAAACCAATGGGCAAACTGAAAACACCAACAGGGCACTCAAGCGAATTTTAGAGAAATCAGTCAACAGTAACAGAAATGATTGGTCCGACAAACTCGACGAAGCATTATAGGTATTCAGAACAACTTTCAAAACTCCTATTGGAAGCACCCCTTTTAAGATTGTTTACGGGAAAGCATGTCATCTTCCCGTAGAATTGGAACATAAAACATATTGGGCTCTCAAGAATGCTAACTTGGAGGCTGATGTAATCAAGGAACACCGATTTTCCCAAATAAAGCGTTTAGCTGAGTTACGAGATGAAGTATATGATCATGCCAAAGCATACAAAGACAAAACCAAAAGATGGCACGATAAGCGAATCAAGGATAAAATATTTGAAGTAGGACAAGAGGTTCTCGTTTTTAACTCAAGACTCAAATTATTCCCTGGAAAAATTTGATCTCGTTGGGTTGGCCCCTACACAGTAAGTAAGGTATTCCCTTATGGGACTATTGAGGTTCATAACAAGGAAGGAGTATATTTCAAGGTAAATGGACACCGCGTGAAAATTTATTATGGGCAGGATGTTAGCAAGCTTTCGGGAGATGAGTTCTTCGCACATGTCTAGAGCCCCGCGGCTTTGAGTCTAACTTAAAGACTCGTAAATAAAGAAAAGTGCTCTTTCGGGAGACAACCGAATTATCCCTTTCTTTGTTTCCATTTCGTAGGGTTTGTGTTTTCTAACTATTTTTGCAGGAATCAAGGAAGTAATTGCTGCTGCAGTTTGCTGATCTGAACAGAGTTACGGCGTAACTCATCTTGGTGATTACACCGTAACCAACCTTTTAGCAGCAGAATTCTTGACGCATTACCAATTACGGCGTAATACCATCTCAGTAGTTACGCCGTAACCACTCGCTTTGCAGCTTATGTCAGGTTTTGCCAGTTACGGCGTAACTCCCTTAAAAGAGTTACGACGTAACCTTCCTCTGCTTTAATTCTTTCATTATAAAACACAGTAACCTTGTATTAGTATTTTAAATGAACTTTGTGGGTGTGTTCCCTGTAAACCTTCACAAGACTTCACTCGTCCACTTGGGACACCAAGTGGTTTAAAAGGCTTGTTGCATATACTAAATGCAACCATGATTCCTACGAAAGTGAGTTAGGTTTGTTTTTCATTTTTCATTTTTCATTTTTTTTCTTTTTAGTATTATGCTTGTCGGTAGTATGATTTCAGGGATTGGAGTTTGTTCATGATGCTTATACGAAGGCACGTCTCTTTTTCGTGGGCCTTCCTTTTTTATGGAGCAAATTTCAGGGAAGTTCTCGCTCTAATTCTACTTTTCTCTTCACCTTTATTTAATGCCTAGTACAAAAGGGACTTTGTACAATTCAAGTGGGAGGACGGGAGTAGAATTATCTCTTGAACATTATTTAGCCCTCATTTTTCTAGTTTATTTTGAAAAATTATGCCATTTTTAAAATTTTGACATGTTTTTCTTAACCTAACTAGATTAGACCTTAGCCGAGCACATACAACCCTTGATATTATATGGTGAGATTAGCCTTTTCCGTTTCCTATATTTTACCCCAAATCAACCAAATTATGAGTGTGCCGGTAGCTTGTAAACATTAGAACTTGGCTTTTGCATCATTTCGAGACCATAGACGAGGTATGTTGAGTTAGCTCGATGTATTTGGACTTTTCAGTTTTAGAAGGCAATATTATAGGATTATCACCCAAACAGCCTACCATTGTGTATCTATCGATTAGTCACCTCGACTTTTCGACCCCCATGTGAAACCCTTTTGTTGCACTCATCTTTAGTGCAAGATACCCCTAGATACACCCTTCCGAGCCATTCCTTTCATTTTGTTTACCCAATATATTGTTTCGATACACCTATACACCTTAGCCTACCCTGTAGTCTTTATTTGTGATTGGGAAGTCATCATTTGCCTAAGTTCAAGGTTCGAGTGGAAAGGTTCGGAAATCACGCTTTCATCGACAACATTTCTGAAGATCATTGAAGACCCCCCAAATTCCCATTGTTCATCTCAAATGGGGGGATATTATGTTTAGTATTTATTGTTATGTTGAAAAATAAATAAATAAATAAAATAAAATAAAATTTGTTGTTATGATATTGTAAAGTGAAATGTTATAAGCACTATAGTATGAGCTTTACTGAATAGTATCGAGGAGGCCACCTCGGTCACATTTGAAGATTGGAGTTGGTAGTTATGCCAACAGTTGGAGAAAAGGTAGTGTGCCCATCACGACGTCCTCTAATGACGCATCTACCTTGCATTTCATGACCCAGTTTCTTGACTTCAAAGCTTGAACTTTGGGCGGACGGTAAGTGTTGATGACTTGGTTATAGATTTAGACTACCTGCTTGTTTTTATTTTACACCAATTATATGTCCCATGTCTTATCCTACCCTTTAGTCATGAAGCGTGTCTAGGTGATGCAGCGAGCAATCTTTGGTGTCTTGGCCATGGATTTCGTCATGTATCATTGATTTTGTCCACTTTGTCGTGACATATTAGTAATGATAAGTCACCCCTTAACCTTTGTCGTGTCTACCCATATTGCCTTCGAGAATTGTTTAGCCCTTAACTCTAGTGGTGGAGATTTGTGTAACCGTCAAGCTTATGATAGAATACATGCTATGACTGTGCGATTGAGTGATCACCCCGAAATTGACACTTAGAATAGTTGAGAGATTTGAGTGTTTTGTTCCCCTTTCGTGAGGTGTTCGGCTTTGTTTTATTCTAGCATAAGGGGTTTGTAAACTCATATTTTCCAGGTTATGGGAGATATCTTTTTAGGAATCTGTTAATACAAATATCGTCATTAAACGTTATTTATATTTTTGATCTTTACCTAAGTTTTGTTAACGACAAAATTAAATTTAATTTGTATAAAAGCTTAAAGCTTGTCAAGATTAATAGATATTAAAACAAGCTTTTTCAAACAATATATTCATCATTCAAGCATTTACATTTATGATTAGTAACATCTTGATATAACTCTAATCATTATGTATGATAGTAGTTTTTAGAATGTGTTAGGTTCTTAAAACCAAACACTACTTAAGTACTTGCATATTTCTAAAAATAGAAATACAACATATGACATCATGTGATGCATCATGGAAATCATTGGAAGATTTCATTAGATATTTTGTGTGGATTTGTACTCTTCATATCTTGCACAATCTCACTTAGATAGAGTTGACTTTAGCAAAGATTTGATATCTTGACTGTCCGACCGGCGGTACCAAATTGGTACAGGCGGAACCCTTTAAGGGTTCCGCGGTCCGTGGACGCCTCGTCCATTTTGGCTATACATAGCAATGCCAAGCCAAGTAGTTTTTCATCCCTTTCTAACATACTCTCATACATATCTTCTCTCTAACCTTTCTAACTCGGTTTCATATCATATTAGTGATCTCTTTTGTAGCAAAGAAGATCAAGTCACATTCAAGCTTCAAACGAGAAGTTGGAAGTCTTGTTTGTTTAGTGTTGTATGATCTTGTGTTGATTCATACTTCATTGTTGTATTAAACCATCATAATCTTGTGAGTGTGAGTGGTTAGTATTTTAGTCCTCAAAATACATTGTGTGTGGGAGTGGTTGTACCCTTGGAAAGAACTCGACATCTAGCTTAGTGTCGGAAATAGTGTAGTTTAAGTGTAAAGGTTTTCTCGGCCGGTGAAAGGAGCTTGTTGACTAGTGAAGTTAAACTCTCGAGTGTGAGACTCGAGGAGTGGAGTAGGGCAAGGAAAAAGAGTCCTTGTAGACCGAACCACTATAAACAACTTGTTGTGGTTTGATCATTTCTTTCCTTATTTACTCCTTACATATTGCTTGCATATTTCATTAACATATCTAAGATCAATATCAATTGATCTTTACAATAAGTTTCAAAACAAAGTTTTTAATTGGTAAACTATTCAACCCCCTTCTAGTTTTCTACAATTGGTATCAGAGCCTCGTTGCTCAAGAATTTCTAAAATAACTTGTATTTTATAAACTTGAAACGATCCATGGATTCTGAAAACTTTAAAGAAGGGCAATCTATGCAAAGACCACCACTCTTTGAAACCAATGGATTTATCTATTGGAAAAACCGTTTTGAAACATATGTAAAATCAAAAGATATAGATCTTTGGTTTATTATTGTTAAAGGGGATTTTAGTTCTACAACAAAGGATATTTCCGTTGATGAACAAAAGAAACTAGTTGCTAAAAATAATGAAGCTAAAATGATGCTTTATAATGCTTTACCTAGAAAAGAATATGAAAGAATTTTTATGTGTGAAACCGCCAAAGATATTTGGGAATCTTTAATTGTTACACATCAAGGTAATTCACAAGTCAAGGATAACAAAATTGATCTTCTTGTTCAACAATATGAACAATTTGTTATTCCCGAAGATGAAACCATTGATTGTGGCTTTGCTCGCTTTAACACTATTATTACATCACTTAAAGCACTTGATGAATCTTTTCGTAGTAAGAACTTTGTCGGGAAATTTCTTAGAGCACTCCATCCCAAATGGAGAGCTAAAGTGACCGCCATTGAGGAATCAAAAGATCTCTCAATAATGTCACTAGACGAGTTGATCGGTAACCTCAAAGTACACGAAATGGTGATGGAGAAAGATTCGGAGATCATCAAAGGAAAAGGGAGAAGATCAAATCCGTTGCTCTAAAAGCAAAAGCGGAATCAAGTGATGATGACGAATCTTGCTCGGGTAGTGAAGATGAGGAATATGCCATGGCCGTTAGAGATTTTAAGAAGTTCTTTAGAAGAAGAGGAAAGTTCGTAAGACAACCTCGAGAAGAAAAGCCATTCGAAAAGATCGGGACGAAAAGAAGGGTAAAGGTGAAAGAAAATGTTTTAGATGTGGTGATGCAAGTCACCTCATAGGAGAATGTCCCAAGCCACCTAAAAGCAAAACTCAACGAGCTTTTGTAAGTGGTGCTTGGAGTGATAGTGAAGACGATGAAGAATCAAGCAAGGAAGAGATCGCTCTAATGGCACATGAGTCAAATGAGGTACTTTCCGACTCTTCTTATTCTTCTATTGATGATGACACTTTGCAAAAACAATATAATCAATTGTGTGAGCTAAGTCTAAAAATCATAACTAAAAATAAATTTTTAAAACCAAAAAGGAATTTTTGGAAAATGAAGTTTATGAGTTAAAAGAAAAAGCAAAACGACTAGAAAAGGAAAAGCAAATGACGATGATTGTAAATCATGTCAAGAGCTTAAACTTGAAATAGAAAAACTAAAGCTCACACAAGATGTTTTAATCGAAAACAATTCTAAATTTAAAAGGTTTAACAAGAACATCGCTCTTGCCGATGAAATAGTTAAAATTCATAAAACACCGGGAGACATGAATGGGCTAGGTTTTAATGAAGTATTAATTCCAAAGAGTCAAAATAAAACGGCCGAAAAGGACGAACATTCTGTCAAAATTGCTGCATACAGCACGGACCGACGGAACCAAAATAAGGGTTCCGTCCGTTGTGCAAAATGGTGCCGTGGGTACTTCAGCAGAACGGAATGTTCGCAATACGGACCGCACTGAATTTGTTAAAATAACAAAGAAAACCAATAATAGTATTAAACTAAAACCAGTTACTTCAGAGTAGGACTTGTCAAAAATGAATTTAGATAAAAAAACTACTCAACAACGATATAAAACTCCTTTTGCCAAACGCCCCTTTCCTAAGAGCAACCACAACGTACAACCCAACTACCAACACAATGGTTGGAATCAAAACTTTCCTAGACCATATCAAACTCAGATTACATGCCATGGAACTCTTACCCATCGTTTCCATACATGAATCAAATAAATGGTATGTGTAACCCAAATGGACCCATGAGATATTGGGGACCAAATGCTTGAGTTATTTGCTTCTTAGGTATGCTTGAAAGTTGGATTGGAACCTGATGAATGGATAAAAGATAGTGGTTGCTCACGACACATGACGGGCAACAAAGTCTCTTCTCATCATACCAAGAGTATGACGGAGGTAATGTCACCTTTGGTAGCAATCTCAAAAGCAAAATTATTGGCAAAGGTACGATTGCTCATAACTCCCTAACTATTGAAAATGTTGCTCATGTGGATAGGTTAGGATTTAATCTACTTAGTATTAGCCAACTATGTGATAAAAAGTATAAAGTACTATTTGATGAAAATGGTAGTAAAATACTAAAAGATGGTATCACCATAGCTAAAGGAGTTAGGAAAAATAACATATACGTCATGAAAATAGATAAAACATATAATGACAAACTTTGCCTAACAACATTAGACGATAGCTCATCTCTTTGGCATAGACGCTTAGGTCACGCTAATATGAGACTTATACAAAACCTATCTTCAAAAGAATTGGTTAGGAATTTACCAAAACTTAAATATGACCAACACTTTTGCGACGCTTGCAAAATTGGTAAACAAACACATAGTAGTCACAAATCTAAAAATATGGTGTCCACATCTAAGTGTCTAGAATTATTACATATGGACTTGTTTGGACCATCCGCTATAAGAAGCTATGGAGGCAACTTATACACTTTGGTCATAGTAGATGATTACTCAAGGTTTACTTGGACGTTGTTTTTGAAAACCAAAAATGAAGCTTTTGATAAATTTGAAATACTTAGCAAGAAAATTCAAAATCTTCTAGGTGTCAAAATTGTGTCGATCCGAACGGATCATGGTCGTGAATTTGACAACGAAACTCAATTTGGAAACTTTTGTGATACAAATGGTATAACACATAACTTTTCCGCTCCACGAACACCTCAATCTAATGGAGTAGTAGAACGTAAAAATAGAACAATTCAAGAAATGAGTAGAACAATGCTTAATGAACAAAACATTCCTCAAAAGTTTTGGTGTAACGCCGTTGACACTTCTACATATATTTTGAATAGAGTCTTAATACGCCTTTCTTAAACAAAACACCATATGAACTCTATAAAGGTAAAAAGCCAACGTTAGGATATTTTAGAGTCTTTGGTTGTAAATGCTTTATTCTTAATACTAAGGATTATCTCACCAAGTTTGACCCAAAGTCTTATGAAGGTGTATTTCTTGGTTACTCTCAAACTAGTAAAGCTTACATTGTCCTAAACAAAGAAACAATGATAGTCGAGGAATCGTTGAACATAACATTCGACGAAAGTCCACCTCCCTCTAAGACATCACCTTTGGTAGATGATGACTTAGTTGAAAGTCAAATGATAGAAGGTCAAGAAATAATTAATAATAACAAGGAAGATGAACCATTAAATAAAGAAATTGTCAACATCAAAGAATCTAAAAGTCATCATTTAGAAAAAGTCATAGGACAACTTAATCAAAGAACCTTAAGGTCACAAGCCCAAAATCAAAGTAATTATTTTTGTTTTGTATCCACCATTGAACCAAAACCCATAAATGAAGCAATAAAAGATGAATCATGGGTTATTGCCATGCAAGAAGAATTAAACCAATTAGTTAGAAATGATGTTTGGAAATTAGTTCCAAAACCTAAAGATCAAACTATAATTGGAACAAAATGGGTTTTTCAAAATAAAATGGATGAAAATGGGATAGTATCTAGAAACAAAGCTAGGCTTGTAGCGCAAGGTTATAATCAACAAGAGGGATTGATTATGATGAAACTTATGCACCGGTAGCTAGGCTTGAGTCTATTAGAATATTGCTTGCTTATGCATGTGCCTATGATTTTAAATTATTTCAAATGGATGTTAAAAGTGCTTTTCTTAATGGGTTTATTAACGAAGAAGTGTATGTTGCTCAACCTCCCGGTTTCACCGACTTTGAGAAACCACATCATGTCTTCAAACTCAAGAAAGCATTGTATGGTCTTAAGCAAGCACCAAAAGCTTGGTACGACCGACTTAAGACTTTTCTTATTGATAACAAATATACTATGGGATTAGTAGATAATACTCTTTTTACCAAGAAAAAGGAATCACATATTATCATTGTTCAAATATACGTTGATGACATTATATTCGGATCAACTTGTCAAGAATTATGTGATGATTTCTCTAAAATCATGCACGACGAGTTTGAAATGAGTATGATGGGTGAGTTAAATTTCTTTCTAGGACTTCAAATAAAACAACTAGAAGATGGCATATTCTTTAACCAATCTAAATATATAAAAGACATGCTTAGGAAATTTGGTCTTGAAGATTCCAAACCAACTAAGACACCCATGTCCTCGGACACTAAACTCACCAAGGATGAAGAAGGTGAATCCGTAGATAACACTAAATATAGAGGAATGATTGGTAGCCTACTCTATCTTACGGCTAGTAGACCCGACATTATGTTTAGTGTTTGTCTATGTGCTCGCTTTCAAGAAAACCCAAAGGCATCACACTTAGAAGCCTTAAAAGGATTTTTAGATACATTAAGGGAACAACGTGTTTAGGATTATGGTATCCCAAAGGAACGGGTATAGAAACCATAGTGTATGCCGACTCGGATCATGCCGGTGATTATGTCGATAGAAAAAGTACAAGTGGTATTTGCACTTTTGTTGGACATTGTCTCACCTCATGGTTTGCAAAGAAACAAACGGCCTTAGCCATCTCAACCACTGAAGCCGAGTACGTCTCAGCCGGAAAAGCATGTCAACAAGCTCTTTGGATGAAGCAAGCTCTAGTAGATTACGGAATTCATCTCAACGACATTGTGATACTTTGCGACAACAAAGGAGCCATCGATCTCAGCAAGAATCCCGTTCAACATGCTCGTACAAAGCATATTGAAATCCGCCATCACTTTCTTCGCGACAATGTTCAAAAAGGAAACATTTCAATCGAGAAAGTATCCTCCGAAGACAACATTGCCGACATCTTAACTAAGCCTCTTAAACGAGAACCTTTTAATCTTCTTAGACTTGGTTTAGGGTTAATGGAACCAAACATGTAGGATAAACATAGCCCAAAACATTAGAATAGTCAAAACTAAACAAATTTGTCTTGTACACTCTGTAGCCACGGCACCAAACGACAACAAAGACGGAACCATTTTTGGTGTGCCGGTCCGTGGTGTCTACTAAGCAAAACGCTATATACAAATCATACTCTTCCTCAAAACCCACTTTACCAAAACGTGTAAAACTTAAACCAAGCTCATTATTGTCATCTTCCCACTCACTAATCACTGAAGATAACATCATTGTAAGTATCCTAACTACATTTCATCTCTTAATTCGGAGTCTAGGATTCTTATTTATGCACAAAACTATCACAAATCATTACATGGGGTTTTATGTATGCTTTTATACCAAATATGAATTCAATTGGCAAATTGCATAACTAGTCATTGAAATTAGGTACTACATTATCATATTGCATAAACAAATCATGCTTTCCACTAATTGATAGATAATGAATATAAGGCCCTATTCAAACAACCAAACACCCCATGTCAAAAGTTTTGAAAAGCTTCTCACTTGTAGGAAAACATTTTTTCATTGCTAATACAAATAGAAACGTTAAATTTTCATCACTTGCATGCTCTTGAATACTAAAGGTATTGCATAACTAATATGCATTCCGGGTATATTCAAATGAAGCCACATTGAATTAGGAGCATTTGGGTTATCTCATGGTATTTGCCAAACACCCCACTAAAACCATTTTGTGCATAAAATGAGTCGAGATAACCGCAACTCCAAATTGTTTTCATATAGGCACACACTAGAACCAAAAACGTTAAAACTTATTCTCATTTTTTAACATATTAACTCTTGTCCTTAGGAATAACCATGGTAGCCGCAAGATTCTATGATCACAAAGACACCCTTAACTACATTCCCAAACACCACAAAACCAAAGGACTTACCAAGGAACAAGTAGAAATATTTAGGGGTCTAGAATCAAGGTATTTCCATGAGGGTAGAACCATTCACTCATCCTTCCTTGAAAATACCAACCTTCGTGAAGAACTAGCCGCCATTCAATTCGATTGTCTTCTTGACATCGATGAACCAATTTGTCCTAGGTTTGTGTTAGAATTCTATGCTAGTGTGACCGGCTTTAGTGATGAAGACGATGATGAATTTTGTCTTAGGTTTAGAATCAATCAAAACGACTACACCATCACCTTAGCCAACTTTGCTCAAGTGCTAGGAATTCCCAACCGAGGAACTTGTGTCTACTCGGATAAATGGTCACTCACCATCCTTGACGCAATCAATGACCGCTCTCTTCCCTACCAAACCCGTTTAGCAGATAAGGATGTTATCCGTGAGCACCTATTTACTCCAAGGGGTGATACAACCCGAGTTACCCGAAAGGGAAAGGAGGTAAACCGAGATCCATATGGAATGGAGCTAAATGAACTTAAGCCCGAATTTAAGAAATGGGAGGAGCTACTTAGAGCCAACGTCATTAGCACCATAGGAAATAGGGATCACATTAACGCTTGCCTTTGTCATATGCTCTACAACTTGTCCACCCGTCAACCATTCAATTTAGCCTACTACATAGCTAGGAGAATGATTGATATTCCAACTCAAGGATCGGTTGCTCTTCCATACGGATGCTTCTCACCCACCTCTATAGAAACTTCGCACCAATTCCACCAACCCCAAAAGGGATGCACCTTCACTATGAACTCATCCCTCACATCTTTGTACCTTTGAGTGATGCACGAGTTGCTAAGACAAAAGGCAAGAGAGCAAAACCTCCAACTCCATCATCATCATCATCAAATAGCTCAGAGGATGGTCTTCCAAGCTCTCGTCTTCCGCCTCATGAGTATTATGCGTCTCTTCCGGAAATAGAGAATGAATCAGCAGAGTTCAAGCAAACTAAGGGAATGTTCAAGTGCCTTGGTAGGATGATGAACAAGATTTACAAGAAGTTGGACAAATAAGGGTAATTTTAAGGAGTGTTTGGAACAATGCATTATCGTTAATGTTTGATACAATTTAGTTGCTTTTATTATGTAGGATGATAATATAACTTGAAACAATGGTGAATGCTAACAATCTTATGCAGGGGGATAGCGCAAGTATGCTATCAAATTTTACCCATTTTCACTATAATGTGAAAATCAAAAAGCCTTGCTCAAAATACATGCTCCACTATGTTTATACATGTGTTATTTACTTTTCCTAACTAGAAATGTTTAGTATAACATGTTTTGAGAAAAATTTCAGGTTTCGGAAAAGTCCCCGACACCTAAAAACATACTCTGTCCATATTTCTGCACTCCACGGATCAGACGGCACCATAATTTTGGTACCGTCTGTTATGTAAATTGGTACCGCCGTACAGGGGACCGACGGCACCCTTTTAGGGTTCGGCCGTGTAAGTTTTTGGTGCCGTGGATCCTTCAGGTAACTTTCTCAATTTCGACTATTTCGTGATTCCAAATTACCATCCAATGCTTATAAATCAATCCTAAATTGCTTATACTCTTATTAGAACTAGTATAATTCACTTAGGAATATAAGAAATCCATTTCCCACCAAAATTCAAAAATTTGAAAAATCCACCCAAGGAGCCCTTTTGCATAAAGGAAGGAACCAAATTTTTGGTACCTTTAAATCCGTGGGTGATCTGAATATTAGGAAATTCCACTCACTAGAACACATTTATTGCAAATCTTTTCTTCTTCACTCCATCTCTCTTGAATGGCTTGACTTGGGTGATATGACTAGCATTCAACCCACTTCCAAATCATTAGGAACCTCATCTCTTCAATGGCTTAACATCAAATCAAACACATTTCTCCATAATTTTTCACTTCTATAAATTGAGAGGTTTTACCATGATCATCCTCACACCTTCTTCATTCTTACTATCATCTAGCAAAGAAAAACCAAAGTCAAAATGACAAAATCATCTCCAAAACCTTGCAAGAAGACCGCTAGAATTAGTGTGAGGCCTTGTTGCTTCGTTAACCTTAGCTCCTCATCCGAGTCTTCTCCACTCACAATTTCATCTCCCATCCGAGATGATACAAGCCTTACCTTAGCCACACCTACTCAATCACACATTGTGATCACCACTCCACCACCAACAAAAACACCAACTTCACCTCCACCGGCACCCATCCAAACATCCAAAACACCCTCACCACCTTCACCAAGGTCTCCAACTCTCATTCCTATGGAGTTATTTTCCACTCCACCAACTTCCCCAAATCCTTTCTTGGAGGACTTGGATGACTTGCCTCCTAGGCCAAATCATCCACCACCATTGCCATCATTTGGCACAATTGAGTGGATGGCTCATGAGTCACCTCGGTCATCCTTTGACCCAAACGCCCCATTAGGGCCTAAACCTCTTCTCTTCCACCCCATTCACAAAGACATTCATGGTCCTTTGTATGGGGATCATTCACTCCCCACATCAATGTCCCCTCATCTTGAGGACATTGAGGAGTGTATGTGGGATGCCAATCCCACTAGAGAGGAGATTCAAGCGGAACTCCACAACCTCCACCAATTCAAAGGCATGGTGGACTCTCACTTAAGTGAGACAATGCAAATGCAAAGTGCTTTGCTTGCTTCCATCATGACCACCCCAAACATTTCCACCAACACCAACACATCTACCATTCCACCACCACAACCTCCCCAAACATACTACCCCCTAGGCATGGTTGCTCAACTTGTGAGCAAACGGCCCAAACCGTTGATAGGACCCGGGTTATGGTCCTTGACTTTCAAGAAGAAATGAGGTTCATCCTCAATCATATCCTTGAGCACCTCAACGCTCTTTCTCATCCACCATCAAATTAGGATGGTCATAGTTTAACATTTCTAGTTTTCTCTTCTTAGGATTATTTTCTTTTCTTTTCTTCTTGTACTAAAACACATCATTGTGTTCCCATTTCATGATCTTTATTCATGAAAATTTTAACTAATAAATGGTGTTTTTATTATAGTATTGATGCTTTTACATAGTGTTTGGAAATGCTTGTGAATGATCATTATTACTAACATTTTTTGTAGCTTTTACTTTCACAATCCATGTATCTTCCCATTAAGCACCCAATTTAGGGGGAGCTTTGATCAAGGGGAGATAATGGCTCGGGCTCATTACATTCCGCATAGCCTCTTTTTTTGTTGAGACAAAAAGGGGGAGAAAATATAGAACTTGATTACATTTTGACTTTTCTTAAAAGTCAACTGCATACTTTGACTTTCTGAAAAAGTCAACATCATACATCAACTAGTGAACACTTTGACTTTCATAAATAGTCAAACATCATACACTTGCATTATCATTCTCTTTTCAAGTTCTAAAACTAATATTTTTATAACTCTTGCACAAACTTTGTATCTTTTATAAAAATAAAATTTATATTTTGTCCTCAACAAAAAGGGGGAGATTGTTAATACAAATATCGTCATTAAACGTTATTTATATTTTTGATCTTTACCTAAGTTTTGTTAACGACAAAAGTAAATTTAATTTGTATAAAAGCTTAAAGCTTGTCAAGTTTAATAGATATTAAAACAAGCTTTTTCAAACAATATATTCATCATTCAAGCATTTACATTTATGATTAGTAACATCTTGATATGAATCTAATCATTATGTATGATAGTAGTTTTAGAATGTGTTAGGTTCTTAAAACCAAACACTACTTAAGTACTTGCATATTTCTAAAAATAGAAATACAACATATGACATCATGTGATGCATCATGGAAATCATTGGAAGATTTCATTAGATATTTTGTGTGGATTTGTACTCTTCATATCTTGCACAATCTCACTTAGATAGAGTTGACTTTAGCAAAGATTTGATATCTTGACTGTCAGGCCGGCGGTACCAAATTGGTACACGGGCGGAACCCTTTTAAGGGTTCCGCGGTCCGTGGACGCTCCTCTCCATTTTGGCTATAAATAGCAATGCCAAGCCAAGTAGTTTTTCATCCCTTTCTAACATACTCTCATACATATCTTCTCTCTAACCTTTCTAACTCAGTTTCATATCATATTAGTGATCTCTTTTGTAGCAAAGAAGATCAAGTCACATTCAAGCTTCAAACGAGAAGTTGGAAGTCTTGTTTGTTTAGTGTTGTATGATCTTGTGTTGATTCATACTTCATTGTTGTATTAAACCATCATAATCTTGTGAGTGTGAGTGGTTAGTATTTTAGTCCTCAAAATACGTTGTGTGTGGGAGTGGTTGTACCCTTGGAAAGAACTCGACATCTAGCTTAGTGTCGGAAATAGTGTAAGCGAAGTGTAAAGGTTTTCTCCGCCGGTGAAAGGAGCTTGTTGACTAGTGAAGTTAAACTCTCGAGTGTGAGACTCGAGGAGTGGAGTAGGGCAAGGAAAAAGAGTCCTTGTAGACCGAACCACTATAAACAACTTGTTGTGGTTTGATCATTTCTTTCCTTATTTACTCCTTACATATTGCTTGCATATTTCATTAACATATCTAAGATCAATATTAATTGATCTTTACAATAAGTTTCAAAACAAAGTTTTTAATTGGTAAACTATTCAACCCTCCTTCTAGTTTTCTACAGAATCTTTCTAATAAGGTCTACTTGAGGGCAAATAGAGTTCAAGTGGGGGGATATTTGATAATATCAAATAGTCTTGAATATTAAGTGTCAATTTCCCCCAATAATGCTTGTAATTTATATCATTTATATGGATTTAGGCTTGTTTTCCATTGTTTTCCACTTTCAGGTAAATTACGAGCATTGGAGCTAAAGAGACGCGGAACTGGAGAAATATCTAAAGATTTATCACAGTATGCTATTTTTGAAGAAGTTACAGCGTAACTCGTCTCTCACATTACGCCATAACTATTGCGTGACTCAGAAAACCAACTTATCATAAGGTTACGGCGTAACTCTTCCCAAAGGTTACGGCGTAACTACATTAGGTCAAATGAGGTTCCACGCATACTTACGCGTAACTACTGCATCACTTATGACGTAACCAAGTTTATTGAAGACTACGGCGTAACCACTCATAAGGTTACGCCGTAACCAGCAGATCTAGTGCAAAATACGAGGAAATAGAAGGTTACGGCGTAACTCTTGTTATGGTTACGCCGTAACCCATATCTAGCCTATAAATACCCCACGAATTCCAGCATTGCAAATCATTCCATTCCACACACAACACTCAGAGAACGTGGGAAAAAGCTCAAGGCATGTCTAGAGGAGCATACGGAGCTGTCTCTAAGGGAGAAATCACTCCCCTACGATAAGCATTAGCGTTTTATATTTCTTTTACTTTCAATTCATGTATTTCGTACCTTTGAATATTGAATTGGTTTGCATGATTAATATGAGCGGCTAAGCACCTTTTGGCGCTGGCCTAGTTATGATTCCTTAATTGTTTTGTTTGCGTTTACTTTACTTCCGTACAATTATTTCTAAGTGTATGTATGCATAGTTTATTGGTAGCCACCCTTGGTTCGGTAGTTTTGAATGGCGATAGAGGCCAATTGCCTAGGAGATATGACCAACTGACCCTAGGTGAGCGGACTGAGACGGGAAGGGTAAGATATGACTAACTGACGACCCTTTCTACTTGTACGATTTGACCAACTGATCATCTATCGTTTGGATGAACTTAAGAATTAGGGGGTGCGTGTCTAAGTTCCTAACGGCCGGGCATTCACTATTATAAATCTAGCATGTAGCGGTACTTAATGACTTGGCTTAGGGGACCAGGAACAACAGGACTTATGAGGGGACACCTGACTTCTCCTGTGGTGGCATCTTTGCTGATAGGTTAGGGCGAATTGACCAAATGTTGTCCTCTCAACTTTGACCCCACCTGAAGTAATTGGAAGTAAGTAGACGTAGACATAACTAGCTAGGAGGATTAACTAGGTTAGCACCACTCTCCTCTATTGATTTCCCTTTATCCTTTATTTGCTTTATTCTGCTTTAGTAGTTTAATTAATTAAATCCCTATCGAAACCATTATTAATCTGTGACACCTAGACTTAGTAATAATCCAACACACATAGCTCTTGGGACGACCTCGGCTTTACCGTTTACTACACTACACACGACCGGGTACACTGCCCGTTAGTGCACTAGGGTAGACCATAGGTATAACGAGACACTATAAATATTAAGACATGGTCAGTAAAACCTGCATCAGTTCTCTTTGGTAAAGGTATTTGAACCTTTGCCAAACAACCCCACACTTTCATCCTTTCATAAGAAGGTTGCTTTCCTTTCCATAATTGATATGGAGATTTGTCACTCTTCTTATGAGGAATTTTATTCAACACTGTATTTGCAGCATGACATGTTTCACCCCATAGACTATGAGGAGCCCCTGAAGTAATTAACATTTAATTAATCATGTTCTTCAATGTTCTATTCTTACGTTCAACCACGATATTTTGTTGTGGGGTGTATGGGGCTGTTGTTTGGTGTACAATACCATAAGTAGAACAAAATTCAGCAAAGTTATTGGATTCATATTCTCCTCCTCTATCAGACCTTAGAATTTTGATCTTTTTGTCTAGTTGATTTTCAACTTCTGCCTTATATGTTTTAAACATATTCAAGGCTTCATCTTTGGTATTTATTAAGTACACATAGCAAAATTTGCTGCAATCATCAATGAAAGTAATATAATAATTCTTTCCTCCTCTTGATGGTGTTGATTTGAAATCACATAAATCTTTATGGATTAAACCAAGTATTTCATTTGATATTTCTACAGATTTGTGTGAATGACTTATGTATTTCGATTCAACATATATTTCACATTTGGATATTTTGTCCATTGTGCATTTAGGCAATATGCCTAAGTTTATCATTCTTTTCAAGGAACGAAAATTAACATGGCCTAATCTAGAATGCCATAAAAAGAAGGGTCAATCCAGTACGTAAGCGGTGCTAGTGCCGCGTTATTATTATTAATAACATTGTCATTAGTTATAACACTTAGTTTAAAGAGTCCTTGATCAAGATAACCCTTTCCAACATACATACCACCCTTAGTGATTACAAATTTATCTGATTCAAATACAAGTTTAAATCCCTTATTACTAAGAATAGGGCCAGAAATCAGATTCTTGGTGATGTTGGGCACATGCAATACATTTGAGGGTACAAGATCCTTTCCAGAAGTCAACTTCAATATGACTTTGCCTTTTCCTTCAATCTTTGAAGAAGTTCCATTCCCCATGAACATCGGTTCATTTTCATTCACCTTTTGGTAAGATACAAACATCCTTCTTGAATTACATATGTGCTTTGTTGCACCAGTATCAAACCACCAATCAACATCATTCATGGTCAAGAAGGCTTCAATTACTCCAGCAAATTGTGTTAGAGATTCCATATGGTTTGCTTGGTTGTAATTTCCTCCAGAATTCCCCCCTCCATGTTCTTTCTTGTGGCGACAATCCTTGGCTTTATGACCAGGTTTCCCACAGACCCAACAATGATACACTTTCTTGAAGTTGTTGCTCTTTTGTTGGGTGTAATCCTTCTTTTTATCTTTAGAAGAATTCTGTCCAGAACCACCACCATATTTGCCATTTGTTTTTGTGGTTGGACTTTGATTTGGAAGAGCTTTCTCCAACCATGATCGCATTTGGTTCTATTGAATTTGCATCAGCCTTTTCCTGCATCCTGTTATCTTCCTCGACACGAATTTTAAGAACAAGTTGCTCAAAACTCATATCGTCATTCAAATGTTTAAGATAAATTTTTTTCCAAAATGGAGGTAATTTTTCAATAATAGAACCAACAAGAAAGTTAGAGTTAATACCCATGCCTTCTACTTCCAATTCATGGACAACGATTTGGAGTTCTTCCACTTGTTTCAGAACAGGTTTTGCATCAGCATCTTGAAGTTCAAAATTTTGACAATAACGAATTTCTAGGAACATGCAACTTCAGTCCGGTATTTCTTTTCCAATGATATCCAGATGTCCCTTGCACTTGCAAAAGTAGAATAAATATCATACAAGGAATCATCTAAAGCATTCAGAAGATAATTTCTGCAATTATATTCATTATGATTCCAAAGTGAGGCAACCCTTTCATATTCTGCCACTTGTGCCTCAGTAGGAACATTTTGTCCTTCCACATACGGATCTGTTGGTTCAGGATCCGTGAGAACATTTGATACATGCAGTGTCAAATAAAATAACATCTTTTGTTGCCAACGACGAAAATCAGACCCTTTGAACTTTTCAGGTTTTTCAACATGCGGTTTCTGCATCGCTTGATCCATCTTTGAAATTTCTGTTTAAGATTGTTAGGAATAATATAAACAAATATGAAATATTACAACAACGTGATTGAGGCCTGCAAAAGCAGTGTCCTTAAACAGAAATTCGTCCTATCTAGTACGAACTGTTTAGAGGATACAACAATCAATCCAAGTATATAAACTTGAATCTAGCAAATCACGATGGTTCACAAAAATTTGCAGTTAGCGACGCTTTAGCGACGACCTAGCGACAAAATAATCGTCGCTAATTGAAACTGATGCAAACAGTCGCGATGGTTCACCCATTGAAGCCTTTTTAATAAAGGTAATTACTAATATGAACTTATACGCATGTACAATTACGAAAATGAACTAAATTTCAACCTATTACCAAAATGAACTTCTGAAGGCATCTTGTAGGTGGGTCATGCACAAGTTTCTCTCCAATTACAAAAACTAAAAAATTATTTAAGGTATTGGATATGTGAATATTTAATTAAAAAAAATAAAGCATAAAACTTTACTATGCAACACGTGTTTCCATCTTTTAACCTTTCTTCTTCATTTGTTTCTTCGTTTCTCAGATCTAGTTCTTCACTTACAGATATAGTTCTTCACAAAACAATTTTGTACGCCATCCATTCCGCCCAAACTCTATTCACGCCCAAACCCTCGCCTCCATTCACGCCTAGCCTCTCGCCCAACCCGAGTAATCTCGCCTAGCCTCTTTTCCTCGCCCAGACACTCGCCCACGACCACGCAATCTCGCCTAGCCTCTCGCCCAGGCCATGTTTTTCTCGCTCAGTCGAAAAGTTCATTTTGGTAAATAATACAGGCGAGGTTCATATTCGTAAATGAGTAGTGGAAATTGTTCGTTTTGGTAATTTGCTCTTTTTAATATATCTAACCGCCACAATTGCGAATAGGTGTGTCTTTACCAAAATAATGGTTCATTAGAGACGACTTTGTGACAGAAAAACTGTCACTAATTGCCAATTCGTGTGTCACTATAAAAATACAACAAATTTTATTAGTGATGTCCAACAATAATAATGAACTTGAGATACATAGATATTTGGTTGTTCAATTAATTAAGGACGACCGATCGACGATAGTCCATGTCTAGCTAGCTAGGGACGTTGTCATCAGTGTTCAATGCGCGCTATATATACGTACGTATGGAGCTTTTTTACATATTAGTAATTACATACATGTATGATATGATCAGCTTTCGAATACTAGCTAGTAGTTTCATGAATGGGAGTCCCCGGTGGGCCTTGGTCATCATCGTAGATAACACCTTCTTCTTCTTCTTGGTCTTCATCATCATCATCATTGTTGTTGTTGTTGTTGTTGGTTATATCGTCCTGTGTCGGCCCTCCTTCCACATGGGCAGGGCCACTTGTTGTTTTCTTATCTTTTTCCTCGTCAAATGATTTTGCAATTGCGCTGAGCTTCTCTTGAATTGAAGCCTCGGATAGTAATACCTCTCTGTTCTCGTACAGGAATAGGAAGACAGATATGATGAGAGCACAAGTTGATGATAAGCCAGCTATCAGAAAAAGTCCCTTGAAGCTATCAAGCGACAGCCTACCAGACTTCGTAACTCCCTCACTGCATTTTGCTTCTTCTTTGAACCATTTATCAGATATATTGCTTAGTTTCTCCTCCGTCACTTGTAACACTGCTTTCGAAACAAGTGGCACTAGGGGAGACCCTTTAGGAAATGCCTGTCCATCAATGGAATCTTTCAACTCAGACTACTATATATCATTACAAGATATAAGCTCATAAATAAAAACAAGGAAAATTAAAACTTACAAAGCCAAAGCCTGCTGTTTTGTAAGTTGGACCGACCATGATGTACTTGTTACAGTGTTTGGCCATGAATAGCTTCACATAAGGAAGCTCATCAAAGATAGCAGAAACACCTCCGTTTTTAGTCCCTTTGGAAAGGGCGTCATCATAATCATCCAAGCTGCCATAATTTATCAATTTGGAATTATTGAAACCCATACCCTCCAACATCCCCTTAACGTAAGAACCATTTTTGTATCCCACATTTTCTCCTTGTCTCATGAGATCATAGATGTCGGTAAAGTCTGGTTCAAGCTGTTGTAGTGTCAGCATGGATGTTAAGCTTGCTGTGTAGCTTGATTGTAGTACTAGTACCACAAATATCCACACAATCACTACAAATCTAGATAAGTTGCTTATCATCTTCTCCTCTGCAGGCAGGCCACACATTCAATTCATTCACAATTAATTAGTTACTGGTAGTTGCTAATATGTGCACATACATATATGAAGTAAATACAGCATTCGCTTACTATGTGCAAAAACAAGAGTTGAGAAGGAGAACCAAAACATCATCCCAACTTGCTTATATGGTTGCCCACGAAATTCTTTGTTTACGCGATGTTCCAGAACCCAAACGACAACTCCAGTATATATAAAGAAAGCAAATGTTGTTAACCACAGTTTCTTCTCCAAAGGTCTCATGAATATCCATCCATTCTTCCTGTCATCAACTTTGATTGGAACAATCATCGAGATTCCAGACTCCGTATATGGCAATGTGAAGTCGACATACTTGGACCTGTTTGCCCGGATTGTCACATCTCCAATCACCACATCATATTTCTGCTTCGCAAAACATCACAAGATTTACAATTAGCCAAAAATAGTTAAACAAAACTAATTAGCAAATGATAAGAGTTGGTGACAAAATCAAGTACCTCCTCAACAATACCGTAAACAATTTCATCATAGCTTTCTGATCCATCACCAGATAAGGTAGAAGGGGTATAATTGTAGGGTGGAGCATCTGGCACTCGTTCCATCACTGCCTCAAAAACTTCTACACAGAAACCGGTTGGTTTGGCCGTCTCATTTATACCCTTCTGAATAAATTCAACAAACCCACCTTCGGCTGGAAATCCAATGCGTAATTGTTTCTCTTTTGTAGCAGGGATCTCCCAACCTTTAGGTGCTTGTTTTGTGCCACCGGGCCATATGATACCCCCAATATCATTATTGTAGCCCTTGCTCTGAGTCCATAAGCTGACTATTATCTCCTCACCCCCCATTAATAAGTTCACTAGTTGGTAATCAGAAGATTGTAGTTGTCCATCAACAACAAAGAAATCACCACTCAACCCTTTGAGCCTCGTCTCTTGGATCTTTGAGAGTAGCTTTGGTCCGAGTTTGGATGTTCCAATGGCATCTAGATCTGTTACTGGAGGAAGCTTGTTTTGTTTTTCAAAAGTATAATTAGCACCATTAGTCACAGCTCGCTCCAATGCCATTGCTAGTGCATAAGTAGCATCGTATGACCATAACCCAAACATATCAACTTTGATATCCCGATCCTCTCTTCCTTTCCATCTCTTTTCAAAGTTTTGTAGGTCAATGGATCTCGGAATGTTGGGCTTTACACCAACCACTCCTTGCATTAAACCTTTATCAGTATCATCCAGAGTATGTAAAAGACTGGTGAGAACATCGGTGATGATCCAGGCATAACCCTTTTGCATCATCCCTGCCTGGTTTACTTTCTTGAAAAAGCGGGAAGCCAACTTTGGTAACAAATGGACCACAAAAACCCGTGTTTGATTTGTTTTCAACTTGTCGAGCTCCTCAGAAATAACACCATCTGAAGCAGAAGGAGATATGACTATTCGATGTTTGATATGGACACCGACATTAAGCAATGCCTCAGACAAATAGGGAATGAAGCCACACCCAAAATCACCGTCTTGGTAAATAAAGACCACCTCTCGCCATTTAAAAGACTTGATGAGGTCTGCTATGGGTTGTGCTTGAGAGGATGAGTTTGGTGATACTCGAATGAAGTATTTATTTTCAATAGGGGTGAGCGAAGGGGTGGTAGCCATAGATAGTATGGGAACATGGGCCTTGTTGCCAATGTTGACTACAAAATCTGCTTGTGATGATCTTTGGGGTCCTATAATCGCCATTACTTTATCATCTTTTAGAAGTTGAATAGCTGCCAAAACAAGGCAACCACTTTCAATATCTAAACATCATCCTATGTATATGTACATTTCAAACAATTGCGTTCATGTCACATCTTATCCGTTTTAACAAATTTAGCAACACTAGATACTACAGTATTAAATATTTGCTTAGACTTTGTTAACAAATACTGTAGTTTAGAGGATTAACTTGTGAAGCTTTTATTTATTTTTTATTTCTTTAAGAACGGCAACTAACTATCTCACAGTATACACACCACAGACTAGCTCACAGGACTTGAACCAACAACCATTTGGTTGGGGAGCTTTTCACACAACAAGGGGTACGTACCATTGAGACACAAGCCCTTTGGTGTGAAGCTTTTTTTTTTTTTGTTTAATTACTATGCAACGTAAAGAATAATAAATTCTCAAACTATAGTGAATGAGCTAATTAAGATGAAGAGTTTTGTGTGTTAACAATAATATGTGCAAAAAGGCAGAAGAGAAAAGCGGGTGACAGACCGGCAGCAGCAGCTTGGACTCTGTCATATTTGGAATCACGAAAGTGAAGGACAATTCTGGTCGAGTAGTTGCTGTGACTTTGATAGAAATCCTTGTGAGCCATTTCTATGCATATTTTACTTGTCTTTCCAACAGTCGAATCCATGTCGAGAATCACACCTATGCTTATATTCTTCGTAGTTCCATTGGCTATGGCTAATTTTAAGTTGACGAAGAAGAAGAAAAAGAGGAACATGAGATGTTTGTGTTGCATATTTGGCAAAAAAATTCGGTGTGTTGTAAATTTGTGGTTCTGCAGGTGTATCATATCTAATACTAACAATTCTTGAAAACTTAAGGTCATACAAGTCTTTAGTCTTTGGCAGACTAGATATGAATATAGAATAGTAGTACTAGCTGTGGGGTCAAACTGAAGATGTTTTTCTTTGTAGATGAATCCTCCTCCAGTTGGAGAAACTAATATAATGTTGACTTGTTTAACGTTATACTAGTATTTGATTGAGAAATGCTAGAATGTTGCGTGGAAATTATAGAATGTTGACTTGGTTAATGTTAATAAGTTCTTCTTGACTAACAAATAGAGTAAAGACAAAGAATGCATTTATTATTAAACAGCCAATTGCATGTCTCCATGTAAACCAAGTGTTAACTCTAAACACATACTAAAAAACAAAAAGCCCAAATAAGTTCATAGCCAGAAAGAAAGAAAGAAGCCCATTTTGAACTCTATCTTCTGACTTTGAAATTATACAATTGATGAAAAGATTATTATGCATCTAAATTTTCAGATAATGATCTATACATGCATGCATGATGCCAATGTATACCAACAGCTTAAAATGGCATCCAACTTTCCCTAGAGTACGTGACCAAATCGGGATCGGATAATGGCCAAACATTATCTACATACAAATCTATAAGTTTAAAGTAAGCACTTCATATCCAAAATGTGAAAGGTACTTAATTTGCTGATCATCCATAGCAAGGAAGGAAGGCTATGTATGAGCACAATATCTGTACTAATGTTATTACTGTAACATGGTTAAGGATATGCACTCTCACACATGTGTTTTATTCTATTTGACAGTTGAACAACTCACACAGGTTTGATGGATGAGTCACAGTTAAGTTAATGGCGACATTAAACATTTAAAACTCCACTGACTTTAATCTAATGATCAGATGATTTGTACATGTGGGTGTCAAATGATTTGCATTAGCATAAAAAATTAAACAATAATTTTGTCTTTCCAACTCAGTGGCCTCAAATTGATGGTTTTAGCCACTAAGCATTAATTAAGATTGCACTTTTTCAAGCAATGATGTCTTAGTACTAATGGCTGGAAAAGGGACATTTTGGTCATAACCTGACCGCTATCGACATTGTTTTAGTACACCACATTGCTTCAAACACTCCGATAATTCAGCATCAATGGGCCGCAGACCCACCATATAGGCCGGTGTCATCACCTCACCTCATTAGACCAATTAACCAAAGTGAAAAAACTTTTGCTTTACTTTACATTCACATAATTATCATTCATCACAAACTTGAAGAAAATGGCACCACTAATCTCATCTTTTGGAAGCTAGCTAGCTAGCTAGCTCAAATCTAAGATGTGTGTATATATTACCTACAATTTGCAACTGTACAGTTTAGTTAAGTTACAACACCAATACAAAAAACAATGGACATTCTTGTTTTGTTAATAAACAAGTGTATGTAGTATACTACTTGAGCTTGCTACCACTGCTGATAGGTGCATACGCATCTTCAAGTTGTCTCACAACCTCTCTCATTGACGGTCTTCTGCTTGGTTCCGTTTGTGTGCACTTCAAAGCAAGCTGTAGCACTTGCGTCACTTGTTCCCTTACAAATGAATCATACAGATCGTCGTAAAGACCTTTGTCCACAACTACCTCAATTTCTTTGTTTTCACTCCAAACTGATCGGACCCATCTCACAATGTCCAATCCATCATCTGTAAATGAATCATCAGTTGCCTTCTTTCTAGTTATCAATTCAAGTAACACAACCCCATAACTATACACATCAGACTCCATGCTTTTCGCGGATGTAAATGCATTTTCTGCAATAATTAGAAGATAAAAATCATCATAATCATATACGTGCATATTTAATGAGAATATATTCATTCCAATCAATGCAAACAAACAAGTTTAGTTTATAACCTGGAGCAATGTATCCGATCGTCCCCCTAAGTGTACCACTCATAAGTTCTTCAGGAGATGAGTGATCGAGAAGCTTGGCAATGCCAAAATCTGAGATGTGAGGCTGCAACTCAGCATCCAAAAGTATATTCATTGGTTTGATATCTCGATGAACAATTACAGGATCACAGTCAAAATGGAGATATGCCAAACCATGTGCGGTTCCAAGAGCTATGTCAAAGCGTAGGTTCCAGTCTAACAGTGGAGGTGGATGTACCTCGTGCAGAATGTCGTGTAAACTACCATTATGCATATACCTATACAATATCAAACCATAATCTTTTCTCATCCAAAATTCTTCCAATCTCACAAGATTTCTGTGTCTCACCTTCCCAACAGTCTCGATCTCTCTAACCATGCTTGTGCTTCCTTCTTTGTTGCTTCCTCCAAACATAAGTTTCTTAACCGCATACACTCCATCTTTAGGACCCAATGAAGCCTTGTACACAGTTCCATGTGCTCCTCTCCCTATTATGTACTTCTCGTTCAAGTCCTCTGTAGCTTCCATTACTTTTTGAAACAAGATGTCATCCTCTTCTTTATCATTATATATTTCTTCAATATCATGTTTTTCTCTTTGCCGACATTGAAGGATGAAACCAGTTCCAACAACAATTGCAAACAACAATGCTGATGTCCCAAGGGCTACCATTCCAGTTTGGAACTTGGTAAGACCTTTCTGTTTTTTTAAGGAAGCATCCGTACAACGTTTGAGGTTTCTAGTAATGTTAGCATCACAATTATTCAGGACACAATCGACACAGAGACCTGGATTCCCCACAAAGGAATAGAAAGATGAGTTGAGTAATGATGCTGGTATCTGACCCGTGAATAGGTTGTACGAGATGTTGACTTGTGTTAACACACGAAGCTCTGCAAGTGATGCTAAAGTTCCAGTAAGATGGTTGTGAGAAACATCCAACTGCTCCAACATCTCCAGCTTACTGAAACCCGAGGGAATATCACCTGTCAGACCATTGTTGCTAATATTCAATATGCCAAGTGTCTTGAGCTCTATTATTGATGAAGGTATGGTTCCACCTAATGAATTTCCACCAAGCCGAAGTTCTGTCAGACTCTGTAACTCAGATATAAAGCTAGGGATGCTCCCTATCAAATGATTTTCACTTAGATCCAGAGTCAATAAGCCAGACATGGTCTGTAAAGCTGTTGGAATAGATCCGTTTAACATGTTACGGTTGGCATCAAAGTTCAACAACTTGGTGCAGTTAGCAAGCTGAGATGGCAAAGGACCTTCCAATGCATTGTAAGAAAGATTCAAAGCCTGAAGCTGCAGGAGGTTTCCAAGCTCCTGTGGTAATACACCAGAAAGCCTATTCATCGAGAGATTGATTTCTGTAATGTTAGTAAGCTTGCCCGAAAATGTAGCTGAAATTTGACCCGTGAAGTAGTTGTTGGATAGGTCTAAGTACAAGAGGTTTGGATTATCCCAAAAGTCTGGAAGAAGGCCGCTGAGATTATTGTCTTTAAGAATCAATCTTTTAAGTGTGGGGCAGTTGCGAATATCATCAGGAATACTCCCTTGAAGAGGATTGGACCCCAGAACCAGCTTCACCAGTTGCTTTCCTGAGCAAAGATTTGGTGGGATTGGTCCATTGAAGGAGTTATGTAAGAAATCAACTAAGATTAGTTGAGTTGCGTTGAGTCCTAAGCTTTGAGGTATCATACCAGAGAAATTATTACTAAAGAGAGTAAAGTTTCTCAATAGCTTAAGCTCGGCAACCTCAACGGGTAATTCACCAGAAAGGCTATTCTCATAAAGAAGAAGATACTCTAGTGATTTAAGTTTCCAAATACTCATTGGAACCTCACCTGTCAAACGGTTGGTAAACAGATAAAGGTTTGTCAAGTTGAGCATACCAAGCTCACTCGGAATACTACCTTCAAGTTGATTCCTGTCAAGTTGGAGATCACGCAATGACGTACAATTGCCTAGCTCAGGTGGTATCCTTCCTGACAAGTTGTTTATAGAAAGGTAAAGGAGACTCAACTTAGTAAGCTGACCAAAAGAAGAGGGTATCGTACCAGTTAACCGGCTTTTCACAACTGCAAACTGATCAAGGTTGGTACAGTTTCCCAACTGAGGTGGAAGACTGAGAAATTGGTTAAAAGAAAGATCTAAATAATTCAATTTCTTACATCCGCCATAGCCCAAAGGAATTTGACCCTCTAAACCAGCACTATTAGCATCTAAATAAGTAAGGTACTCAAGATTATTTATGCTAAAAGGCAACGATCCAGTAAACTGATTGTTGTCGATAGACAGTTTTTGGAGCATGGTTGCATTTCCCAAGTTAGATGGAATGAAACCAGTGAGTTGGTTGAAGCTGAGGGTAAGAATCTCCAATGTGGGAACACGAAAGATGGATTCGGGGATGGAGCCATTAAGTGAATTACTAAGAAGACTCAAGTGTTTCAAAGTGAGCAAGTTACCAAGGGTGTTTGGAATGTTACCAGAAAGGGAGTTGAAAGATAGGTCCACGTATTGAAGACGAGTGCAGTTGCCTGTCTGCGAGGGAATTGGACCAGAGAAGTTGTTGAAACTTAAATTCAATGATTTGAGTTGCGACAAGTGTGCTATCTCTGGTCCTATTTCTCCGGAAATTTGAGAATCTGACAAGTTGAGGGCGACTACTTGGAGGTTGTTAGGGTGACAGACAACACCAGCCCACAAACAAGGATTAGCATGAGAAGCATTCCAAGATGACAAAAGGGACGGTGAAGAAGAACTTACCCAGCGTGTCGACAGTGACAACAATGTTTGACCATCAGAGCTCAAACCAGATACTACAAGAGAAGCTACCGACAAATAATAGTAAGCTAAACAAACATTCATCATCTTACTGAAACCAGAAGGGTGTTTGGTTGGTTGGATGTCACACACAGAGAGATTAAGCTGTCAGCTTAAATATAAGAAAGAAAGACTTTGTTAGTTTGGCTTTAGAGAGATCCTTCCACGAATGAATGATTTCATATCATAGACCCCCACTTTATTCTTTGTCAATAAAGTACTTTTTGACCCCAAACACAATCAACACAGTATTAGGACTCTCTTAACAGTGACTGACTGACATACCATATTATTTAAGCACTATATATCCCTCTTGTAATGACCAACCATGTTACACTTAGATCTCACCTGTTGGGATGGTTTCAGGTCTTCATATATGGATATTCAAACAAAACCATCCTATCTTGTAACTTATTTAAATATTTGTCACATGTGAAACCGATTAGTTAAACTAATCCCATCATCAACATTATTCTTTAGTTTAATTAGCATGAGCTTCTTTTCATCAAATATAATAACATAAAATCATATTCATGTTATAGTCATTAGCATGCCAACTGCTACCAAAAATTATAATTTAAATTTTAAATATAGCAAATGCAACCAAACAGACAGATGCATTTTTAGAATATACAAACAAAAACCAGTGACCTCTTAACTAACCCCACAACCACTTGGTCCCCTATATCATATTAATGTTATCAACATCAATCAAGATAAACAGAAACAGTTAAAAGACATTAAATTTGAGTTACATGAGCCACAAACTATCATCCAAATAGACCCCCACCGGCTAGCTATTATATATCTATCAACCATCTTGGCGAATATCTACTACACACGCGTGCTAATTTTGAGTTGAACATCTGTTGTATCTTGAAGACGTTTCACTACCTCTCTCATCGTTGGTCTCCTCGTTGGTTCCCATTCAGTACATCTCAACGCCACCAGTATCACGTTCCTCACTTGTTCCCTTACCATGCTATCTTCTTCTACTTCGTCTAAGAGCCCTTCATCTACAACCATCTCAACTTCTTGACTCTCGCTCCATGTTGTCCTAACCCACGACACAACGTCAACATTTTCTGTGTACAAAGGATCTATAACCTTCTGTCTAGTTATAAGCTCCAGCAACACAACCCCATAGCTGTATACATCTGACTCCCTGCTTTTCGAGCTTGTGAATGCATTTTCTGTAATACAAAAAACAGATAATAAGAATACATTAACATCATTTATGCATGTAATAATGAATAAGACTGTAAGAGTAGAATGACGCATGTCTTTTACCTGGAGCAATGTAACCTATAGTGCCCATAAGTGTGCTAGTCGGTAGTGTAGAAGCAGTAGAGTGATCCAGGAGCTTGGCAATCCCAAAGTCTGAGATATGAGGCTCCATGTCACCATCCAATAGAATGTTCATGGGCTTGATATCACAGTGCACAATAACCGGATCACAGTCAAAATGGAGATAAGCCAACGCTTCCGCTGTTCCTAATGCTATCTTGTACCGACTACTCCAATCTAAAATTAATGGCGGACTTCTTTCATAAAGAACGTCATAAAGGCTACCATTTTCCATATACTTGTACAAGATCAAACCGTAATCCTTTTTTATCAGCAAATCTTCTACTGTCACAAGATTCCTATGCCTCACATTCCCAACTGTCTCAACTTCCCTTTTCATACTTGTATGTCCTCCTTTCATTCCTCCAAAATCAAGCTTCTTCACAGCATATACCCTATCATGACCCAATGAAGCCTTGTACACCGTGCCATGGGCTCCTCTCCCTATAATATACTTCTCATTTAAGTTCTCGGTAGCTTCCACTACTTTTATGAGCAAAGACGAACCACATACTTCGTCCAGCAAGTCGATTTCCTGCTTTTGTTTTCTGTGACAGAGTATCACCAGATAAAGTAGTAGGATGATAACCAAAACAATTAGACAAACTCCAACTGCTATCAATACATATTGTTGTTTTGTCAGGTGTTTCTGATTGCTTGATTGAACAGCACAAGGTTTGACATTGCCTTTTCTAACACAACTCGAGCCACAATCAGCACAAAGGCCTGAATTTCCTAAGAAGGATGAGTCAGATATGTTGAGAGATGTCAGCAAATTTGCAGGTATTGGGCCTGTAAAATGATTATAAGAGACATTCAAGTAGACCAGCCCATGGGTGTCACTAAGAGATGCTAAATTCCCAGTCAGATTGTTGTGCGAAACATCCAAATGCTCAAGCATTACCATGTTCCCAAAATGTGCGGGAATGTGACCAGTCAGTCTGTTGCTGCTGAGATTCAACTTACTGAGACTACGGAGATCTACTATCGATGAGGGGATAGTCCCACCGAATGAATTCCCACCAAGTTGGAGATTTATCAAACCTTTGAGCTGAGATATGAAATGCGGAACTCCCCCAGACAAATTATTATCACTTAGACTTAAAGTTGACAACTGCGTTAACCTCCCAAATGTGGCTGGGATCAACCCACTTAACACGTTATGACTTGCATCAAATTCCAACAACTTGCTACAATCGGACAGTTGAGACGGCAACGAACCTTCCAAATCATTGTATGAAATATTCAAAGCTTCAAGCTCCCAAAGAGTTCCAAGCTCTAGCGGTATGCGTCCAAAAAGTTTATTCTGCGAGACATCAATTTCAGTGATATTGATAAGCTTTCCATAGCTAGCAGGAATTTGCCCATTGAAACCATTGCTCCTGAGGTTCATGTACAGCATATTATGGTTCTCGACAAACTCTGGAAGGACTCCTGTGAAGTCATTATGTTGCAAAATTAACCTTGAAAGACTAGAACAGCTTCCAACATCAGGTGGCACACTACCTTGCAGACGATTAAACCCCAAAAGTAGCCTTTGCAGCTGTTTCCGAAAGCAAAGGTTGGGTGGAATTTTGCCAGTGAAAGAGTTACTGGTGAAATCAATTACCGTCAAACTACTATTGATTCCCAACCCCTGAGGTATAATGCCGGTGAAGTGATTGCTGTACAACGTAATCTCTGTCAGTTGTTTCATTTCAGCAAGCTCGTTGGGTAACTCACCCGATAGATTATTGTTGTATATGTTAACCTTTTTAAGGCCTTTAATCTTCCAAATTCCCAAAGGGACCTGTCCTGTCAAACGGTTATTGTATAACTGAAGTATTTCTAAGTTGCTTAACATCCCAAGTTGATTTGGGATATTGCCCTCGAGCAGGTTGCTATTAAGTTCTAGGCCAACCAAGGATTTGCAATTGCCAAGCTCGGGTGGTATCTTTCCTGAAAAGCGATTAATAGAAAGATGGAGGGTGTTGAGGGAAGTGAGTTGCCCGACAGAAGAAGGAATGGGACCACTCAGACCGCAGTTAACAGCAGCAAATTGCTGTAAACTAGTACAATTTCCCAAACCACGAGGAAGGACACCACTAAACTTGTTGAAAGACACGTCCAAATAGGTCAACTCCTTACAATTACCAGCACTGCCAAAGTGAATGGTACCCTCTAAAGTGTTGTTATGGACATCAAGAGTATTAAGCTCAGGAAGATCATGATAGAGCGTATCAGGCAATGCACCAGTCAAGCGATTGTTACCAAGCATGAGTATCTGCAGCCTGGTGCAATCCCCAATGGATGTCGGAATAGAGCCCAAGAGCCGATTACTGTCAAGCTGCAAGTCTACTAGATTGGTGAGGTTGCCAATGGAGAACGGAATGTGACCCGTGAGGTAGTTAGAGGTGAGGTAAAGATATTCCAAGCTAGGGGTGTGAAAGGAGGTTTGGTTCATAATAATAGAGCCACTAAGAGAATTGTCAAAGAGACTTAAAAGGCGAAGGTGTTGCAAGTTCCAAAGGGTATGTGGTATGGTTCCAGTGAGGCGGTTTTGGGATAAATCAACCTCCTCGAGAAGGCGAGAATTCCCAATCTCGGGAGGGATAGAGCCGGTGAGGTTATTGCCGTATAGACTCAAGAGCGTTAAATGTGTCAAGTTGCCAAGAGAAGGTGGGATAGAGCCTTGGAAGTTATTGAAGCTAAGGTCAAGGGAAGTAAGATAATGCAGGTGAGAAAGCTGAGGAGGGATATGGCCAGAAATGAGAAAACCAGACAAGTTAAGAGCAACTACTACTAGATGATGATTACTGGAACAAACAACACCAACCCATGAAGAAGAAGAAGAAGAACAAGGTGAAGTTGAGTTAATCCAAGATGAAGAAATGGAAGGAGGAAAAGAAGACCAGTGGGTGAGGAATGATAACAAAGTTGAACCATCAACATTATCATTTTCAAAGCTAGAATTTGAAGCCCCAACATTATTATTATAAAAAGAAAAGAGAAAAAGGGAGAAAAACAAAACCACCCAAGGAGAAGGAGGACTAGTCATTGTAGCTACTAGCTAGTGTAAGTTTAGCTTCAGCATAATAATATTAATAATTGTTGAAACAAAAAGACTAGTAATGGAATGGAACTCACCTTACTTGGTTGGTTAGGAGGAAGAAGAACAAGGAATAATAATGAACTTGAAGAAGAAGATATGGATACAACTCAATTAATAATTAAATAAAAAACACGCATACAAACACACAAGAGTGAAGATTTTGTGATAAAAGAAGGACAGAAAAGAAACTAAATAAATAATACGAGTCGACAGAGACAGTGAATAAGGATGTTGGTAGTGGGAAATGTGCTTAAATAAATAAATAAATAAATAATATGGACACTAGTAGTGGAATTAATTCAACGCGGTCTGGTCTGACTGACGCTCTATATTTCATTCATATTTCTATGTTCTAGTACCAACAATAAAACAAACGAAGGTTTGCCACGTGCTCTTTGCCTATATTTGTAGTAGGCGAATAATATCTGTGCCCCCACGCCATTATTCCTCTCTCTCTGCCTCTTTCTTAAATCACTCGGTACCCGGCTTGCCGTGACACCGGCATCACTCATCGTGCCTCGCCGTTGAGTGCTCGTCAGTTGCACAAGGAAGAAGATGGACTGACAACCAAACGTTTATATTTCATTTTCAAAAATATAATTGTTTAAAAACGGATACTTTTTCATTTTTTTTTTTTTTAAATAAACTTCACACCCTTATAAATACCTAACTACAAACCCATCATTTTTCTCACTACAATTCAACCAACTTTCATAAACTCTCTATATCTCTAGTTTCAAAAAAAAAAAAAAAATTCTCAAAACCCGAATGAAGGAGGTTATTTCACGAACCTCCTCAATTCAAACCCATCACTATTAGAGTTTGTAATTCCCTTCCCTTTATTAATCAATATAGATCAGTATATATATTGCATATACCGAAACTTACAAGAAACCCTTAATGGGCTGAAACCGATTACAAACATAAGACATTAAATGGGCCTAATACTAAAGTCGGCTAATACACCCCCGCAGTTTGAGCGGGAGGCCTTCGAACATTCAAACCGGAACGGAAATCAAGAAACAAAGCAGCAGAAGACCCTTAGAAAATATGTCAGATACCAAAACGCGATGGAACATGAAGCACACGGACTTGTCCTGAAGCCACATAATCACGAACGAAATGAATGTCGATCTCGATGTGTTTCGACGTTGATCTTGAACAGGATTCGTCGATAAATATACGGCACTAACATTATCACAATAAACAATAGTAGCCGTAGTCAAAGGTGCATGAAGCTTCGCAAAGAAATTCGAATCCAAGCCGTTTCGCCACCACATTAGCAACACCACGATATTCGGCCTCAAGACTAGATCGAGACAACGTCGCTGTCGTTTAGCGAACAAGATAACGATTGTCACCAAGAAAAACACAATATCCAGAGGTGGACCGACGAGTAATCGGGCAACCGCCCAATCCGCGTCAGTGTAAGCAATAAGTTGTGTCAGTAGAAGAAATATGTAACGAAGACCATGATCAAGTGTACCGAACATAGCGTAAAATACGCTTTAAAGCATGAAATGTGGTTCACGAGGTCATGCATATACAAACAAACCTGTTGAACCGCATAGGAAATGTCCCGGTGTGAAGGTAAGATCTTGAAGTGCCCCAGCTAAACTACGATAAAGAGTAGGATCAGCAAACACCGTACCATCGAGTCCTAATTTGGACTCAGTATCAACAGGAGTGCGGCACGGGTTACAATGCTTGCATATTGGCTCTCTCAAGAATCTCTTCAAAGAAATTTAGATCGAGATAAAAACATGCCAGATGTTGTGCGCGTAGCGGAGATGCCAAGAAAATAATTAAGAGAGCCAAGGTCCGTCATTGCAAACTCACCATGAAGAGCAGTAATAACACGCTGTAAAAATGCAGAGAAGAAGCGGTCAATATAATATCATCCACATACAGAACAAGTAGGCTATGTCGAACCCCGATGAAACACAAAAGCGACGCATCGGTTTTACTATGCCGAAAACCAATCCGTGTGACAAATCCGCAAACCGTTGAAACCAAGCTCGGGGCTTGCTTAAGCCCATACAATGATCGGTAGATGGCAAACATAATCCGGGTGAGCGAATCTACAAATCCAGGTGGCGATGCATATAAACAGCCTCGATAAGTGGCCGTGAAGAAAAGCATTCTTCACGTCAAGCTGATGAATAGGCCAAGCACGAGACACTGCTAGACTAAGTACAGTGCGTATAGTAGCTGGTTTGACCACAGGACTAAAAGTCTCATCACAATCAATCCCCGGCTGCGACCATTTGCAACAAGTCGCGCTTTATACTTGCTTAATGAACCATCTGCATGAAACTTATGCCTGAAAAGCCACATAGAACGAACAACATTCACATTAGCGGGGCGGGGTACAAGTACCCACGTACTATTAGTAATTAAAGCATTGTATTCATCTAACATAGCTTGTTTCACCGAGGTTCACGAAGAGCGTGAACATGAGAACGTGGAAGCGGAGAAATAGTGGTAACATGACAATTCATACGCGCAAGAGGTTTAGAAATACCGGCTTTAGCACGTGTGACCATTGGATGAGTATTACAGATGGGAGCGGGTATAGTAGCTTGTACGGTTTGAGGATTTGCAGTTTGAGGTGTAGGAAGCTGAGGTGTAGCTTACGTAGGTGTATGGGGCTCCGCGGTTGTAGGCTGCTCAATGGTAGCGGGTTGTTGAAGGGGAATAGGTTGGGTGGGAATGGGTTGGGCAGAAGTAACAGGGGGTATAGGTATAGTGGGTTGGGTATGGGAAGGTGTTGGGCTAGCTTGGTTGAAGTGTAGTGGGCCAGATGGTGATGGGGCGTGCGTTGGTAAAGGAAGAGTTAAAAACTCATAGGTGGTGGAGGAAGGCTTGGTGAAAGATTGAAAAGGAAAAATATCCTCATCAAATCTAACATGGCGGGAGATAATTATTTTATTGGTAGATAAGTCAAGGCATCGATATCCACGGTGGTTAGCGGGGTAGCCAAGGAACACACAAGGAGTAGAGCGTGGCTCGAGTTTATGGGTGACATGTATGTAGGGATAACATAGGCACCCAAAAACACGTAAGTTGTCGTAAGGGGGTGGTTTGTTGTAAAGCTTGGTAAAGGGTACCTCGTTTTGTATGGCGGTTGATGGAAGAATATTTAAAATGTAAGCAGCCATGTTAAGAGCTTCGACCCAATAAGAGGGTGGTATGTATGCTTGAAAGAGCAAAGTACGGATAATATTATTAATAGTGCAAACATACGTTCGATTTTCCATTTTGTTGTGAAGTTTTGGGGCAAGAGAAACGAAATTGAATGCCATTTTGTTGAAAAAGGTTATGGAAACGGGTGTTGTCATATTCACCCCCATGGTCACATTGTAAAGCCTTTATGTCGACACCAAATTGTTGAACAACATAAGCACGAAAATTAACAAACGTATCATACAAATCAGATTTTTTGTGCAAAGGATAAACCCAAACAAAATGCGAGAAATGATCCAAAAAAATAGCATAATATTTAATACCACTCTCACTCGGAATAGGAGATGTCCATAAATATGAGTGGACAATGTCAAAAAGATGCAACCTGCGACTCCGAAGTATAAAAGGGAAGCTTTATTTGTTTTCCTAATTGACACGCATGACACAAAGCGGACAACTTTGATTTATTACATGAAATGAAATTACTAGACTCCAAACGATGAAGCACATCTTCACCGGGGTGCCCGAGGCGTCTGTGCCACGTAGTATGACTGAACGAAAGCAAAGCAAAAGGAGGGTGCGTGGATGACGTGCGTAATCGGTAAAGATCGCCCGTGCTATCACAACGGAGGAGAAGTGTGCCCGTCTGGTAATCCTTCACAGAAAAACCATAAGCGTCAAACTCAACGGAAACGTCATTATCACGTGTAAATTTACGAACAGAAATCAGATTTTTAATTATGTGCGGGGTGACAAGTATTTGATTGAGTTGTAATGGTTTAGAAGAAGTGTACAATAAGCTATGTCCAGTATGTGTGACCGGTATAGAGTCGCCGTTTCCCACATACACAGACGGATAAATGCTAGAATTACTAACAGAAGTAAGGATACCTGTGTTGTCAGCTAAATGAGAGGATGCACCAGTATCCATGTTCCAAGCGGGATCTTGGAAAGTCATCGTCTGAAATGCCTGAGGAAGCACCGTGGCCTGCGACTGAAAAGAACTAGGAACCAAGTATGTATAGTTGCTTGGATAACAAAACTGACCACCAGGTTGCATAGGCTGACTTCCGTAAATTGGTTGACCCATTGGTTGGGCCTGTTGGGCCGAAGAAACACTATTGGTGGCTAAATGGGCTTGTGGCAATTGTTGGGCCAAACCATGCGTACCATGATTAACATTAGGAGAACCTGTATTAGTAAAACTATGTGGGGTCGAATGAACAAAAGGCATGACCATGTTGGGCTGTGACACACCAACGTTACCAATACCATGCATACTAGGTTATGAATAAAAAAATGGATTAACATATTGCATGCCATTAATTCCAAAAAAAGAGTGAGGTACAACAGGTGAGGTTGCGAGAGTCGGTGTTGCAGCCTTGGAAGGTTGTGTGCGAGTAGTGGATTGAGATGTACCTGTTAAGCTTGACCCGGGGGACGTACTATTCAAGCTTCGACCAGTGGTGCTTGACCGCGACCGAGAATCATGCGAACCGTGAAGAAACTTACAACGGGATCCATAGGTACACGAGCCCCGCTGAAAATTACGACATAACTCCGTACCTACAGTTTGCGTAGTACCAGCCTTTGAAGTGTTCGTGTTGGTAGCCATAAGAACAGTCGGCGATGAATATGTAAGATGAGCCGACGAGAGAGCATGAGTGAGTTGTGCCATATCACTCTCTTCCAAAAGTACCATGGACCTTACCTTATCAAAGGTGGGAAGTTCATCCCTATGGCGAATGATGCGTGCGATATCCGGGAATTTAGTCCGTAGTCCGTTAATAGCATACGTTACAAGGCTCGAGTCACTTACCGGGGAGCCAAGATTAGCAAGGCGATCGGCCTTCGACTTGATCTCTTGAAAATAGTCATTAACAGATAAGTTGCCAATTGACATATTGCGTATCTCATTGTCAAGTTGAATGACACGAGCCGCTTTGTTGTCATGAAAGAGACCTCGAAGCTTTGTCCATAAATCATGAGCTGACGTGCTATCATCACTGACCATATCGACTAATTTAGGAGATATGGTGGCATACATCCACATGACGACAAGAGAGTCGTTAGTATCAAACAAAGGATCCGGTGGAGCGGTACTTGAAGAGGCGGTTCTTCAAGATGTTTATAGACATCATACGTATTGCAAAAGCATGCAAAAAGGTTTTTCCGGAATTATAATTGAGTTTTCTAGGTCAGGGTGAGGAATACACGCCTTGATACTAGCGATTGAATAGGCTTTATCAATCGGTTGTTTGGGTGGTATAGTATTGCCTGTCATGATGCTATGACAAGGGGAAAGCAAAGCAAAGCAACAAGTAAACAGCAGCAGCAGATGAGCAGTGGGATGGGCGGAAAAAAAAATTAGGGTTTAGGATCATAAGGCTCTGATACCATATTAGAGTTTGTAATTCCCTTCCCTTTATTAATCAATATAGATCAGTATATATATTGCATATACCGAAACTTACAAGAAACCCTTAATGGGCTGAAACCGATTACAAACATAAGACATTAAATGGGCCTAATACTAAAGTCGGCTAATAATCACAATACGGGGGTTCGTCAAACCCGACTACCCCTTCTCGCAAAATTCTAACCCGTCTCCCCAAGAAATTTATCTTAACCAACAATATTCGTTTCAACAAGGATTCGCAAATTTCCCCGGACTATTTTCGGCACCACAGTTTTTTCGGCACCACAGTTTTTTAACCCGTCACAACCTCCAACGTTTCATCAATCTAACGTTTCCCCAAATTGAATCACAGCCGTCCGGTTCACAATTCAAAGTACCAAAACCACGTGAACCATTCAAAGGTAGAGGGAAAAAGACGAAGGCAAAAAAATCATAACAAGTTGTGGATTTGGACACAGACAAAGACAATGATGTGGAAGTAGTAGGCCAAGCAGACAGGAGGAAATGGAACAAGGTCGAAGAAAAGTTGCTTGCACAAATTTGGATAGAAATTTTGCAAGACAGAGATATGGGAAATGACCATTCCGAAGATTTCTTTTGGAACGACATTATGGATATGTTCAACGGTCAGACTGCCGATGACCCTCGTACCAAAAATATGATCACGGGTAAATGGTCGAGGATTAACGGCGATTGTCAAATTTATTTTTAAACATTTGCAACGTAGAAGTGGTGAAAATGACCACATCATCTCGAGAATGCGAAACTGAAATTTGAACAACGCTTTGGTGGGAAGGAGTTCGGGTATGTTCACGCTTGAGAGATCCTGAAAAATTACCCGAAGTGGGATGCCAAGGATCCGATAGACATTACATGTCTCGAGGATATAGCCCGGACAAACGACCTCGTCCCGAAAGAGATGGCGGCAGAAAGAGTCGAGCTGCAAAGAAAGAAAAGTCGACTTTAACGTCGAGCGCTGCGAGCTCCGGTGGGAGTCAATCGAGTACTTTTTCGGGACAATTATCCGAAAAGTATTCGCAAAAAGCCGACGTTCAAATGGCTTATTACGAGGCGAGGCGAGATGAGATAAGGAAATTGCTGCATTAGAGATGAAGGAGATGAAGTTTCTCATGATAAATCCCAATTTGGCTAGTGACCCGGCAAAAGCAGAGGTCATCCGAAAAAGACAAGAAAAAATAATGAAGAAATATGCCGAAAGAGATGACTAGTAAAATGTTTAAGTTTCTTATTATTAGTATGTGTTGTATTTTTTTTCCTCGTATCGGTTTTTTTTTTTCGTATCGTATTTTTTTTTCGTATCGTTATTTTAAGTTGCGTGTAATATTATTATGTTGTTAATGTATTTTAATTTTTAATGAAATAAATTTAGTTTATTTGGAAATTTGAAAAAAATAATAATAATAAAGTTGTAAGTGGTGGGTCTCAAATGAGTAAGTTGAGATTTGTTGTGAGTGAGGGGGTTAGTTGTGAAGGTTTGTTATAGTGATGTGAAGATGATGTGGCAATCATAGGCCCCGAATGAAGAGGTAAGGCTAGTTATGGCACCTTGTGCTCTTATGTTTTACAATTTTACTCCGTTCATAACAGATTAATAGTCCACATTTTGAGATGTTCACAATTTAATTATTCACTACTAAAAAGTATATAGGGAAATTTAATTGATCTTACTATATTACCCACGATTGAAATTAATACTACAAATTTTAAATAAGACATTACTTAAACTGCGTATTTTTTGCTAAAAGAACAATTATTTTTAAACGAAATGTGTAATAGTCTATTCAGATTGATGGATATATCCTTTTTACCGGATATAATTACTTTAGGTGTCATCCCTCACTTGCTAGCAACTTATGACTTCAAGTTGTTTACAATTTTCAACCTCTTTTCATATGAACAGGCTTTTAGATCAAAAGCATACAATTTTCAACCGCTTTTCATGAGGGATGGATAGCTTTTGCATGTGAACATCTTCTTTAACAATGACAATTTTTTTTATTTTTTCTTTTGGTCTTACGCCACATGCAAAAGATTGCCTTATTTTAGCCCCAAACGGATAAGAGCCCTTTGACTCTGTGTATGAACAGACTCATCCCACCACGCCCACACCAAGTTACAAAAGCTAAATAATAGTATTAATAAACGATTTCACACCCAAAATCCATATCTGTTTAAATTGTTTTGGTAATACTACCTAAATTTCACTTTGCTCAACTACAATTTTTTGCCATGTTAATTTTCTTTACTACGTAGAAACACATTGCAACTTTCAGTTAATATGATGACAACACATGACTTACACCAATGACGAGCAAAACACAGTCTCTTTTTCGAAAGAGGCTCATTAAGCAGCCATAAAAAATTAGTCTAAAAAAACAAAAACCAACAGGATTTGTGCAAGTATTCTCCAGAATCAAATTTCAACGAAAATAGATGAAATACATGAATCAGCAACAGAGTGCATTAACAGATCAAATTCAAGCTTAACTCCAAAATTGACTCGATAGAAGATTCGATATTCCAGGACAATTTGAGCTCAATTGTGCTCGGGCCAAGCCTTCCACCTAAGTAAATCTTTTTGCATATCAGTAGCTCAAATTTATGAAAGGTTTCTTTTCCAATGCAAACTCGAATGCTCCAATGATTAAATCAAAGAGCCGCACTGTGTATATCTTATTGATTGACGCTCTTATACGTTTTGGTGCCAAAGTTTACAATCCACCAAAAAAAAGATGTATAGTAGAAGAGAAATGTGGCTATAATCAAGGGCAAGACATCGGCGTCATTAAATAATTATTTACAAAGTAAAGGGGTCAGAATTTCATACCATCTAAAAAGGCCAGTCTTAACTTTGACAGAAACCCCATATCAAATCAGAAAGTAAATGCCAGCTTTCCAGTATCATCATAGGCTGGCCATCGTTTAGGTGCAATCAGGCCAATGATTTTAAATATACTAAACTAAACATCACTGCTCGATCTGTAGAAAGCAAGCTTTACATGATCAGGTAGACTTGAGGTAATACCTTTTATTCTCCTCAACATTTAAGGCTGGTTCTATCCTAGCTTGTTCGATTAATACCACCGTCTTACTGATAAGAAAGAAATTAGCTCGAGAGTTGCAGAAACTAACTCTTACCGACTATGAAACCTTTGAAGATCTAATTAAGGTGTATTTCCAAGAAGAAATCTTGCAGCAACTGTAACACCCACTCTCCAAGATAAGAGATGACTGAAAGCAGCAACCACATGTGCCCTTGTGATCCCCAAACACAATGTCCTAACAAGCTGATAAAGACGACTGCTTACATAAAATATCAACTCATTATTTTCTTTCTTATGACAGCAACACAAGTTTCTAAAAGCCACTAGTAAAATATAACCCATATGTGTATAATCATGCCACGTTTGATCAAAATGCACATTTAAATGACATTTGAACTGGTTCCACTGTCAGAGAGTTAACAGTGCCCTACATGCTGCCAGCAAAGGCATGCGGCAGTACTACTGAATGCTAGATACTTTTACTAGAAATGACAAGAGCAAAGTGCATCTCAAGTTATTTGTTATAATATTTGTGCTCTCACAGTCCAAAGCACCAACAAAGAATTCACAGTAGAAATGTATCATAAATGCGACATGAACATATGACTATAAAACCTAGACCCTCTTCATTGCTAGTTTTTTGGACCTTGCACCAGCTAAGGCGAATGCAAATATTTTCAAATCATGACAATGCCACATGCATGACAAGCAAAGCAAAGGATCTATATCGTAATCATATCTAGCTGATGTTAACCTCCCCACCAAACATCAAAGCAGATGTCTGACATATTTTTAAATAATATTACCTCAAAAAAGTAAGCAATTCATCCCTTGATGCCATCCACAGAAAGTTGAAAACTAACCCCTTAGCAGGATGGATTTCAAAGAAACTCCATGGTACACGCATTTGATCCCTGAATGTTCGATTGTCACTGTCAGCTCCATAATTAGCTCACGAAGAGACCAGACTATGGCCTTTTGGGTACCTATTATTTAGAATTTGGATATTTTAACAGTTCCTTTAGAATAAACGTGTGTCATGAGATGCTTATTTTCCAATGACAAGAAATGATTCTCTCCTTTACATTTTATATCTGCCATTTCATCTCTGCTTTTTTTTTTGTTTATTGTGTTTTTGCAGACTACATGAGAGTAAAGTTATGGATATAAACTTAGATATGAGGATGAACTGGTTGATCTAAACAGAGATCTAAATGAATGATACCAGACAGATCATATGCATAACCATGATGGCAGGATGGTTAGCATAACATAGATAAAACTACAAACTAATGCAGCAACATGACCATATCCACCCTGAATTAAGTTAAACAAAGCATTCTGAGATGATGCTTAAAATGCATGTCTTGGATACACTATGACATGACTGGATTATATGCTCACTAAAACCCTCCACAATTACATGCAAGTGATGCTAATGCATTGCTCATGACTAGATGATATAATGGATGCATGCCCAGCAGCAATATGCATCCTAGTATGTTCTTTTTGGTCAGAGCATAGAGAACAGAGTACATCCCCTTCCAGCTACTGGTAAGTAATAGCTGCCAGCGATCCATTTGAGCCAGGGTAGCCAGCGTCCTTCCTTTTCCCAAATGGGTTCTTCGAATATGTTTTCTGAGGTTAAGGAAAATAATTTCAACCATAATAGCATATAGAAGGGAACATATATACAAACAAATGACAGGAAACCAAAAAACGACCAAAATGTATAAGGATATTGTATTCGCATGCCAACAGATCCGGAACTAGGGATAACAGCACCCTGCAAGCTATGGTGCACATTCGTTGCACTGTTCACATCCTGTGGAAACAAACATAGCACACGAATAACTGAAAATATATATTGTCAAGAAGAGGGTAGTGACCATTATGCCGTAGCTTAGAAGATAGATCTATATACTATAACAACCAAAACAGAATCTTACCTCAAACTCAATAAAGCAAACAGTGTGCCTTTCCTGTCGCAAAACCTTCATTTGCTTGAAACCAGGTTGCCTGTACGAGTGGATATGTTAAAATAAACAAAACCAATCAGCAACCAAAAAACAAAAGGATTCAATGATTCTTTTAACTGTTAAAGGTTAACTTCTTACATGGTGAAAAGTCCTCTTAGCTCTTCTTCGTTTATGCTCTCCCCAAGATTTCCAATGAACAAGGTATTGCAAGGAGGATTATCTTTCGTGTTCTAAAAAGTTAACATAATATAGAAATAAGCACTGAAAGTTCTGAAGGATCAATAGACGAGAACACTATTGCAAATTTAGGAGGGCGTGAAAAGTACACACAAACACAATAAGCAAAGAACACGAGCCAAAAGCCACAAACTAACAGAAAAGATATCACCTAACACAACAAAAATGCAATAGAGTATAAAATAAGAGCTGATAACTTCTTGCTGACCATACAATTAAAACCAATTACAGGGTTCAATACAAATGCAGTTCTGATCAATAGCCCTCCATAATAAACATCCATTTCAGGAACATTTCCTTAAAAACAAATCAAAATAAGGTAATAAGGGGGAGTCGGCCAGAAAGACAGTTAAATCTATGATGAAAGATCGCTGCAACATTTCTTTAGCATGTTAAAACTAGTTACTTTACCCACTGTTTGGCCAATAAGATTTTACCTAGGGACATGTACTATGAAAGTTTATGGCATGTAACTGTAATTGATGATTGATATATTTCTTTTTTCACAAAAAGAAGAAGATTTCTAGTCTGCTATAAGTCATTGCTTGCAAAATATGTTACTCCACCCGCCCCAAAATGCTTATCCACTAGACAAGAGCACACACAATAAGAGAAAAGTTTAACTATTACAAGTACTATTTAGCACAATGACACTTTTGGCCTTTGATCAACTATTAAATGGTTTCTTTGAGTTTTGCCACAGTATGGGTGATATGGTAAACAATATCAATTAAACGTATTCTGTTTTAGATGAGAGCAATTATATTGGGACATGTTAAAAGAGTAAGGCGTACAATATTGTATTAAACAGATAAAAAAGAATGAGATTACACATAAGTATTTGATCTGTACTTAATTAAGTGACTGGAGAGAAGTGAAATTCATCACCTGAACTGGCATATAACTGCTAGGTGCAGGTACAGGCGCGGGAGCAAGGGCAGGAGGAGGAGCCATGGGTACTTGAGAAACAGGATAGCCTCCGTAAGGGTCATAAGGTGGCGGTGGTGGGGCCATATACCTAAGAAAATAATGAGAAAATTATTAAGTACCATCCCAATTGTGGAAAATGAATGTTTATAGAAAAAAGTAAAGTAGTAAGTAGTAACCCGTGGGGAGCCCAAACAGGCTGAGGCGGAGGATGAAAAGGGGATGGGCTTGAGTAACCGGGGGTGTGTGTATAGTCTCCGCCAATGCGCATGCGTTTACTTTGATCAAAAGAAGAGTTTGGATCAGCTACAATTCCTGCATATCAGCACAGTTTTAGCAGTAAATCCCAAATGATGGGGAAATAGTAAAACGTAAGAACGGTGACCAACCGCGTTTAACAAAGAGATTTTTCTTAGCCATTTCGGTGTGGAGGACGGACTTGGATTCAGCATCGAAAACCATATCCTACACAAAAAATAATAATAATCATGTTTAACAGCAATAAGTAAAATAACAAGTAGGGTTGGATCAGTTGGAAAACCCCTTGCCTCTCAACCGAGAGGTCAGGGGTTCGATCCTCACTCCCTACAAAAGGCCGGAGGTCCTTTCTACCTTTGGTAGAACTGGAAGCAGCCTCTCTCCCTTAGGTAGGGGTAAGACTGTCTACATCTTAACCTCCCCCAAACCCCATAACCCGTGGAAGACGGCATTGGGAGTTACTTTACTTTACTTTATGTTTAACAGCAATAAGTAAAATAACAAGTAGGGTTGGATCAGTTGGAAAACCCCTTGCCTCTCAACCGAGAGGTCAGGGGTTCGATCCTCACTCCCTACAAAAGGCCGGAGGTCCTTTCTACCTTTGGTAGAACTGGAAGCAGCCTCTCTACCTTAGGTAGGGGTAAGACTGTCTACATCTTAACCTCCCCCAAACCCCATAACCCGTGGAAGACGGCATTGGGAGTTACTTTATGTTTAACAGCAATAAGTAAATAATAAAAATATATAGAAATGAATGTATATAAAAAGGACCTGAAGAGCGTCTCGGGCGGCGATAGCGAAATGAGGAGCGGAAAAGAGGGCGAAACCCATAGGAACATCAGCTTTGAAATTAACCTGAGAGGCTTCGTAACCAGGAAGCCATCTCATGAGATTCTGCAATTCTCTTTCCTTTACATCTTCAGGAAGGCCAGATATGAAGATCGTTCGAATCTCCTCACCAATTGACATCGGAGAATGTTGAGGCTGTTGTTGAACCACTACTGCAGCTGGTGGAGTCTGCCACTGCTGGTGTGGATGTGTAACATGATGGTATTGAGGGTGCATTCCATTACCCGCCATCTTCTTCGATTTGTTACTGTATTATTTTTCTTCAATCAAACCCTAGAAATAACAGAACAACAAAGAAAGAGAGAAAGAAAGAAAGATGGTACACGTATTTACATATTAGCCCTCAAATTTTATAAAAAGATATACATATAACTTAAAAGCTTATAAGCTCGACTCGTTAAACATTTCGAGCTCATTTTATGGGCTCGAAGATCGATAAAACTAGTCTCGAACGTGGTTGATTACTCAATTAAAGCTCAACTTATCTATGGCCCTTGTTGTCGGATATACAAAACTTCGGCGTTTACTCGCCCACCAAACTTTTCTTATTTTCCCTTCAATTAAATTCCAAAAACAGTCTTCGTGATTTAAGGCATAAGTGCTATAACTCTTAAAATGCACACGGCAAAAAACTTTCATGTGCAATTCTCATCTCCGGCACGAGAACATATAATTTTTTGAATCTGTGCCATGGAAAATTTACACTTAATTTATAAATTTCAAGACAAAAGTATTTCAGTTGTTTTAGTTTTTAAACATTTTTTACCTTTCTGTAGTCAACCTCAAATGTACACATTTAACGAAATTAAAACTTTTACCACTAGAACATTTGGTGATGGTTGATCATAATATAACATTATTAAGTTTAAAAGAATTAAAAAAAATAATCAACAAACACTTACTTAACTTTTGTCTTTTCCATGTTTTGTATAAAATCAATTTTGATCAATTTGTGCTTCGTTTTTTACTTATATAAGCCAACATACATAAACAAAACTTGGCAAATTTAATTGCAAGGGCCAAAATGTAACGTGTTTGTTTTAGAGGGTCAATTTACATTTTCATTTAACATTCCTACTAATAATTGTTACTACTACAAAGTGTAAGGGTTAAAAATGTACTTGTAGCTAAAGTTTTAGAGGGGTCACAACCTCTCCCGGTCCCCACTAAGTTTCGTTCATGCCAACATAAATACTACCAATGTTGCAAAAATCGGCCTAGGCGGCCGAATTGGCGATTGATCGTTAAGCGAGTATTAACCGCTCCGATTTTCACTAATCGGCCTTATTAATCGGTTTAGTCAAAAATCGGTCAACATACCAATCAATCGGCCAAATCGTGCATAAATCGAACAAAAATCGGATAAATCGGCCAACTCGGTTACGGATAGAAATCAACCAAATAAAGCTAAATCGACCAAATCGGAAAAAACGGTTAGATCGGCCAATTCAGGCATATAATTTCAAATTTTATAATTTTATATACAAAAAATCGAATCCGATTAATACCTACCAAACCGATTAATCGCTAGGCGGTATCCGGTCTCCCAACTACCGCCTAGCGATTTTTGCAACCTTGAATATTGTTCATCAGTTCGATTGCCTTGTTATTCGGTTTATTCTTGTTCATCAGTTCGATTGCCTAGTTATTCGGTTTATTCGATTCGGTTAGTTTAGTTAAAAACTTCTTTTGGGAAAACCAAACCGAATTTAAATTGTACTTAACCATACCGAAAACCGAATTTGAATTCGGTTCGTTTTCGGATTGACCCGAATTACATAATTTATATAATTTGAATGTTTTGTCCATGATTAGTGCGTAGCAACAACTTCACGATGATAGTCATGATATAAGTTTTCTTAGAGTTGCAATTGTCTCGCGCTACCTCACGCATATCTCTAACGAGATACTTTAACCGACAACATATTCATTAGTTGACAGTTTGACACAGTTAAGCAGTGTTGAACCAATGACCCTTAGGTACAAGTAGTTGTGCATTTTGGCTTGTTTGTAAGATTTTTTAAAGCAAACTTGGACACAATTGTAATATATACATTTTCACACACAACACACAATCTCACCTTTGTCTTTCATCGGACTTGAACCCACAACCGCTCAGTTGGAGACTTTTCCCGGATACTAATCAACCAGAGGCCCATTGGTGACTTGTTTATATGCTATGATTCTGCTTTATACAAAAGCTCAGATTCTAATGGAATTTATAAAAAAAAAAACTGGTGCATAAACGTTGTGTCATGACAAAAACAAAATGTCAAGCCAATGTCATAACATCCATTATTATTTTAATTTTCGAAATTTGAAACTTTTTCCAAACATGATAATGATAATAAAGAAATACCTGATAAGAATATGTGGAGTAATTCATATTCTTGAAATTGCACAATCATGCCTTTGTTCTCATGTTCAGTAACAAGCGAAACATATGCTGCACTAAGTATCGTCTAAATTATCATAGGAGTTGATCTGTGATAAATATGAAATCTAACAGTAAAACATGCTAGAAAACCTCATCAGTCATCAGGTACGCTTTGCTGGCATCATATGTACATCAAGTAACACAAAATACGGTTGCCACATTATCATATGTACATCATAGGAGTTAGAAGGTTGCCATTACCGTGGAAAGATTCCTACTAAATTTTGACAATCCATCAATCTTATTGGTAAAGCATACTCATTTATGAGCCCCTAAATCCACCCACAATCCTTAATCTCATCTCTTAATCTCATCTCTTATGTGTTATCGTATTTGTTCATTCACCAATTTCCCTTAGAAGCTAGTAAACATTCAACTGGTATGCCTACATTAGACCAATATTTCCATGGAAAGACACGAAATAACTTTCACACAGACAAAAGTCAGTTAGTCAGACAAAATTTTCCAGCCACAGGTTGTAAACACCAAGTACGAGGAGTTATATCTATTCTGTACACTCATATAGAACCATTTTATAGCCACGTCCCTCAAAATCGAGTATGCCTAATTACTATATTAGATCAACACAACGTTAAACCATCCTCAAACGGAAAATTAGGGAAAACTAATTAAATATTCACACATAAAAGAGCATGCAATGATGGCGGTGAGCTGATTATCACTCTAAACTATGTATGATAGATCAAGACCATTATCTTTAACCACCCAATGATATGATTGTGTCTTAATCTAATAAGGGAAAACATGTGCACCCACGTCCCTTGACAAAAACACCAGCCTAATACAGAGAGATACCTGGGTGGTTTGTAGGAGCAACATGAACAGTTGCGCCTGCCTCAGGCCAAGCAACAAGGATCTGTAAACAACTCGTTGCTGTATATACCAAATTCAAGCCAAATAGACAGCTAGCAGAATTTGGTGCGTTAGTAAATTGCCACGTAAATTAGCTAAGGCCAAAAGACTAACATACAACAGTTGAACAACTAAAGCTTTTCAAAGAATGAATCAACACACGTTTACTACAGCTAATACTACAACATATTTACAAATCAAACGTACAACCTATGCAACATCACCATGAAGCACAAGAAATCAATCGCTTGACTTGCGCATTCTGTCTCTCAAAATCTTCATCCCCATGTACCTGCATAATCAGTACCAATATTTGTCACACAAACAACTTTTAACTCATACAAAAACAGTATAGTAACTAAAACGAATTAGTAAGTCACCTGCCAAGCATCAAAAGAGTAGCCTGTGGATTGGTTCCTGGTGAGACTGTAAAAGTGGAACCATCCACAACACGAAGAGAATTAACACCCATGACCTTCAAATTGTGATCCACCACTCTCCCCACAACACATCCACCGTGGTAATGCCATATTGTGCTCACTGTCCGTCTGCAGAACTCACCCATCCGCGCGTTATTCGTTTGGTCAACTGGCAAAGCAGGGCCCACAAATCTAAAGTCTGTACCAGACCATCCCCAAAACTTGAAATCATCCATGGCTCGGCTTCTAAGCAAGTCTCCAATTTTACGGGTCCCATTCACACACCTTTCCAGATCCAGATGGTTACTAAAGTAGTTAAATCTGACAATGGGGTTGGTTCTTACATCAGTGGATGCCAATCGAAGTGTCCCAGAAGAGTGAGGCCCTATAATCTTCTCCATAATGGTAGCAACAGTAAGATACAAGGGAGTAGACGACGCCCTAAGGAAAACAGACAAAGCAGGTGTCGAGAAAGGGAGCACATTGGAGGCTGCTTCAAGATAAGCACCTGAATTAGTGATGCCGACCACCTGTATGAGGGAATGCTCCAATGGAATTGGAGACACAATCGATATTCCATTGCGAGGGTTATCATACATGTAATTTCCCACATATGCAGAATGACGTACCACAGGTATTCCCCAAGAAGAGAGATAAGGTCGTGGTCCAATTCCGCTCAGGAGAAGCAGCTGAGGACTGCCAATTGCACCAGCACACAGAATAACCTCCCCATCTTCCTTTAGCATCGCATGATGATGGGCGCCAGCCAGATCATGAAACACAACCCCAATAGCATTCTGTTTGGACACCAAAGAAGACGAAGGAGCAAACAAAACCCTCTCGACACTGGCATATAAAGCCACCTTAATATTTGCAGAGTTCGCCGTGTTGAGAAGATCAGCAGCACTGTGCCTACGACCCGAGCTATCAAACGTGGAACCACCAATCTTGGTACCCAAAGTGTGATTCAAACTATAACCATTAAAAGGCGACACACCGGCTTCCACTAAACCATCACGAACCGCAGTTTGCCAAGTCTGCAACTGCGGCTGAAACACAATAGCTTTCTCAACCCACTCATAAGAACGCTGCACCACACGTGAATCCCAATTAATCCCAGATCTCTGATAGAAATCATTATCAGCCCGGCTATAAAATCCAGCATTGATGGCGCTGCTTCCGCCAAGAACACGACCACGGGCATTCGGGACGCCGTCCTCAGAAGTGAAAGATTGCGCAGGGGACTCAAACTGATCAAAGTGAGTGAGAACAGAAAGGAAACCTTCACGAGTCATGACGTTAGGGCTTGTGGTAGGAAGACCGCCTCTTTCAAGAAGCAAAACACGATAGTTTTTGGATAACGTGGCGGCTAACGGACATCCGGCGGTGCCGCCACCGACGATGATGTAGTCGTAAGTGTCCCGCGGTGGAAGCTCAGTTGCGTTAACCACAAACGCCGTATAAGAAGGACCTGTTATACAACAAAAATCATTAGTTTTCGATCAAGAAATCGACAAAACTGCGTAAAAAACCAAATCTTGACTTACTTTGTTGATCAGATGACTGAACTATTGATGTACAAAGAACGAGAGTGAACAGACCGATCAACGAGATACAGGTGCAACTGATTGACACCATTGTTGATCGTAATTAGGGTTTCTTGAAATTGAGTTGTTAAAAAAAGAGGGGTTTTATTAACAATCAACCTCTGTGAGTGTGAATTGAGTGAATTTGTAATAAATTTGAAGAAATGAGTGTGATTTTGATCTTTCTATTTTTAGGGTTTTGCAGAGAAAAGGGGGTTTGAATTGGGGAAGACGATTGCCAAAACTTGTTTGGAGGGAAAATCAGTTATATTTAAGCACACTATAAACGCCGTTAGATTTATGTAGTCACTTTTTTTATTGTTACTTGTTAAAAAAGTGTTTGGGAATGCTATTTTTTTTTTAAATAAGTATGTTTATAACCAGTATTTGGATTTAATTATTTTTGTAAAAGATGCAATAATATTTAAAAATATATATATTTTAATAAAAATATTCAATAATGTATGTTTATGTAAAAAAAATTAAAAAATAAAATAAAATAAAAATTGGGTTAAAATCGGAGAAGGATTCTCTCAAGTTATTTTTATAACTTGGGTCAAGTTAATGAGATGTGAGCCGTTGGATTTGATCCAATTGCTCAAATAAAAAGAACTTCTTTTGATTTGAGCCATTGGATCAAATCCAATGGCTCACACACAATCAACTTCACTCAAGTTGTAAAAACAACTTAAGAGAATCCTTCTCCGTTAAAATATGGTAATAAAAATTAAAACCTAATTTTAATTTAATACTGTAGCAAATAAGCAACCGGTTACTATTTCATATATGATAATCAACATCTTAATTGCTGCTCAAAAACAGAAAATGTTTGGATACTGAAATTGTTTTAAGAGTAAAATACATTGTTCGTCCCTAAACTTGTATCTGCGCATCACGATGGGCCAAAACTTCCTTTTTTTCATCGCTGGGAGTCCAAAACAAGGGGTTTATATGTCAAACTCGTCCCTTGACCATTAACGCCGAGGTCAACGTCTAATTTATGTTAGTTAGTCGAGGGTATTATAGTCCATACACATTTATACCACACGTTAGTTAATTCTAACTCAAGACAATTCCACCAACACATAAAGGGTGATTGTTTGAGCGAATTATACCATTATACCTGACATGTTAAGTATGACTTTATAAAAGTCAACTGCTAAACAAACAAATTTACACATAACCAACTAGTTAGCAAGTTAACTCATAACAGTCAACTATATGTTTAATGTTTGATGCAACTGGAAAACAACTGATATTACGGAGTCATTGTCTGATACATGGTTCTACTGACATTTCACAAAATATAAAAGACGATGTGATACGCGTACAACGCGCGTTCGGGGTCAAAGGAACTTCCTTTTCGTCGAGCAAGTTTTTCAACACCCTGGGCAGTGAACCTAATCGTTGTAGTGTAGTATTAGGGTAAGCCTCCGGAATTGATATCGTTCTATAGGGGAATAGGAATCATAGTGAGAAATTACTACGCTAAGGTTGGGGTTGATGAAGATTATTTTTTTATCTTTTTTTTATTTTTTAGGAAATTGAAAGGTACGAATCTCGGGGTATTGGATTTGGGGGGTTGGTATTTCTACCGAATACTCTACTTATCTAATTATCTAACCTAAGGTGAGTGTAGTCTATGTCTATTGTTGTATGCTCTTATGATGATTAAAAATGTGTTTACTTAGATGTTATTACTCCCTAGTTATCTCCTATTGATGGTTGAATTGTCACGTCCTTATTCTTAACGCGTTGTGTTGCTAAGGTCGTAGGGTATGCGTTTATCCCTAACTCTTTGAAGCTACCTAAGGTTAATGACTACGAAATCTCTAGGATTCATAAACTTAACACTAAGGTTATCTTTGGATATTTAGCCTACAATTCCACTAGTAACTATAAGCTAAGTTTCAACAAAGACTAATCAAGCATTAATAACACAACGAATGACCTATCGCAATACTAGGTCAATCACAATTAAGATAAGAGACAACCAATCAATATTCAATAACTAGGTTTCATATATCTAAGCAAACACACAAGTAAATTAGTCGGACATGGAGAACATGCAAGCATACACACAAACAATTGAAGACATGATTGATCGAATCAATGAAGTAAAACACTTATCTTGTAGTAAAATAGGGTATGGAACCCTAAGATACTGTCCAAGACAGCCTTTGTTCGGTTTAGGTTTTTACTCCACAAAACTACCTCTCTAAAACTGAAAAATTCGGATTTTATATATAGTGTTACAATATGCGACGACGTCACTCTTTAATTGTGACGCCGTCGGGTCACCGCCATTAGGGTTTCGTCTTGGCCACGTCAACTCTGTGACGGCGTCACCTTATGCTCGTGACGCCGTCGGGATCCAAATCTAGGCCGTCTGAGTTGCGACACCCTACTCTTTTAAACCTGATGCCGTCACTTGTAAATTGGCAATTTGTTCTTTGAGTCGTCTCAAGATGTGTCGCGACGGCGTCGCAATTAAGCCGTGACGCCGTCCCCTTCAATTTCAACAGCTTGAGTGTCTCGATTCTCGTCTAGTATTATATAACGTGTAAGCATAGAGTATAATAAATGTTGTGTCATCTTCCCTTGCTCCAACGATGAAATTTTGCTTAGAGAAACATGTTGAAGAAAAAATATAGCGTAAAGAATAAAATATGCACGTGGGAGAACATATATGGTAACTTTTGCTTTATTATTTGTGTTTTTAAAATTTTTGTTTTTGTGTTTGCATGGTTTGTACAATATGCAATATTATTGTATTGGTTAACTTAAGAGATGTTTTAATGACATTTAATGGAGGTTGGCTATAGTTTGAAAGAAAATAATTTGCTCTTAAATAGGATGTATTAATATTAGAGGGTGTTACAAGTATGAGAATTTAAGACATTTAATATTTTTAGATGTAACTTTTATTTATATGCAAGCTATTGAATTCCTATAATAAGCAAGTTGAATTTTTAAAATTTCTATTAGAAAAAGGTCTAAATGCTTTATAAATGAGTAAAATAATAATAATGGCTATTGTTAGAATTTGAAAACATTAACATTAGGTGATCCGAAAATCCATTTTTTCTCACTTCCCTCTATCAGAAAAAATAAAATAAAGTGTAGTGGTAGTATTGTTTAAGAATTTTGAGAGTGATCTTCGTCTTCTCAAGTTTTAATAATGTATTCATTTGTTTTAAATTGTGTATTGTCTTAATTTTAAATGTTTGGAAGAAAGGTAAAATGTATAACTTGCTAAATTGGAATGTTTTAATGTTAAAATAATTTAATTGGCTACTTGGATAAATTTGTGTATTTTAAAACATTAAAAGGTAATATTGATTTTTGAAAATGATAATGATGTAATTTACAAAGTTTTTCAAAGATATTGATGAAATCTTTCTTTCATTTTTATACATGATATAATATTTTTTGAAAAGTTGAACTGAGAATGAAATACCAAGCAAACTACGGGGACTAAATGTGTAGGTAGCTCTATTTCAGGATCGAGCAAAATCAACCGAAAACTGGCTCAACCCGACAAACCGACCCGAATCGGGTCTAATTATTTTGGTTTTGGTTTTGTATAATTATTTTGGTTTTACTCGGTTAGGGTAAAAGACTTATTCGGTTTGGTTTCGATTTCGATAGGTTTTACTAAGTTCAATTATGGGTTCACATTTTATCTTTGATCTGTTTTTGGGTCTGGTTGCACACACGGGTTTTGACACAAAAAATTATTCTGTATTAATAGTGAATATTGTGTCATTAAAGGTAATTGCATATAATTATATAGTTATAAGTTTCATGCACGCACGAAGTTTACATATAAATCAACATTATTTTAACATTTTAGTTCAGTATATACATATATAAGAATTTTCCTATGAAAATTGTGATATAAGTACAACTAATACTTACGCACGAGTTTTTCATTATGCATTAATATACATTAGAATTTGGTAAAATATTTGTAGAAATTTATGTTAGGTGACTCAAAATTTAATTTTATTTAGCTGACAAAGATGTTGATGTTGTTATTTAAATTTCACTACTGATATTATGTTGTACACATCATGCAAGTTTAATAGTACATAATGAGCGTTGATAAAGTTAACGTATACTCCTTAAAGTTTTTTGAAAATGTTTTTTTTAGATATCCTTATATAAATAAATAAGAATTACATGAGTCATTGTTATAAGTACAATCACGTATATTTATCTTTATATTAAAGTAACCCGTGCTTACAATTTGATAATTATATTCTCGTTTTCAATAATTTAGCCGTATTTAAAATGTAAACTCGTGTCCACATAGGTTAAACTTTTAAAAATGAAATAAATGATTCCTTATAGAACGTATATAGTAAAAAAAATTGATACTTATAATCTTATGCATATTTATATGTTGTTATTTTAAAACAACATATACATTGTATTTTTTAAAATATAAAGTATAAAGGGTATAAAGTATAAGGGGTATTTGTTTATAATCCAATGTTATTAAAAAACATGGAAGATTATAATATTACACTAAAACTCTATATTTTTTAAAAATTCAACCATTAAAGTTTTATTAATTACCTCCTCTTTTTTAAGTTTTTATTTTCACAAATTTGACACATATATTTTTAGAGTTGAGATCAATATAGAACTCATATTTGTCATAGAACAAATGAACCAATCATAACCCTCAATTTTTTATCTAAATTAATACAAAATCATTTTCCACCTTTTTTTTTAAAACAACATATCTTACAAACGGTAAATCTTCAAAATATAAAAAATACACCATCGTGACGAGAATTAAATTATCTTTCTATAGATATGCACTTTTTACATATTTTTCGACAAACATTTTATTTCAAAAATTCCGTCCGAAAAAATCATATATGATTTTTACGAATCATATATGATTTTACAATCATATATGATTCTCAAAAATCATATGTGATTCGAAAAAATCGAATCATATATGATTTTCACAAATCATATATGATTTTTGTTGACCGAAATTTTGAAAAAAGTTGTTAAAAATATATAGTAGTGCATATCTATAGAAAGATAATTTAATTTTCGTCACGATGGTATAATTTTTATCGCGTAACGATTAACGGTTTGCGAGATATTTAATTTTTTAAAAAATGGTGAAAGTTTATCATAATAAAAAAATGAATGGCTATTATTGGTTGATTGGATCTATGGTAAATTTTTGTTCTATATTGAACTTTTGCCTATATTTTTATGTGTTTTTTTTATGGGCAAATGGCACAAAAAGGTACTAAAGTTAGGGTCCATATTCAATAAAGGCATTCTTCTTTTTTTCTTGCACAAAAAGGTTACCAACAAATTTTTTTTGGCGGATTTGGGTTTTTACTAACTTTCGTTAACCCACTTCGTTAGTAAATTACATGTTTGGTCCTTGATTTTGTAGAGTCATTTTATGCACCATCCCTCCTTCTCCACTGTCCACCACCACCCTCCTCCTCCATTAACACCGTCCGCCACCATCACCTGCCAACACCACCTGCCACCACTACCACCGTCCACCACCACGACCACCCGCCACCACCGTCCTCCTCCAACACCGTCTGCCACCAACACCACTGCATGTAGTTTGAAGTGTTGAATATATGAAAATAGCATGTATCTTTTCAATGATTATTGCAATATGAAAAGGATATCATTTACCATTTCACACTAATCTTTCCCGCTAATATTTCCCGCCAAGTTCTTCGTGTAACACCACGTTTATCTTTTTCCTCTTTTCCACACACACTCTCTCTCTATTCTACTTCATCACAGAAAAGCTTTGAACTAGCAACTAATCAATCTGTCTCCCTTTACCCTTCTTTGTTGAGTGATCATCTTGTATTTGAGTATATCATAATATCGTGTCTCTTTTTCCCTTGCAATAATGGTACAAGAAAAGCAAGATGCTAATTGTAAAGTGGTAGTTTTTCTTTGCGACATGCTAGTCAACTAGTTGTTTTAGTTATGCTACTTAAATTCAAGTTTGTTTCGTTTTCTTAATTGTGCCTAGAAAGTGCTTGATGAAACGTCTAAATGCAATTTTTTATATGTCAATGACCGAATGCACATCCGCGTTTCGTTTATATATTTAATGTATTTTGAGAAGTGAGTAAGCTTACTTGATGAATTTCAGTATAGTCATAAGAAATCATAAGTTTGATAGTGTCCCATAGTCTAATTCTAATGAAATCTATATCTTAGCTTGCAAAAATAATAGCCATTTGATTGTAAGAAAATGTATGCGATTTTGTTTTTGGTTCTGGTTGTTTGTTATGGCATCATGCAAGGGAATTTTGATACCTATTATTTGTCCTTATCATGCATTTCCACTCTTATATATAATGGTAAAGAAACCAACTCAAATGAGATTAGTGTGAAATGGTAAATGATATCCTTTTCATATTGCAATAATCATTGAAAAGATACATGCTATGTTCATATATTCAACACTTCAAACTACATGCAGTGGTGTTGGTGGCAGACGGTGTTGGAGGAGGACGGTGGTGGCGGGTGGTCGTGGTGGTGGACGGTGGTAGTGGTGGCAGGTGATGGTGGCGGACGGTGTTAATGGAGGAGGAGGGTGGTGGTGGACAGTGGAGAAGGAGGGATTGTGCATAAAATGACTCTACAAAATCAATGACCAAACATGTAATTTACTAACGAAGTGGGTTAACGAAAGTTAGTAAAAACCCAAATCCGTCAAAAAAAATTTGTTGGCAACCTTTTTGTGCAAGAAAAAAAGAAGAATGCCTTGATTGAATATGGACCATAACTTTAGTACATTTTTGTGCCATTTGCCCTTTTTTTATCAACCAAATTTCTCCACCAAATTTATTAAAGTTTGACCAAAATCAATTTAATTTTGACTTTTATTAACAAATCACATCACATGATTTTGCTTACGTGGCGAAATCGAGCTCTCCTATTGGTCCAATTGTTTTTTCAATAAGAATGAATTAACAAAATTACTCCGAATAAATTGGTTGGTTCAGGTCGGTTTTGACCCGTTGCTCAACCCCGACTACTTATAAACTGCTTTTATTTATCACCACGGGTTGTGAAAAATCCCAAATACTATTCAGAGTAAACTGCAAAATACATTCATGTGGTTTGCAATTTCTGAGACCTTACATCCCTGTCAGAAACTATTGGCACCTTACATCCTTCGTTAGTCAAACGTTTACCAATATACATCCCTAAGGACCAACGACGCAAAATTTTCTTCGTTAACTGCTAACGGGAGTATAGAGGAGGGCTGTTTTGGTCTTTTTACTCATACGAGGGATGTATTTTGCAGTTACTCTTTTACATATAAGAGGGATGTATTTTGCAATTTACCCGATAAGAATTTATCCGAACATCATCTCGTAGGGCCCAGGGAGGGATGAAGACGTTCGTGGCTTCATCTACATAATAATAATAATCAGACATGCACGAAAAATAGAGATAATAAGAGGACAAGCGGAAGGCCATAACACATACCGAATCCAGTTGACTTTGTCAATCCGCGAGAGAATGGTGAGAATGACTGCAGGACACAACATGATAAGTAGGAAGAAATCACAAGTATTAACAACCAAACAATTTATCACGTTACCTTCATCGACGGGTGGTGTTTGACCCGCTTCCGAACCGGGAGACATGCATTTGTCGTGGTTGCTCACCACCACCGGCAGCATTATCACCCATCCCTTCATTGGCGACGTTGTCTCCTCCTTCCTCGGCCACCATGTTTGGAGCCCTGCTCCTCATCAACGTTCACATCCTCCCGGACATCCTCGGGATGGAACGGTTCGAGGATCCGGGTTATTAATAGGTTCCCGAAGAGATCGCTCAATGAATTGGCGGCGACTTCTTCTTCTTGCGTGCGCATGGGAGGTACCTTCTCCGGCAGTCTTCCTTCGCTGACGAGCCAAGGCTTCTCTCTCTTTTCTCCCTCGAGCAACGACTTGACATTTGCCTCTTCGGCCCTCCAGAGTTAAGGGATCTTTGGGGAGGGTTCTCCCCGGGAAGAGGTGCGAGGTCCTTTTAGGGATTTACCTGTTTGTATCAACAGGCGGACCCTTACTCACCACCGTTCCTTCCCAATCTGGAAGCTCAAGATACTCCGACATGCTAACAACTGAAAGAAAGTACAACAACAAAAGCAAGTTGATTAAGAAATTTCAAAGGACAGAACCGGGGAGACAATTGTCAATCCCAAGATGACAAGACTAAAACAAGTGATTACCATGACCCCGGGCATCTTTTAGAATGGGCTCGAACTCAGGATTCTTGAAAACCGTGGATAGGTGGCACATCCATAAAAGACTCATTGTCGGACTACGCAATTTAATAGGATTTTCGCTAAGTCTCTCGGCATCTTCTAGCGGAAATCCGGAGGGAAATGTATCCGTGATTTTCGAATCATTATGTCTCCACGCCATAGCGATGGGGATGGCCCGCTGTCAATCAAGAAAATTTTTCCTTCCAGTGTTTTAGGCCGGACAGAACCTCCTTGAAACACTTGTACGAACTTTTGCCCGTCCGGTTCTCAAAAGAAAACCAGTGACCTTGTTTACATAACCGATAGAATGCCCGAAAGAGCGAGACCAGGTGTATACCAAGGCTATAACATCTAATCTCGAAAAGCATCATCCGATTCAATCCTAGCGGGACTAGCTGAGAGATATGTACCCTAAAGTGTTTGATCACGTCCGGCAAAAAAAGTCGAAAGGAACCCTCACTCCCCCTATCTCTAACTGCTTAGGGTAGACGCCTATCTTATCTTCCGACAACTGATCCATAGTCATGTCGTCCGGTGGTAGGACCGGGCGTAGATCGTGGGAATACCATACTCAACTACTATCTCATCTAACTCAGATTGTGTTAACCTAGAAGTATGTATGTGCATATCAAACTTAGGGACGGCCGGTTGTACGATCTCTTCGTTAGTTTCTTCGGTGGGACGGGCGGAAATGTTTTCTCTAACAGGAATATTCTCCTCAGTTCCAATATCGGCCATTTCTAAAAGATGCCGAGACAATTTACAGATATTAACAGAGAAAGAGCGAGACAAACCTTAGAGAAATGAAGAAGACGTCGGAGAGATGGAAACAAGTGTGTGTGAGAAAAAAAAAGTGAAAACCAAATGAGGGAAAGGGGATATATATATACCCAAGAAACCCTAGCCGACTGACAAGGCGTCCAATCAGTCAGAGGGTGATGATGTGGCCTTACGTAGACCATACACGACAGAAGATGGAGCAATAACGAGCGCGGGAAAAGCCCAAAAGGCCATCAGGCCCAACTAGCCGGCCCATTCTAGACGACAAAGTTAATTTGACCGAGTGAGTACAAACACCTTTTCTCTCCGGCTTGACAGGGAGAACTATATCAAGTGTTACACCATCGGCCGTGCCAATAATATAACACTGGGGACATGTTGGCGTATGTGCTTGGACGATCCACAGATCCGGCCAGCATCCGCGGACGTGTTTCCCCGACGTCCGAAGGAGTGGCAAATCTACCGACCATGTCGCCGATTTTAGGGATTTCCTACCACGTGGCCTACTAGGTAGAGTGGCTATAGGCCTGCGAAATAGTATCCTAACGAGTAATAGAATAGTGACATGAATAGGAAGTTGGGGTAGTATAAATACCCCAACGCATTTAATACTTTGCATTAAGTTTTTCACCTACATTTACTCATTCACACACCGGAGCTTGGTCTCGGAGTTACACCCGAGGCGAGGCTAACGGGTTCATACTTTGTGCAGGAAGCCATCTTTCTACCGGACCGCTGAGACCGAACGAGGACAAGAATTTGCCTCAACACTCTTGCACCATTTAAGGGACTAGTATATATGAATCGTCGTTTAAAAGTTAATATATATTGTATAGCCCTTTGTCCAGTGTATCAATAATGTTATGTAAGTTTATTAAAATCACAAAAAATAAATAGTATTGTTATCTTTAGCGATAATTATTTGTACCTCAAACAAATAGCTTTGAACAATGCATAAATATCTATACAAATTGATAGTACAAAATAATCTTATATGGTGATATCCAATTTGCAAAGTTACAATTTTAAAGCCACACACCAAATGATAAACGCTTACACATGTAAAAAAATAGTTATCACTGCTAAATTATCTTGACAAAACAAGAAAAGCAGAATAACATGTTGGCTATACACAGTGAAACTACAATATAATATTGACAACTACATAATACCATTGCTTTTTGTAATGCTTGAATCTATTATTACTAAAAATCTTAATAACTTAAAACAATCATATTAGAAAATATACTCACACACTTAGATCGATTCCACATAATTTTTAAAAACTATATATTTATGCCGCTATGCAACCACGCATCAGAATTGTAGTTATTAGAAAATGATTCTCTAATGCTACAAATACAGTTTGTTGAAAGAAACTTATGGGTCATCGGAACTTTGCAGAAAACTAGACATCGCTGCCGCTAGGCGCGGGTACGTCTAGTATATTTAATGTATGTTGAGAAGTGAGTAAGCTTACTTGATGAATTTCAGTATAGTCATAAGAAATCATAAGTTTGATAGTGTCCCATAGTCTAATTCTAATGAAATCTATATCTTAGCTTGCAAAAATAATAGCCATTTGATTGTAAGAAAATGTATGCGATTTTGTTTTTGGTTCTGGTTGTTTGTTATGGCATCATGCAAGGGAATTTTGATACCTATTATTTGTCCTTATCATGCATTTCCACTCTTATATATAATGGTAAAGAAACCAACTCAAATGAGATTAGTGTGAAATGGTAAATGATATCCTTTTCATATTGCAATAATCATTGAAAAGATACATGCTATGTTCATATATTCAACACTTCAAACTACATGCAGTGGTGTTGGTGGCAGACGGTGTTGGAGGAGGACGGTGGTGGCGGGTGGTCGTGGTGGTGGACGGTGGTAGTGGTGGCAGGTGATGGTGGCGGACGGTGTTAATGGAGGAGGAGGGTGGTGGTGGACAGTGGAGAAGGAGGGATGGTGCATAAAATGACTCTACAAAATCAATGACCAAACATGTAATTTACTAACGAAGTGGGTTAACGAAAGTTAGTAAAAACCCAAATCCGCCAAAAAAAATTTGTTGGCAACCTTTTTGTGCAAGAAAAAAAGAAGAATGTCTTGATTGAATATGGACCATAACTTTAGTACATTTTTGTGCCATTTGCCTTTTTTTTATCAACCAAATTTATCCACCAAATTTATTAAAGTTTGACCAAAATCAATTTAATTTTGACTTTTATTAACAAATCACATCACATGATTTTGCTTACGTGGCGAAATCGAGCTCTCCTATTGGTCCAATTGTTTTTTCAATAAGAATGAATTGACAAAATTACTCCGAATAAATTGGTTTACATCCCTGTCAGAAACTATTGGCACCTTACATCCTTCGTTAGTCAAACGTTTACCAATATACATCCCTAAGGACCAACGACGCAAAATTTTCTTCGTTAACTGTTAACGGGAGTATAGAGGAGGGCTGTTTTGGTCTTTTTACTCATACGAGGGATGTATTTTGCAGTTACTCTTTTACATATAAGAGGGATGTATTTTGCAATTTACTTTCATTCGTTTTTGTCCATTTTTTTTATACGTTTTCGTCTGTTTTTTCGTTTCTTCCATTTTTCCCGTTTTAGTCCGATTTTTTCCGTTTTCTTACGTTTTTATCAGTTTTTATATGCTTTCATATGTTTTTCTTGTTTTCGTCCGTTTTTGTTTCCGTTTTCTTGTGTTTTGTACGTTTTTTCGCAAATTTGGAAAAAAAAATTGGAAAAAAAATTTCCGAAAAAAGATTTGAAAAAAAAAAATCCAATTTTTTTTCGTAAATACATTGAAATTTTTTTAATGTGTCCAAATTTCGAAAAAATTATGTTTGTAAAAAGAATTTCGAAAAAAACAATTTAAAAAAAAGAAATCCAATTTGGAATTTTTTTTTCAAATTTTATTCCGGACATCTTTTTTTTCAATTTTTTTTTCAAATTTTTTTTTCGAATTATAAAAATTTCAATTTTTTTAGATTTTTTTCAATTTGCCAAAATTTCATTTTTTTTTGAATTTTTTTAAAAATTTTGAAATAGTACAAAAACAAAAAAACGTAAGAAAAACAAACAAAATGTAAGAAAAACGGATAAAAATATAAAAAAACGGACAAAACGAATAAAAATAGACAAAAGTGAGAAAAATGGATAAAAACGGACAAAAATCTAAAAAAAAGGTAAGAAAAATGGAAAAAAACGGATGAAAACCGATAAAAACGTAAGAAAAACGTAATAATAATAATAATAATAATAATAATTAAAAAAAAGTCAAGTATAAAAGTAAATTGCAAAATACATCCCTCTTACATGTAAAAGAGTAAAGTGCAAAATACATTCTTCGTATGAGTAAAAAGACAAAAACAGCCATCCTATATACTCCTGTTAACAGTTAACGAATTTTTTTTTGCGTCATTTGTCCTTAAGGATGTATTTTGGTAAACGTTTAATTAACGAAGGATGTAAGGTGCAAATAGTTTCTGACAAAAATGTAAAGTATCAGAAATTACAAACCATATTTTGAAGTTTGCTCTATTATTCACGTGAAGAAAAAGAAGGAAACAAAAAAGTCAAAGAATGATCTAGAAGGGTCAAAGCTAAACAGCATCATCGGTGACGTAAAATTTCTTGGCCAGAAAGATAATCGATGATAGTAGGAGTATATAGTTTGATTGATGATGATAAAACAGAAAGAAATGAAGCAGCAAAGCATGGATCTGAATGACCTGAACAAAGTATGGGAAACCAAGCCTCTGAACAACATGGTTCGACAAGACGAAGCAAAAGAAATTCTCGAAAAAGTAGCAAAGCAGGTTCAACCCATCATGCGGAACCGCAAATGGAAAGTCAACCTCCTTTCCGAGTTTTGGTACTACTTACTTACTTACTTACTAACACTCCCTTTTCATATATGTTTCCTTATTTGCAGTTATTATCATTTCTTTCGTTTTTGTAATTAAAATGTTCAACAGCCCAGCCAATCCTGCTCTTCTTGGCCTAAATGTCAATGGAGGCCAGGAGATCAAACTGAGACTCCGGAGGCAAAATAGCGAGTGGGACTTCTTCCCTTATGACCAAATTCTTGACACCATGCTTCATGAGCTCTGCCATAATCAGTTTGGCCCTCACAATGCTGATTTTTACAACTTACTCGATCAAATCAGAAAGGTAAAATAATCTTCTGTCACCTTTATCTTGTCTATACCGTGAAACTAACTGTGTCTTTAGCTAAATACTGGTGAGCAAAGCTACCAAACATACATGTTTTGTCGAATGCTTCTAGACATATACGTGCACTCTGATATTGTATCCTTTGCACAAGGGGTTGAAGACATACATCTTGTGAAAATGCGCTGTTGATACTTGATAGGATTTTACTGCATACACTTTAGTTTTAGATGGATAGTGTGTTATGTCCTGACCCATGTCTTCGTTTTCCTCATCTTTAGTGTCAATTGAAATGCTTTGTTAGGATTAAAGGTTGATTTTAGGCATTGGATTATGACTTGGTTGAGACGGAATATTGGCTATACAATAGACCAAAAGACAAATGACTGCAAAACACAACATTTTCACTGAGATGATTAAAAGACCTATCCTACTGCAGTACTGCTCATAGTTTTGCACGCGTATTTCTTCATCTCTTTGACAGAATGTAGAATATGGCCTTTTTAGGTGGCTTATATGCTTAAATAGGCCAAGTCACATATTAGGTCATTTTAAATTTTCACACGGTAAACTCTTATTGCAGATTGTCACTAACTCACGCTTCAATACTTATCTCTCTTATTTCCATGAAGCCTTTCTTATGGGCTTGACAGCTGGCACTCTTGATCATTGCTTGTACAAGAATTCAGCCTAACCATGTTATTTTCTTTTTGTAGCTCATGTTTGCTATATATTTTCAATATCCTTGAATCGGTATTCTGTATTATACAGGAATGTGAAGAACTCATGGCTAAAGGAATAACAGGGAGTGGGCGAGGATTTGATCTTCGTGGGAAAAGATTGGGTGGATATTCCCGTCAACCCCCTCTGTCATCACTGCGACAGAAAGCCCTTTCTGCCGCCGAAAATAGAGTCCAACGGGGAACTTTGTTGCCATCTGGGCCAAAACGTCTTGGTGGTGATAGCAGCATGAGGGAGGTCCTGAGCCCCATTCAAGCTGCTGCCATGGCTGCCGAGAGAAGGCTGCATGATGATTTGTGGTGTTCTTCTCAGGTTGAGGAACTTCCTGAAACTTCTAAAGCATCTGCCTCACAAGGATCGAGTTCTAGTGAAGCTTTACCGTCTAAATTGGCAAGCATTCATGATAAAGGAGAACCAAAAGCATCATGGGAATGTGGTGTTTGTACATTATTAAACGAGGTAAAGTTCCAACTGTCTTGTCATGTTATCCAGAACATTAGTGAACTAGAGGAAGCAAAACAACGATACAGATATCCTCAGGGGACTGCATGCCCGTAAATGCATAATGTTGAAAACTAGGCATACTTATCGAATTATGTATATTCATTCTTGTCCTGTTGCTATGAGGGTTCTTTTGTCGAAAACTAGGAATGGTTAGTTCTATCTATATCAGTCAACTAATGATGAATCTATGAATGGTGTCACAGGCATTGGCTCAGACGTGTGAAGCTTGTGGAACCCAAAGGATTGAAGAGAAGAACGTGAAGAAGACAAACACAAGTACAAAAATATGGTCGTGCAAATTCTGTACTCTACAAAACTCAGTAGCAACGGAACGATGTGTAGCTTGTGGAGAATGGAAATATTCATACGGCCCTCCTGCAGCTACTAGTGGGCCGTATATTGGCACATAAACAAATTATTCAAAGATTCAAAATCAGAAACAAGTATATAGGTATTTTTACGCTGTTATCTGGTGGAGATGTACATATGTGAGAGATTCCAACTCTTCTCAGCTGTTGCTTATCACTAAGCTTTAGAACTTTTCTTTGGAAGACTTTTCTTCTTTGTACCTTAAATCATACATAACTAATTCTGTCTTGTAAGAAGAAAAAGGAGATCATTTTGTGATTAAGAAGAAATTTAAGACGCGATTATTATAGGTGTAGAGGCAAAACTGAAAATGAATAATGATTTGCAAGACACATAAATAAAAAAGCATGTTATATCTTATGAGGAATAAGTTTATAGTAATAAGGTGATAAAAATTTCTGGAAAATGGCATGTATAAGAAGGCTATAGTAATGGAATCCAGGAGCCTAAATATATGAACTTATTCGGACAATAAAATAAGAATGTGAGTAAGTTACAAGCTGCTCGAATCCAACAGTGAGAAAATTAATCCCTTGTGGCTACGGAGGTTCCGGGCTATCCAAAAGGGTAGTTGTCCTCAGGTTAAAAAAAAAGTAAAAAAATAACACAGACAAGTCCTTTTTCATAGAGGTGGGTAATATTTTAGTTTACCATATAAAAGTGTTAATCGGATTAGTATTTTCTAGAGTTAATAATAGGTGTTATATTTGGGTTTTACCTCATGTGAAGCACATATTTTTGTGTTGGTTGGGTGGTGCAAACCACCTAAAGAAATTTATTTGTTTGTGAGTGTGTGTCTAGTATATTGCGGATATTTTTATGTGTTTAGTTAGATGATGATAAGGTGATGCGTTAAAAAACTGATGTGGCAGCACGACGAAACAAATGTTTGTGGAAAGATGAAAAATGGACATAGAATAAATTTAAGCGCGAAAAGCAAGTTTTGTTTTTATACTTAGAAAAAGAAAATGGAAATTGAGAGAAAGGCCAGAAAAGGAAGCTTCCTTACTCCCTCCCTCTTTCTTTGTTTTTTTCTCCTAAAACCAAATCTCACTGCTTCTTCTGCTACTTAAAAATTTAATTAAACTACTAAAGAAAGAGGCTGTAGCTCATGTACGTACATGAGGTACATGATGTGCTCAACTTATCTGGACATCTAATTTGTTGGATCTTCAATAGCTTCATTTCATTTCATTTGCTTCAATTCAATTGTTTACAAGCAAGCAAATTAAAGGTGCTTACTTACTTAACTGCATTTATCTTCTTCGCCTAACAATCATTTTATTTGTAAGTAAGTAACTTGCTGCTTTGCTTTCGATTCATTACATATTTCCATTCATTCTTCACTTTACTATTTGAATGTAATACAGTTGCTTCACTTTCTTTTAGTTCAACAACTCCATCATTTTTATTCTTCAAGTTATAATTATCACACTATACTTATCTAATCCATGATTTTTATTCTTCAAATTCTCATCTATTAGTTTGCCTTTGAGTTTTGCTACATTATTCACAATTATTATATGTCGTCGTCTTGCCTTTATCTAATGTACTGGTAAACAATCACTAGCTTGCTTTTTTCAGACTACTGTCGGTAAATGATTATGTTACAAATTACGTCTTACTTTTTAACTTATACTAAAGTTAAGGAGATCGAGGCATCGTATCTTTATATATACTGCTTCTGGTTTAGAAGCTGATATACCAGCCAGTAGAAACGTATTATAATAGTAATCATTAGACGAATTTCCCAATTTCATAGTTTGTGCTTCTTTTTTTTAAAACAATGTATGCATGATTGGCAGGCAGATGGGATCTGTGGAGATGAAAACAAGTCCAGACAAGATAGACGACATTCAATCTGATGAAGATGGAAGTCCGTTAAGCATATCACACCCCGGCAACAACCCACAACAATCTTTTCGGATTCAGACAAGTGACCGCGTCCTCACAAAGCTGCACTTCACTCCTTTCCGCAGTATGTACACTGTCTTGTGTAAAGCAAAGATCAATGTTCTACTCCCTTTTGGACCTTTAGCTATCATTCTGCACTACACGACAGGCCACCATGTGAGTATTTATTTGCCTTTTCATTTTCACCTCTATAGGAATCTGTTCCTTTTATCTCACGATTCTCTGCTTCTTCAGGGATGGGTCTTCTTTTTCAGCTTACTCGGAATCACTCCTTTAGCGGCGTTTGGGTTATGCAACCGAGTGAGCACCTCTTCACCTATTCTCCTAACCTTTTAACTGAAATTTACAGAAATTTTTAACCACTCACTTTGCTGCAGGCAACTGGCATGTTATACTGGCCATACAGGTATATCTATAAATTCTTGACCACCATATTCGTTTTACAAACAATTTATTCAGCAACAAATTTCGTTGGTTTTGCAGTTGGAGGTCTTCTTAATGCCACGTTTGGCAATGCCACAGAAATGATTATATCCATGTTTGCACTAAAGAATGGGATGATTAGGGTTGTTCAGCAATCATTGTTGGGATCAATCTTATCAAACATGCTGTTAGTTCTTGGTTGTGCCTTCTTCACCGGTGGCATCGTGCATTATCAAAAGTCAGGTGTTCAATAAGGTAGTTTATGAATTCATTTTTTCTTTATGCTGTTTTGTGGTGTAAATAAGGTTCAGCTGATATGATAGTAAGTTGTGTGTTTGTATATATAGACAGCTGCAATTGTTAGTTCGGGACTGCTGTTGATGGCTGTAATGGGTCTACTATTCCCAGCTGTGCTTCACTTTACACACACAGAAGTCCATTTTGGGAAGTCAGAATTGGCACTTTCGAGATTCAGTAGCGCTATAATGTTGGTGGCATACGCAAGCTATCTGTTCTTTCAGCTCAAAAGCCACTCTAATCTTTACGATTCTATCAATGAGGTAAGTACTAAGTATATTTGTATCTGTAACTTTTCCTGGGAATCTCAAAGTGTATAGTATAGGATACTCCCTATATAAGTTATATGTGGCCACGTCTATTAAGATTATTCTGGCTCTTGCAGTGGATGCTTTTATTCCTTTGAGTTTGTTACTTTCTGTAGGGTACATGTCTCTGTCTCGTGTTTTGAGGGCTGACATTTATGCAGGAAACGGAAAATAACGGGGAAAATATTGATGAAGACGATGTTCCTGAGATTACTAAGTGGGAGGCAATTACTTGGCTTACCATCTTAACATTATGGGTGTCTGTACTATCTGGCTATCTCGTTGATGCCATACAGGTAACTTTTGCCCAGAGGGTGTCGAGACTACCCTCATATCAACACCAGTTTATTTCGTTTTACTTATTCTTTCAATCTTTCTAATCTTGTTTGCTGTAAAACTTGAGTTTTGACCAGAGAGTGGACGGTGTTATATTCGTCTAACTCCTTTTTTTTTTTTTTTGTTTAAGTAATCAACTTTGATTTCTCTTGTTAGATCCCAAATGAACTACTGGTGGTTTGTTGAATGTCTTTCTCATATATTTTTCAGGGCGCATCAGACTCATGGAATATTCCTGTGTCTTTTATCAGTGTCATCCTGCTTCCTATTGTTGGGAATGCTGCTGAACATGCAAGCGCCATAATGTTTGCCATTAAAGACAAACTTGTAAGTATATACCCACTTTATATAGCGAACATTGGTATGGAATAGTTAACTATCTCCTAATCTTTATTTATCTTCAGGACATCACACTTGGGGTGGCGATTGGATCTTCAACTCAAATATCAATGTTTGTGGTAACACCTTTGATCATTACCTCATTGCCTGATTTCCCTTTTGATGGGTTTTGGGTAACTTCTAATAGTTAACTGGTTTACATATTTAACTGGTTTTTGACTGCTTCTATGCATTTTGACTAGTAAATATTGACTGAGGTTTTCATATGATATCCATGCCAAAGCTTATCCGTAATGCCTAATATCGCTGGCATCTGAGGTTCTTTTTTCTTACATTTCAGATCCCCTTTTGTGTGGTTGTGGGTTGGATCATGGGGCAGCCAATGGATCTGAACTTTCAGCTCTTTGAAACTGCTACGCTCTTTATCACAGTGTTAGTGTGGGCATTCATGCTGCAGGTATATGTCCCTCTCTCCCCCTCTCTCAATGAGTTTATACAACAACTTTGTAAGCCTTAATTGGCTGGATGCAGGAAGGAACGTCAAATTACTTTAAAGGTCTGATGCTAATTCTCTGCTATCTCATAGTTGCTGCCAGTTTCTTTGTACACATTGACAATAAATCTGGTGAGTGTGATGTGAAACTTCCCTTTTTCTTTCTTAGCTTCGTAGGTGCATCAAGTATCTGTGAATTAGTTTAATTAAAGCAGTTTGCCTATGTGTCTGCATGCTTGAAGTAGTGTGATAATATGATAGCAGATAGCTTTCTGATTGTGTAAATGTAATTAATTTTACTGTTCCTCAATGTACTCACTTGACAATTATGTTTGACCCAAATGTCCATACTCGTAGCCATGATGACTATAGAGTATATAGAATCATGTTGATATTCAATGAAAAGCTGTATTTGCTCATCTAAGATGTAAACTTTATGTAGAAGAACTTACTGCATAGGATAACTTGGAAACGTCAATAGATGTCTGCTACATGAAGGTACTTCCAGTGATGTGTTCCTCCATGCTTATTCGCAGTGTGTGGTGTTTGGACTCGTCAACTGATTCGATGATCCTAGTTTTGACTAAGATACATTGATTTACTCTTTCTTTAAGGCAATGTAGCTGTTCTGTGTAGCGGTGATTCAATTTGGGGATATAAATTTACTCAAAGAGTAACAACCTGGACATAGAACTTGGCTCAATGCTTTTCTTGTCCTGTATACTTGGTAAAAGTTTAGTGTGATGGAGGTATGCAACAGCTCTTTTTAGAGCTAGGATTGATTTTGCTTGTAGTCATGAGAGTTTTTGTTAGCCTCTAATTGTGTTAAGATCAAGTGAGACTTTAGTTTTAATTAGTTACTTAGTACTTATGTTAAAGACATGATTATGTATTTATTTATGGTTCGAATTTAAGCCTGCATATGGGTCAAACTTGGTTAACCCAAACAACCCATATGATGGCAGTTATGATAGGTAGTTACAGGCAGTTATCCATCAAAAGTCACAATGCTTAGATGATGGAATAACTGTCAATTGGTGACGTTTAGGAAACTATATATATGTTTTCTACATCAGAAAACATATAACAACATTTACTGGTATCTTAATGCAATTTCTGCTTTTAGTATATCTGTTTGTACCCACTCACTGTTTTATTCAAATCACACCATTCACAAAGCTTTTATCAAAACCATGAAGCATCTCTTGAAACCCAAACTGGTTGGCCACAAACCTGTGTACAGTTTTTAGCACACCCTTGGTTTTGTGATTTATTCTTTGCATATGACCAGCAGCTGTAGAGCATGGTATACTGATTTACGTGGTGTAAATTTATGCAGATGATTAAAAGTGCAGGAAACAAAATGGTCATGTATGCATTATCATGAGAAAAATTCTCGATATCCTGTTTCCGGCATGAGTGCACGAAGGTGGCATCAGCAGCTTCTTATTCCATGTTGTAATATTGGGTCCAGAATCATAAGAAAGGTGGAAACTGTTTTCGTATATGAGTAGTTGAAAGAGAAGACACATTCTGAATAATAAAGAATTTACAGGTATGTCGTCTATAACCACGAAGACGTAATTTTACTTATTTGTTACTGTATAAATGTATAATAATAGAATATCTATTTACGCCTCAATGGCGTTGCTTTCTGTATAATAACATTCATGGTTTTAAAGTTTTTAATGTAGGTTCCGTTTATTGTAAATCTAATTATTTACCCTAACTGAACCAAAAACTTTGGAAAGCATACTATTGACACACAAGCGTGCATCTAGACCAACTAGGTCCTTAAATTTTTTTCATTCGGAAATTATAGTGATGGATGGGAACATCCTTTTCTATGCCCTATTGGTGCGTTCATTATCTTTTGTAACTTGACTAGTATCACACAATATTGGATTCTGTTGCCCCAGCTGTTTCTTACTGCCACCAAGTAAAAAGCGTTTAAGGGACCAGTCGTTTTGCCATTTTAGGATCATTTGACATGTCCCTGTCAATATCTATACGTGTCCTATTGTCTATTCTACACGTACTACATATGATGGTAACTCAGTAATACTTGTTATGCGGCCTTCCATATAATCAGCTCATAGATTACCTATGGTGAGGTCTTTACTTGATTCACCTGGTAGTTCCAAGTTCAACTCTCTTATGTGCCAAATTGATGGAATAGGAGTTTCGAAACATTAAATTCAGAAATATGCTATAAATTATAAAGGACAGCTTGTGGGCGAAGCCAAAACAAGTATGACCAAACCCCTCGTACCAACTAACTGCATACTGCATATTTTAGATTTCCTAGTTTTGTTCACCAAAACTATTTGTTGAGGATGTATATTTATTAAGCAACTAGTAGTTAAAATTATTTGTTCTCTCTTTTGGGTTAATGTGCCGACGAGCTTAATTAGGTAATGTACACATACTATTCATTATTAATCTACCAGCTTGTCAATATACAACACATAAGATGCTTATATATACCAAGTTGTCCATTAAACAATACCTGAATACCCCAAGCTAACAGGTACTTTTTTTTTTTTTTTTTTCGTTTTTCGCTGCCTTGTAAATATTACCGATACCGAAAGGCATTGGACATATGAGTTGCCATGTTAGTTGTGATCAAACCCAACTGTCATTCTGTCACCTCGCAATAAAATTGTGTAATTGATAAATTTTCTGATTACAAAGGTACATTTGATACTCTAGGATTGACTCATATGTGCTTGGCATATTTATTTGTAAATTTTTTAATAAAAAGTTCTACTATGATACGCGTGTTCAAAATATTACATGAATTTGTTATTAAAGGACCATTCATGTATTCGTTTGTAGGACCTCATGCAACTTGTAGTTGAGGGACGATAGTGAAATTTTTGAACCATTTATGTAATTTAATCTAAATTTTTAATAAAAGTTTACCATGATACGGTGTTCAAAATATTACATGAATTTGTTATTTTGTACTAATGTGTCCGTTTGTAGCTAAGTACCCGTATTGTAGTGAAACTTTTTGAAAATGTAAATATCTAATAACAAAATGGGCATATTAGTAGAGGCACTTTATCTATACCAAAGGACAAATTCTCACAATTCATTTAGTTTGATCTCTAATGGGGATTAATCTAAGATTTAAAAAGTAAACCTAGAGGAATTTTCAAATGCTTACTCTTATTTTGGTGCTTACCAAGGGACAAATCTCTACCATCCATCTAGTTTGATCTAATGATGGGGATAAACCTAAGATTTAATATGGAAACCTAAGTCCATGTTTTTTTTGTCTTTTTGTCTTTTTTTTTATTCAATTTTTTTTTTTCTTTTTAAATTCACGTTTTTTTATTTAATTCACGTTTTTTTTTTTAAATTCGTTTTTTTTTAAATTCGCGTTTTTTTTATTTACGTTTTTTTAATTCGTGTTTTTTTTTCGCTTTCATACGTTTCGTCTGTTTTCATCTGTTTTCGTTAGTTTTTGTCCATTTTCATACGTTTTCATTCGTTTTCGTCCATTTTTATCAGTTTTCTTTCATTTTCATACGTTTTCATCCGTTTTTAGACGTGTTTTTACACTTCATAGTATTCGTCTGTTTTCTTAAGTTTTCATTTGTTTACATTTAGATTAAACAACTTAAACAAGTTGATTTTGCTTTAAACACATAGTTATTTAGTGTACTTTTGTTTATTATTTAAGTTGTGATTGAAATTGTCTATTTAATGGATACATTGTGAGTATTTCAATAGGTTTTACAACTGGATTTGAAAATATCTATGGTTGATCAGTGAAGAAGCTATGGTTAAACAAAGCACAACATCTTCATAAACAAACTGAAGAAGCTCAAACACATGTTATATCACAGGTGATATCACGTATGGTATCACACGTGATATCATGGTGATTTCACAAGTGGATATCTGTGATATCACACATGATTCAACAAAATAGAAGAAGCTGACATATCTGTGATGTTCTCCTCCAAAAAGTTGAACATCATGAGAATGAGATACACGAAAAATTAGCAATAAAAGTGTGGTAGGTTAGTAGTTATTCAAACAATCATAAGTGATTTTCTGAATATCACAAGCGATATTCAAAATATCACAAAATGATATTATGAATATCACATAATATCACTTGTGATAGTCCGAAACATATGAAAACGGATGAAAACGTAAAAAAAACGGACGAATACATATGAAAACGGACGAAAACCTATGAAAGCGTAAAAACACGTCTGAACATGAACGAAAACGAAAGAAACCGGATGAAAACGTATGAAAACGGACTAAAATGGACGAAAACGTAAGAAAACAGACAAAAACGGACGAAAATAGATGAAAACATATGAAAATGTATGAAAACAGACAAAAAAGTATGAAAGTGAAGAAAAAAAAACGCGAATTAAAAAAAAACGTTAATAAATAAAAGCGAGAATTAGAAAAAAAAACAAAAAAACAAAAAAAATAAAGAAAAAAAAAAGACAAAAAAAAGTAAAGAAAAAAAAAACAATAAAAAAACATGAACTTAGGTTTATTCATTAAATCTTAGATTAAGCTTCACCATTAGATCAATCTATATGAATGGTGGGGATTTATCCCTAATAAACACCAAAATAAGAGTAAACAAAAGAAAATTCCTCCATATTAGTACAAAATAGTTAGTAGTAGAGTATTATTTTACGTGCACGTATTGTATAGTCCAAAACTTGATAAAGAAAATCATTTTTGGATTATTATCTCCAAATAGATATTTTAAAGGCGAATTCCAAACATTAAGAAGTATAGAATTGCATTTACTAAGCCCCATGTCGTCATCTATATAAACTACAAACAAACAAAACAAAACTATTGACCTATTCTAGAGAGTCTTTGTCTTTATTGGGTCTGGTCCAAATTTGTGGGTAATAATTACTAATAATTAACTCCCATTTGTAAAATCAAAGTCAGACACAAATTTTACGTATCAAACTAATAACTGCTACCATTTTCAATTGTGTAATAAGAACATTGCTTAATACTGAGGACATCAATTTTTTTTTTTTATCAAAACTAACATTTGACTTTGTTTATTTCCTCTATTATTTAACTCAAACTTGCAATAAGGCTGATGAATGCAGGAAGCAACATTTTATATTTTTAATAATAAAGCCCAGTCGTGGTCAACTATATCACAATACTAGAGTACAAGTATTGATTTTTATAAAGGCAAGTAGCCAATATAGACAAACATTAAATAAGTTCATAGCATTGATGGATGGATTCATGGATCATGTGCATGTTGCAATTCAATGGCTATATACAACAAATTATTTTGTCTTTTTTAATCTTGTTTGTCTTAAAACTGATATAGTTAAACATTAAAAGAAAATTACTTCTTAATCTAAGCTCACACAAATTCATCTTTTTAATTTCATGTAACAAATTAGAAAAGTCTTTAGTAAGGATTAAAATAGTCTTTTATGATGTCCATTAATGATAAATCAATTGAGTAAAAGAATCAACTATGTCACCAATATCGACAAGTGGCCTAACATAGTGAATTTATTTAATTATTAACAAGCGAGATTAAGTTTCTAACATGTAGTTTAAAAAAGAATGAGTTCAGATCATTTTTTCATAATGACAAGTAGAGATTTAAATGTAAATCAATGGAATCTTTGTACAACGAAATAAGTTAATTTTAGGTGTTGTTTGTTTTTAAATATTTTTTTAAGTCTTCTAATCTGACTCATTTAGACGGTAAAATTTTTGGTTATTCAACATGTGTTTTTTTTTGTTTGAATTCAGAGCTCAACTTACCTTAAGATGTGAAGGAGATGTTTTTACTACTTTTTAATGCATTAACTCTCATTGGTTCTTACTTTTTTTTCTTTGGTCCTTATTTTTATTATTATATATTATTGACTTTTCTTTAATTAGTATTAAGTCCAAAATTATATTACCCATTGAATTTTTGGTCCTTTTTACACACTTTGGCCTTAAATATTTTTTTTGATGTTTATATAAATTATGAAAAATATGAAGGATTAAGTTTCTAAATGTATTCATGTATATTTTGGAAAAAGTATAACTAAATAAAAATATTTTTTCAAATGAAAATGAAGAGATAAAAGTCAATAAATATAATGGAATCTTTGTAGATAATATGTTTCAAGATAATTATGTGTGTTTTTTTTTTTTTTTTTTTTTTTTTTTTCTCTCCATAAAAGGGTAAGGATGATAATATGATGTTGATAAAAATGCTCAAACACAAGAGTTATTCAAACCAATGTTTTGAAACCCGGGTTTGAATCGAGGCTCGAACCTCTTACCCATTAAGATGGGAAGGAGGTTAGACCGGTTTTATGCATTGTAACACCATTTCTAATTGTCCAAACATAATTCAAACATTATTTTTCTTATTAAAAAAGCAAAGAATCCTTTTTTATGCTCTAACAACAAATCAAAGGTGAAAGGATATTAACATGCATAATTTCTAAACAATCATAAATGCTACGGGATTACTGTTTCATACACTGCAAAAAATAAATCCTTTGTGATTAAAGTTTCATACTTGAAATATATGAATCTTGAGATTTAAAGTGTATTTTTTAGGTTTTTTTATTAAAAAAAAAAATTTTAAAAAAAAAATTGAAAAAAACCCAAAAGTCAATGGGTTTCAAAATTTGGTTGACCGGGTCACTAAAATTGATAAATGGTTGACCCGTTTTTTAAACCGGTTTTTTTTGACGTTCTGTCGGAAGGGTAACGATGTTAATATGATGTCGAAAAATGTTTCAAAACATTGATTCAAACAAGAAAAAAATTACATGTTTGGTCCTTATGGTTTACTCCAAATAATAGGTTTAGTTCCTAAGTTGTTTTAATTACACCACACATACCTATTTTTGAAACCTGTTGCCCATTTAGTCCCTATTATGGAAAATAGGGACTATCCGAGTAATAAAAGAAACTGTAAATAATTACACAGATGATCCATATCTTTTAATATAGGGACTAAATGGGCAACAAGTTTCAAAAATAAGTATGTGTGGTGTAATTAAAACGACTTAGGGACTAAACCTGTTATTTGAGGTAAACCACAGGGACCAAATGTGTAATTTTTTCTTCAAACAATAATAATATATAGCTAGTTTGTGAAATCAAATTATAGATGCGTATTTTGAGCGTGAACTAACTTTTTTTCTTTGAAAATATTTTTAATTGTTAGATAATGTTAATTATATTATATATATTTTTTTTTGGCTCACAATCTTTCGTATATTAATTGACTGTGATAGTTTATAAAATGGTGAGGATGTTTAACGTAAGAGTATAACATATCAACAATATATAACTACTTAACGAGATTAAATCGTAACACAATGTTCTTGAATGTTTTATTTTAGCACATTTTATTTCCACATTATTAGGTTGTGTTAGTTTTATACCTCAATTGTTCTATTTAATGGTTATAAATGTTTATGTGTCGTAAGAACAAAAATGCTTTATGTTTATATCATTCAGATATATTTTTTTTAAATAAACAATATTATTCTATCACATTCAGACATTTATGCTTTAGATTCAGATCTGCAAATCAAATTCAGACCCTCTCAATAATCAAATATCATTTTAGAAAAGGGAAATGATTCTGAAATTTTCTCTTTCTTATGGTGTGAGTTGGTATTGGCCTATTGGGTGATAATTTCTTTTAAAATAATAAGTAATAATTAAAAAAAAGAAAAGAAAAGAAAATATCCTTGAAGATATTGATAATAAATACTCCATGAAAATGGTGGTATGACTTTAAAAAAAGGAAAGGGGCACTTATGATGGTTGGATTTAACAAGCCAATCAGAAAGCACAACATGATCCTATAAAATTATTCATTATGAGCATGACCAACCAAAACATTAACAACAAAAACTCAACACAAAGAGCCGCCCCAAACACTACTCACTATAAACAAATAAAAGTAAACGCTTCCATGATGATGATGATGATGAACAACTGTTGTTGATGCTCTTTCTTTTTCTTTTTTTTATTATTGGCCCATGTCAACATCCACTTGTCTCCTCCTTTGTTTCTTTCTTTCTTTCAATGGAACTCCATCATTCCTTCTTCATTTTCATTTCCTTCTTCTCCTTTCTTTTTCTTCAACACAAACAAAAACAGAAGCAAATTAACATGATGATGATGATGATGCTTATAGTACTTCTTCTTTTTCCTAGTACTAACAATATAGTTGATGCTGTTTGCAACTCTTTTGACAAGGACTCTCTCTTGTCCTTTGCCAACAGCTTTCCAAACAATAACCACCTTTTTAACTGGTCTTCTTCTAATGGTCAAGATGATTGCTGTTTTTGGGATGGTGTTACTTGTGATGCTTTTCGAGATCATGTTGTCGGGCTGTCCTTGCCTGATCGGGGTCTTCGCGGTTCCATCCCTTTGTCTCTTTTGAATCTTAGTTCTTTAACTTTTCTTGACCTTTCGCGCAATTTCCTATCTGGTCCCCTACCCGAAGGTCTTTTCGATAATCTTAACACCATTGACTTGAGCTACAACAGGCTTTCTGGCAGCTCACTCCAGATAGACTTACTGCCTCCAACCCTTTTGTCGCTTAATTTGTCGAGCAATCATTTCAATGGAACCATCGATGCCCGCCTGCCTCAGTCCTTGACCGCTTTCAACATCAGCAACAACACCTTCAGCGGCCCCATTCCTAGCTCTTTATGCGCAAATTCACCTGATTTAGTCGTTCTTGATTTCTCGCTGAATGACTTCACTGGAAGTATCCCCGACGGGTTTGGTGCGTGTTCTAAGCTTGAGGTTTTGAGTTTGGGTTTCAACAATCTCACGGGAAGGATGCCTTTAGATATTGATGGCGCCCGATCACTGCAACAGTTGTCAATGCCTGCTAATTATCTTACGGGGCCGATTGGTGAAAACATTTCTAATCTTACAAACCTTAGGAGTCTTGACCTGTTTGGTAATTTGTTATTTGGTTCAATCCTCGTAGTATTGGGAAGCTGTCATTGTTGGAAAAGTTGGAACTTCACATTAATAAACTAGACGGAACCTTACCTCCCTCATTGATGAATTGCACGAACCTCAAACTGCTAAATTTGAGGGTCAACTCTTTTGGTGGGACGCTTTCGGATTTTGATTTCTCGAATTTCACTCAGCTCACCATACTTGACCTTGGTGAAAATCGATTTGAAGGGTTGCTGCCTAAAACCATTTTCTCTTGCAAATCACTAATTGCACTCCGAATGGCCACCAATAGGCTGCGGGGAGAAATCTTGCCAGAACTACTTGAATTACAGTCTCTCTCGTTCCTCGCCATTTCAAACAACTCCTTCACGAATATCTCCAATGCATTTCGTATCCTGGGCCGTCATCAGAAACTCACAACTCTCCTGGTATCCAAAAACTTCTTCAACGAAAGTATTCCCGATGGACAGGTTTCTGGGTTTAATAATGTGAAGATATTTGGTCTTGGTGGTTGCAAGCTGTTTGGTCAAATTCCATCTTGGCTGAGTAATCTCAAGCATCTTGAGGTAATCGACCTTTCTCAAAATAATCTAAATGGCACAATTCCAGGGTGGCTACAGATGCTTCCAAACCTTTTTTATCTGGACTTGTCTAATAATTCTCTTACGGGAGGTTTCCCTATAGAGCTTACTAGACTTCCAGCACTTTCATCACAGCAAGTGCTTGATCACGTAAACAGTAGTTACTTAGAACTGCCTGTGTTTGTTGCCCCACAAAATGCTTCATATTTGCAGTATAATCAGCTGGCCACTTTGCCACCAGCATTGTATCTGCAAAGCAATAAACTGAGTGGTGACATCCCTGTTGAAATTGGTAATATGCAGTCGGTTATCATTCTTGATCTCAGCCGAAATGATTTCTCAGGCACAATTCCCAGTACATTATCAAATCTCACAAACTTGGAAAATCTGGACCTATCTCATAATCATCTGACTGGTCAGATCCCTGTTTCTCTTAAAAGTTTGTACTTCATGTCTTCTTTCAATGTCGCTTACAACAATCTACAAGGTCCCATACCAACCGGGGGACAGTTTGACACCTTTTTAAACAAGAGTTATGAGGGCAATCCACTGCTGTGCGGTCCACCAATGCAAAAACTTTGTGGGAATCGACCACCACCCCCATCAACAGATTCTTCTTCTTCACGACATAAAAAAGGCCCAAACAAGAAATTGATTATCGGGCTTATCCTTGGGATCTGTTTTGGAGTTGGTATCACTCTCACATGTCTAGCATTATGGATACTGTCCAAAAGAAGGATTCTCCCGAGAGGTGATCCAGAGGTTTGTCATATGGATGTTGCTTCCTACAATTCTTCATCAGCTGTCGATGTTCCCAAGGATACCAGTGGAGTCATATTGTTCCCAAACAATGCAAAAGACATCAAGAATCTCACCATAAATGATATCTTGAAAGCAACAGAGGATTTCAGTCAAGCAAACATCATCGGTTGTGGCGGTTTTGGCTTAGTTTATAAAGCAACGCTACCAAACGGAACAAAACTGGCAGTTAAGAAGCTTTCTGGAGATATGGGTGTCATTGAAAGGGAATTTAAAGCAGAAGTGGAGGCATTATCCACAGCACAACACAAGAATCTAGTTTCTCTACAAGGTTATTGTGTACATGATGGATCCCAGCTGCTGATATATTCATATATGGAAAATGGAAGCTTAGACTACTGGCTGCATGAGAAACCTGACGGGGCATCAAAACTCGATTGGCCAACAAGATTGAAGATCGCCCGGGGAGCAAGTTGTGGACTTTCTTACATGCACCAGGTGTGTGAACCGCATATCGTGCATCGTGACATTAAGTCCAGCAACATCCTTCTCGATGATCAGTTTGAAGCGTATGTAGCAGACTTTGGACTGTCTAGATTGATTCACCCGTATAATACACATGTCACTACTGAGTTGGTGGGTACCCTGGGCTATATTCCACCAGAATACAGTCAGTCATGGATAGCCACGTTGAGAGGAGACATATACAGTTTTGGGGTTGTAATGCTTGAGCTACTTACAGGAAAGAGGCCAATGGAGGTGTTCAGACCAAAGGCATCTAGAGAATTGGTTGCGTGGGTGCAGCAAATGAGAAGAGAAGGGAAACAAGATGAAGTTTTTGACGAACTTCTTAGAGGAAAGGGATTTGAAGAAGAGTTGGTGCAGGTTCTTGATGTTGCTTGCCTGTGTGTGAATGTGAACCCCGTTAAGAGGCCAACTATTAATGAAGTGGTTGAGTGGCTCCAAAATGTTGGGTCCAACCAACGGATACCGAAATAAATGGCAAATGTAAGATTACATAGCCTTGAGGAAATCCGAGTTTTGGATCATTGCAAATTGTCTTGTCAATGTACATGTAATTACTTGTCTGTGCAGACAGTCTCACTTAGGTTGTTTTTTTTTTCTTTTTTGCTTTTCATTTGTGGTTCCTTGTGGAAAAGGAATTTTTTGCCTGATGTCTGTGCATTAATGTATAAAGATAAAAGATCTCAACGTCATACAATTACTAAACTTTTTTCAGCTATGGCTGGTAAATAGAAGCATCTCTCTGCGTCCATCCTATTCCTACTCCTTTATGATAACCGCCTCTTATTGGTAATCTACATGGCTATATTCAATCATGTACGTTGCAGCTGGTTAACCCGGCCAAGTGACCTGAAAACTTGACACTTTCTTTTGATAGAATTCTAGCACCTGCAGCAAGTAAAGATTGGCACCTTAATTTGCATATTGTAGTTTCTAGTACTAAAGCTAATGTTTCGCTTAGTTGGTAGGATTTCTATTAGACAATTTAGGCACATTTGTTACCAAAAGACTCTTGAAACAGCAAAATTGTTAAACATCAATTCTTTTAACACGTTTGACTTTTTCTTCAGTACCTATTTGGTTACATGTGAGCACGTTTGGTAATGAGAAAATGTATAAAATAGATAAATATGAAAAAAGATAATTGGACGAAAAATTAGGGGTGTAAACGAGCCTAGCCTGAGTTCGGCAAAGCTCCAGCTTGGCTCATTAAAAACTAGGTAAACTTGAGCTCAACTCGCGAATTATTTTGAGACTCGAGCTTCACTTTTTCTAGTACGTTTTGAGTAAATTTAGTGATTTAGTTTCTAAAAAAAAATGTAAATACTATGTTTATGATGGAACTTCTATGGTCACGAAAAACAAATATAAAACCAAAAATAATCATAAAGAGTGTGGTGCAAAGCACCACCATGCTCATTTAAAGGTGGGTACACTTGAGATTTTATGGAGGATTATATTTGGAGAGGTGGATAGTGGTGATGCAACACCTTCCATAAAAGTAGCCTTTTTAAGTTTACTTTTAGTAGTAAAAATGCAAAATCGAATATATGTTTATGATAGAACTTTAATTTATATAATTTCTAGAGAAACATTATTTGAAACTATTAAATAAGATAAAATATCTAAATCAACTATTTATCCCAAAAATAGTTTTTATGGGTCATCACCTTCAAGTCAATGTCACATTTTTACACATTATTAAACCCACCACCTTTAAACTTCTATAGTCACCTAACTAAACCAAATATATTAAAACCATGGTATTTTAAACAAACTATAATAGCTAGGTCACACACACTCACAAACCTAAATAATAATACTAATAATAAAATATAATAATAATAATAAATGCAAACCTACTGTGTGCAAAAAATATCAAAGGATGGTAATAGGCTTTACGAGTAACACAATGGCTTCTTATAGGGTATTTGAGCTACTTATAAATAAAATAACAAATTAATACTACCCGCTAATATTTTATATAAAGTCACAAAACCGAACAGATTTTTAGGGTCACTTTGGGTTGACATTTACATGCCTTACCAAAACATTTGGACTTGGCCCTTAAAGCACAAGTTTATATACTGACTTAGGAAGATTTTGGCATAAAAATCACAAACTACGCCAGAAAACAAATTTGTTTGCATCTTTGACTTGTAACAAATGTTTGGAAGACCAAAACTTTGAGTTTTTAGATTAGACCACCTGGACTTGAAACGTAACTCATGAAACAAAGTTCCAAAATTGGAATTAATAATTCTACCATGTTTTGAGGAAGATATGACCATACAAAGTTGGTTAAAGAAAACTGCCCAGAAATGGCAGATTTACAACTTGTCTTTAATAATAGTTGGACTACCAAAACTAAGATCTTTAATGATAGTACTTAATAGTCAAAGACAAAAAAAAACTACAGTCTAAAGATCCATACTTGCTAGTGGTGTTGAAGGAGATATGGCCTTTCAAAGTCGACCATAACTTCTGGACAGAATCTGTCCCCAAACCTCTACTCATCCACAAGCATTTTTCTTTAACCAAATACAAGAAATCAAAATAAACAAGAGGATCATTGTAACAACTTTAAGGGTGTTTTAAAGATTAAACAAAACTCAAGTAAATTAAAAACTCTTTGCATTAAGTGAGGAGATTAACGGTCTAGTTGCATTAAGTGCTCCTGTGTGCGTGTATCTAACAGAGTCAAGGAGGCTAGAGCGGGTGCAATCACATTGCTTCAATGTTTGTAATTAGTCTATTATTAGAGTATCATCCTAAATTAGATAATTCTATCTTTGAAATAGCAGTACTCGATTTGTAAGTTCGGCTGAATTTTCTCCAAACTTGAAGTTTCAATGGTTAGTAGGATCGTTGTCACATAAAGTTTTCTTTTGAGTGATTGGATAAACATGATGCTAAATCAAAACAGAACATATAGAAAAGAAAGATAATATCCAAAATACTATAAATTTTAATACAGTACATTATTGCGTGTCAACATATGTAATACAGCACCAGATTATTGTTCAGTTAATGAGATTGCTGAATGATCATTTATTCTCCACATCTCAAAAGATCACAGCACTAACTTTATTCAACATATACTCACAAGATGTTATCGTAGACCCTTTGCTTCAAGTAGCCAACTTGATGCAAGATTCCTTCATGTCGGTCATGACCTTGTTTCTGGTCTGTCAAAAGCTCAAAAATCTCCCTCTCTTGCATATGCCCAAAAAACCCAAATGGAAGTATCTCACCATTTGGATAAAAAAAAAAAAAGGAGATGAAAAGGGCAAATGAAGAGAGGTAACGATGAACTAAACAAAACCAGCAGAGCAAGTAGAAGAAGAAGATAGATGAGAGGACCAACAGCTTTCCGTGCAACCGTTAGTGCTAAAAAGATGGAGATTAGCAGCACTTAATACTAATATGCCATAAGTAATTAAGCCAAACAAAAAAAAGGGAACCAACCACATGATCAGTTTATGGGAAAAAGGGATGGAAAGAGAGTTGGGTATATGCATGAACATGTCTGTGTGTCATAATTAAGGAACTACTCATCACCATGAATGTACCAGCATACAAGCATGGTAGCACAACGACGAAGGATGTAGATACGAGCACGTTGTTTCTTAACCAAAGAAGCACACTTTGTTGTAATGCTGTTGCCTTTTCTTTTTGATTGTAGAATAGCTGCCATTTTTTAAAAATTTGTTTTTAAGTTTCTCTTTTTTTTGTTGTTGAAGATTTGGGAAAAAAGCTGCACAGATGTGGAGCTGGACCCTGATATGTAAAGGGTAAGGGGGAGATGTGTATTTATAGTGCGGGTTGGGTCAGCATCGAAAACAGATCAGTTATTTGCATGGAAAAGAGTTAAGAGAGTTGAGTCAGCAAATAGCATTCATTGTTTTTTGTTATTTTAAATATGGGAAGAAATCAAGACCAAAGGGGTGATGAATGCGGACGTCAAACTCTTAACTTTATGCAGTAGACTCCGTGAAAGAGAGGTTATCGAAGCTCAAGCTGGTTGTACCGTACAAGGCGTTACAAGATGTGGCATTTTGGAAGTAAGTTGAAAGTGATGAAGTAAAGTGGAAGTTAATATTATAAGAAGAATGGGAGGGATGTTGTGATGGGAATGCGTATCGGGAACATGGTGTCGGCTTATTTGCATTCACAAGTTATTACTTTATATCTCTTTGCATTTCCAATATCATCTGTCATCACAAAACACAATCTTGGATTGGTGAAATTAATATCACAAGATTACTTTAATATACCATCCTTAAAACTAATCAATCTTTCTTTTTCCTTAAAATAAGCCCATGTTAGAAACAGACAAAACTTTTATACAAGTTTAGGTAATTAAGTAGTGCAGTTAAAATTTATATCATTTACAGTCTACACAATATATTCTGTGAGTTTTGTGAATATGTATCAGCAAAAGTTGTGGATTTCGGTTACAGACGAGTGTTGAACCTAAAAGAAAGTTGCATTATCTAAATGTAGTAGTCATGTGTAGGCTGACTCATACCCGATGCCAGTTGTTTATTCTTAGAGTTTAATGTAACTGAATAGAATAAGAGAAATTTGATTCCTTGTTACGGTTATTTACAAGATCTACTTAAAAGGAAGAAGTTGAATGTGGCCAACTAACTAGACAACAAGTGAATTTTTAAAAGATTCTGTAATATTTTGACATGTGAGTAATGAGATTTGGTAATCCTGTTTTGACTTTCAGCACATTAGTCCTTCTGTCCCAACTTCCATACGTTAGCTTATGAAATTGTCTTTTCAAACCATATTTCATCTCATTAGATTCTTTTTAATGACCAGTTACTAGCAAATACATAACTCTTTCAAGTGTCCAAAAAGGCAACTCTATTGGTCAAGTGACCGATACATTGCAATTATAGATGTACCAGGAAGAAAGCTTCATGATACGTCCAAACATAAATCGTGGGAGAAGATATTGATAGATCTTGACAACAAAAGGGGCAATAACATGTTCGCTCAAATTCAATGAATTAACAACCCATTGACATTCACATTTAGTTTAAGGAAGCACCTAAGCCTTACCCTCTAAGCATCAACTTTACTTGATATGATACCAAAATCATACTCCCCTCACACTTTTACCTATTTCACAAGCAATTAGACTTTTGTTATTTGCTTTTAATATGTCTCTACTTCCCAAAATCGTTTTCTTTCAAACAATTTCTGTCAATGATCAAGTTCATAGTTTGTTTGTCATAAACAACATTAAGGATTTGAATTCTGAACCTCCTGGGTTTGTGTTGTGCATGTCCGTTAACACACTCCCATTGAGTGGTTCGGGATCTGCGTAAATTTCATGAGCTACATCTCCTATATTACCGAGTAGCAAAACGTATCTACATTTCATTCCCAGCAGAGTATCCTCACCAAATTACCATAATACATCTTCTCCTATGCATGTTAAGACACCAACTAAATCTTGAAATTAAAGGATCGGGATAGAAGGTTTAACACCCACGCCCATGTATATCTTGATTAATCAGTAGATTTGATGTTACAAATGATGTATAAAGTAAGGAATAATAACCAACTAGGTACATCATGCATATCTTCTTTTGACAAATACAAGAAAAAATTACGTGGACAAGTTTCACCTGGAATCTTGATTTGGGATATGGGTGGTGTTTATATGTATAGCTTGTTTTGAACTTGTAAGAGCTCCTCCTCCACTTTAAGTCTACAACTGCAGTGAACCCACACACACACACACACAAAAGTTAAATAGTATGTCTTCACGTTGTAAGAACCACATGTTCCTAATTTCATTGAATTTCTGCTTACCAAGTATTTTGCCTTTGTACAGTTAGACAAGACTCGCCTCAGCAACCACTTCCCCCCTGGCCGCAAGCAAGTCATAATCCTGCATTGTAACATAAAAGGATGCATCAATAAAAAAGGAAGCTAATACAAAGAGCATTGCGTTCGGTAAATGATTCTCATATGCCAGCAATGCATTGCAAGTTACTTTAGGTGCTTCAGGATTACCTACCTGTACAATAGCTTGGGCGCAAAATTTTCCCGATAGAACGGCACCTTCCATTGAAGCCAAATACTTTTGTTTCGTGTAGTCTCCAGCTAAATAGAATCCTTCTATTGGAGATCTTTGCAATGGACGGCAAGGTTCACAGTCTGGTACTGTTTTGTAAACAGACCTGAAACACACACGAGAATGAATGAAATCAAGTGGTTCGTTATTACCAAACATGATGAGTTTTGAACCAACCCTCAAACCACGACAAGTTTTGACCCATCACCCACCCTGCCCATTTTGCCACCTCTAGTTAAAAATGTGAAAATACTGAAAATGCTCTATTTCTAGACAATTCAGTTTACACGTCTATTTATGGGTGGATTAACATATTGATATTCACATGCTAACTACTATTCAAGTAGGATTGACTACGCTCATTAGATATTTCTAACCTTGGTGTTTTAACTACATGGTATTTCAATATTTTTGCTTTGCTCTGATCTGCTGCAATTTCATCAGGAAAGAGTCTTGAAAGTTCACTCATTGTTGCATCAATAATATCAGAGTCGCTACGTGAAATCCATTCTTCTGCTGGTGCAAAAACCAACTCCAACATGGACCGGTTTGGATCATAATATTCCTGCATAAAATGAGGCAATTTTCATAACCAACACAACAAGGAGAGGCATGCCAAGATAGCTAGTTGTATCTTCTTAAATACTACAATCTCCAAGTCACTGGTGACTTGTGGGATAGATGCTACAAGTATTACCTTACATGTTACAGACATGTCAGCATATACACTGAGAAGAAGACTCCTGAATGCAAAACTACATAGTCAGTAATGTATAGTTTTGTATAAAATAATAAAAGATTTGCAAGAAATAAGAGGTGACCTGCTGAAGAGTAGGTGATCGTATGTGTTTTGGAGTTTCCTGTCAAACCTGAAAAGAGTTTTAACAATCAATCATAAGAGAGGGTATCACAGATCCAAAGTAAAGGTCTTGACAGAAGTCAAGAACCACCATGCATTTCATTGTAGTGAAAGATTGAGCTAATGGTATATGAGAGCGTTTAACACGTTAAGGTCGCTACTTAGGCTACTTAGGCCACATGCCCGACATACATACCCACATGGGGATAGCATTTCTGAAGCCATTGGTTTCACAAGTGCAACCCCATGTGGGCTAATTGAGAACAAAACCACCACTTGATGCAATATGAAAGGCCGAAAGCAGGGTTCAGAGGAATAGCCTCGGATCAAATTCAGACAGCTGATCTTAATGAGGATTTTTACAATTGTGCCATGCGGGTAAAGCTGGTTTTAAAGGGACCCCAAAGCCAGATTCTGTCTCATCTAAGCTGAAATACTATAGTATCGTGTTTAGCACTATAATAAAAGATCCAACTAACCATATGTGAACGTTTATAACCGGAACACCAACTAATTTATCCAGCTTCTTAAAGTACGGAATTGGTTTCCAATCTTCCGGCAAAAGAAGCTTCAGAATGTCAACTGCATGATACAAAACAATAAAAAATCGTTGTTATACCCTGGAAGAGATGTTTGTAGTAGCTAAAACGTCAAAGAGTGAACGTACCTGGAGCAGCGAAGACATAGGCATCACCTTTGATAATATTCCCATCACTCAATAGAAAGTTTCTGACAGTTCCATCTTTGTTTAACTCAATTTTTTGAATTCGTGAATTAAGCCTGACTTGGCCACCTAACGACTCAATATGCTCAACAATTGGCTTGCAAAGTCTCTCAGGTGGGCTGCCATCTAAAAACGCCATCTTAGAACCATGCTTCTCCTGTTTATTTATTTTCTACCAACTTAGTCGAGGGTAAAAAACAGAAAATAATACTTGTGAAAGCTGCAGTTTCTATGGTGTCCAAAATCTTCGTCCTACAACTGACTATATGTTTTGGCCAAAAGTACTCTATGAGAGCAGAATATAACGTACAAAAATTATACTATGAATCCTATGAAACCAGATTCAACCTAGCACGCTCTAGGTAGTTGACCAGTAACAAAATAATAAGATCATTATGGTGTCCAAATATGTTATTGCATATAAATCTCTTTCTAGTGACTTGAATTAGCATTTGACTTATTATATACTGAACACAAAAAATGAAAACAAATGCCTTACTTCCAAACTATTTAATCCATGATTTTCATGACAGAAATGACATTACCTGAAGAAACCGGTTAAGAGCTATGAGAATACATTGCATTGACAGTTCATCAGGATTTATGAAGTTTAATGCCTTTGACATGGCAATAAACACCTCGGTGGTGACTCGATCCGGTATGCCCTATAGAAATGAGAAATATAAATTAGTTATCGAAAAATGTTTCCAAAAAAAAGGAACCCAGAACTCTTTAGTTTTAAACCCTTAGACCAATGTTTCTTATAATTACAAAAAAAAAATGGCTAGAAACAAAATATTTACATACTCGCTGTCTCATCCAGTCTTGAACACTTAGCCCATCTTGAGCCTCAACATACGCCTGTCCACCTAACATTGCAGGCAAGAGCCCAATTGCAAATTTTACTTTCTCCGGCCATGTCAGCATTTCATTGTTCCTCAAGATAGCCCAAATTCCTGAAATGGTATGCAAAATTAAGAGTTTTAATACCATTTGAAGTAAGTACTTAAAACGGGGTAGATAATAAAATAACAGAATATACGTGCCATTCAATGGTGCAGGCAAAACATCTGGGAAGTCAAAGCGACTGAATTCCCCAGGCTTGTTTGGCATTGCAAATATCATAGAATGCTCCTTCCACTGCAGTCTATCGTTAATGCCTAGCTCTCCAAACAGGTTCTGTACATTTGGGTAAGCTCCAACTTCAAGCAAGTTAAGAAAAACATTATTAATTATAGGGTGTCTTGTTCCAAAAGGAAAAACGATGCATGTAGAAACCATAACTTAACTTACAAAATATGTGTAAACCCGTCTCGTACCAATCTCCATCCTTGTCTTTCCAAGCCGCCACCTAAAAAGGAAGACCAATTTTGTGGTTAGTATACATAGTATGCTCTAATTAATTGCTACATAGAAAGTGAGTCGAAATGTTTAAGAAAAGGAAAGAGATGGAACCTTTCCACCGAGAACGTCTCTTGCTTCTAGCAAAATAGGCTTGTGACCAGCATCCGCCAAATACTTAGCAGTTGATAAACCAGCGAGACCTGAGTAGAAAAAAGTTACTACTACATATATTGGTAAAGAACATGACGTATAATATATGGAATGGGTAGGAAGTGTACCTGCACCAGCAATGACGATGTTTAATGGCTTAGATGGACGTGGGGAGGCGCGGAAGGTAGAAGACAAGTAAGCGGCTTCCAAGAAATTGGAGGTGTTATCAAGGTCTGGGCGTGGATAGTCGACGCAAACAACCTTTAAAGGAGAGACATTTCTCCTCCTCTTGGTTAACGAATATGAACGAGCTAGCGGGAACTGGTGACCAATGATAGAATCGGCTCGTCCAAATGAAAGTAGTTTGGCAGAGGAGGATGAGGAGGTAATATTAATAGAGTCTCGGGAAGTGATGGTTGAAACTAAAGAGGCGGAGACATTTGCGGACAGAGACATCATCACGCCCTGGCTGGCTGCCGTTATTAAACAAACAAACAAACGAAAAAGGTTCAGAAGAGCCAACTTTTAACTTAACACCTACCTAAATAGTTAGTTACAGGCAGAGGTTAGATACACAGACCATCCATCCAATTAACACTACCTACCATTTTCATTATTAAGATACAAGGAAGGTAATAAAAACAACATATGAATTTGTAAATGAAACTTATGTATTCAATACAGAAAGTATTTATTACCTTAATTAGTATATGTGTGTTTGGAAGCACAGCAGCAGCAGCAGAAAAGAAGAAGGGTTGGGGGATAAATAAATAAATAAATACAAGAATTGGGTGGGAGAGAGCTAGTTCAGTCCCTCTGGTTTGGCCGAAATCACTAGTTCAGTCCCTCGACATTTTTAATTGCTTGAATCATCCTTATAATGAAACCTTGTAACACTATTCGTCTTTATCCGTTAAATAGTGTCGTTAAGTCCATATGCGAAAAGCACACGAGGTTAAGATACAAGTTTCACATTAACTATGGTTCTTGAGATCTTAAAAAGATAGAAAATGATTTGGAAACACACTCCAACCATAGCAAAACCATTCGTTGTTCTCAAGATTTGGAAAGGGAATGAAAGGAAAGATAGGAAAGAACTATGTCTATTGTTTTTTTTTGTTAAATGGCTTTCTTTAGATTTGAGAAAGAAAGAAGAGAAGTTATTCTCGTATCTTCACTTCTCTTTTGCTTTTATATGAAGTCTACTCAGGCTACAGCGTTATAACTATATTTTCCTTTCACTAATTCTTAAAGATTACACCAGCTAAATCCATCAACATAATGATGAAATTATAAACTAAAATAAAATCTATCACCATAAACCCGTCAAAATGATCATTAATCAATCACTCAACCGCCTCACTTTTTATGATTTACCTTCAACATCAACAAAATCTTTGGGACCGCACACTAACAAACAATAAAACAAACAAATTTCTTTCTGTCATTGACCACCCAACTTCAGCCTCCCTTTACTCCGTCGGTGAATCTCCAATAACTACCGCCAGTTCACCATCATCATGTCACCACCCGCAAACCCTTAACTAAAGAAAATAATGTTTGTTTCAAGAAAACCCAACTTTGAATTTCAAGGAAAAGCACCACCATTAACCAAAAAATCTAGTTCTTATTCAAGATCCATAGACTAAATCTAAGGCAGTGTTTCTTTTTTTGTTTGCACTAAGTGGTTTATAAGTGGTGGTGGGCCCTCCTACTCTTAGTACCTCTGATTGGGGATGAGTGACATATTCACTCTCTAGTGATACAGACATTATAATAGAAATTTGTAGGCCCAAATATAAAAGAAACAATATAATATTAGCTAGTGGAGATTCAGATGTTCTAATAATAAAAAGAAACAACACCTAAGTCGATTTCATCTTCCATCTTGCTTTCTTCCTTGAATTTTAGATTGTATTACAAATTTTATTAGCTACTTGTTAAACCCAATGATTACTAAAAGAGGGGTAAAAAATAGCAGTAGTATTAAGTAGTAGATGTGAGCAGTAGTTGTATTTTTCTATAAAAATGTTTGGTAACGTAGTTTTAATTGTAATTATAATATGTAAAACAACTCCTAAATGCTCAAAGCTTTTAAATACTACTTCATTGAGCGTTGAAAAAAGATTATCTAAAAAAAATATATAAAGTTACTTGTTGCTTGACAAGCGAACATTAAAAATCACAACACTCAACGCTAGAGGTGGCAAAATGTGCCCAGAAGCAAAAATATTGGCTAAATGGGACACATTTTAAAAGATTAGTAGCATTACTTAACCCCATTTTGAAATTTGGGCTATAGCGGGTGAAAACTTAAATGAGCACAAATTGGGCACTTTTTTTCCTCTCAATTGTTGAACATTAACAATCGTTTTAAAATTTTTTATATAATATATTTATTTTGTTAATATAATTAAAATATTACGTGGAATTTATTTAGTGCTTTTGGGCCTTTTATTGCGATTTGTATAACATGTCTGGTTTGGTACTTAATCGGATTTCTACTTCTACTCGCCACGTGCTCTTAAATGTAACTAAAAACTAGCGGCAAACACACCTTAAAAAGTTGGATATTGCTTTGGCCCAAACGTCCCAGGACGAACAATGTAACTTAAGCATTAATGTATAACTTGTTTGGTTTTTGGCTTCTTTCGTTGTTGGATTTGGGTCGGCCGTTAATTCGAATATACTCCCCCACCAATCCCACCTGGCATCGGATTCATTGTTTTCTTCTGCTCCTGTTTAATGTCTAAAAATTATTAAGTGACACCTTATTGTGAGATGAGCCAACTAATTGATATGCCACTTAGAAATACATATTACTCTTACTAGTATTTGAATCTTTTTTATTATAATAATACTGTAAAAATAATAATTATTTGATACATATTTTTATAATATCTTAATTGTATAAAGGAAAAGCTTAATTGAACCAGGGATCTTTGAAAATCAAATTGTACCAAAAATAAAGTTTAATTTAAAAAATAATAATAATAAATAAATAAATCTTTTGAGCAGCCTTGGGATCTTACTCTTTTTACTTTTGCAACTGAGGGTTCTAAAGGAACAATTCGATAGAGCGAGGTTTAAGGAAAAAAGAAATGGAGTTTATTAAAAAATTTAATTATGGTAATTTGGAGTTTTTGTGTAAAAAGAAATTTGTAATAATAAGAACAGAAAAGGGAGGAACTTTTGTTTATAAAATCATTTCGACCGCAAAATGAGCGAAAGTGAGAAGTTACGACATCCCTGAACTTAAAGTGCACTAATATTTTACATTTTTAAAAGATTTTAATAGAGTGTAAGTACAACCTCTAAAATGGGTCACTTAATGTAATTTATGCAATAAACAAGTTCTCGATTTTCATTTCCCACTCACGCGAACATGATTCTTTTCTTGTTTCCTTTCCTTTCGAGCTCATCTCAAACATATCAACTAACTTAATTGCCTTTACATTTTAAGCTTTCCTACCTAGTCTGATTTCGAGTAGTACTTCTAACATTTCAGCTTTCTAATTTAAACGGTGGTTAAAGGCACTCGAAAATCTAATACTTTTGGGCACCTAATTCTTTTAGGTGGACTTCTGTTGAACTTTTAAGTGCATTTAAAACTTTTTTATGTCTTTTATGCGGTTCAACGTTTTCCGACATCTAAAGAAAAAAGTGAGAAAGAAATAAAAGTCAATCTTCAATTTTCAATTCTCCCATGCACATAAGTGTAAAATTTCGATTCATAGTGAGCAAAATGAGCACTAACAATTTATGTTAAGTTCCTATAAAAAGTCTCGAGAGTACAAAAATGAGAAGGGTTTACTTTCATTTTTCAAGGATTTTCCTTTCTCCACGTAAATGATTCGATTAGTACTCTAACGCCAAATTTCGTGCTCGTGAGTTTTAGGAGTTTTCTTTTCGCGGGTTCTCCAGATGTAGGTTAAAGGCACTAGGATTCTAGACTTTGGGCGTCCCACCTAATTCGAGGTGGATTTGGTGTGTAAAAAAACTTCAATTTTTATCGCAATTAAAATGCATCATTTTTTAGACTATTTACTTGACACAGTTTGCGCTCTAAAGATCAAATCACACTATTTGTATTTGCCTAAGATAAGCAAAGACTAACATAACTAACTGATAATATAAATTCTTCTTCTAAATAACTATTAAGATTCATGTATATATACTTTTCAAACAAATCTTCCATATATATAAAGCTATATTACAACAAAGAGTAAACAAATTTAGGTTGTGTTTGTTTTTTCAAAAAAACCTCTTTTAATGCCTGAAATCTGACCGTTCGGGCGTAGACGATTTTGGCCATTAAAATCGCTTTGTTGTTTTTTTCTCCGTCAAGCATCGAGGCGGGATCTTAAGGGTCAGACGAGGGGTGTCACAATGCCTCTTGTTGCCTCTTGTTAACACATAAAATTGCAACCAAAAAATTTAGTACATGAAGCAAATGTGTGGTTCAAACATGAGTTTTTCCGTCTCAGATGGTCAAGACATTTACGCCTCAGATTCGGATGATGTGCGGTTCAGATTCATAACCTCTTTAAAAACATAACACCACCTTAGTTTGTATCACTCGTGATCTCTTGGTTGCTAACTAATCAAACAACTTTGCAAAGTCTCGTGGAAGAAAAAAAGAATGAGAAAGTTATTTCTGTTGGGTAATGGGTTTAGTTGGGCAAAGCATGTTATGAAAAATAGAAAGTGGACAAACATGATTAAAGTGCCCAGAATCAACACGTGTTTGTCCTTTTGCTTTTGACACTTTTGGTTCTTGAGCTCAGCCTGGTTGTGCTTCTTGGATGGGTTCGTAAGATTGTTCGAGCAATCATATATCGGCCCAGGGAAGTACGATTATGTTTTCAATAGAATAGGGTTTGCTATTCAGAAAGGCATGGCGGGAACATGCCTCCACTGATGTAAATCCCAATGAAAATATACATAATTTCAAGTATATTTTATTAAATAAAAATAAATAAAATAAAAAGCAAGCTTTTTTACACATTAAAAACTTAAGCAGGGAAAAGAGGAGGTGGTTTTAGCAATGTTACATGAACTTTTCATCAGTGATTTCCACACGCATGCTTGAACCGCAAAGAGCTGCATTTCTACAAGCTTGACATCTGAATTTGTTTTTCCGTCCCGAGTCTTATGGAATTGATATAATTAGGAGGACCATGAGCAGAAAGTCCTGGAATTACAAGACCTATGATCCGCATCATTATGCTTTCCCATGACTCCTTGTATTCTGGCCCGTACGTCATTCCCATTGTCATACCTCTTACCAATTCCCATACAGCATTCAGATACTCGGGAATCAGGTACCACAACCCGTAGTAGTTCCTGTTTGGCGCTTCTTCCACTTTCTTCATCCAACAACACAAGACCAAAACAACATCAAGCTAGTTTGAAAAAAAAGATTAAATGTCATAATTAGGAAACACTTTTTTACAAAGAAGTAGTAATAACTTACTTGCTGGACAAAAAAGCTGTCGTAGTAGAGGCACACCCCAAAATGCTTATACAAGAAGGTTTTGTTGTCATAAGGCAACCTTGGAACAAGGTCATTGCAGTAGACCACCCTAAAATACCTGGGATTCGGTTCTTGTAATTTTGATTCTATATACCTTCCTAATTTCCTGTTACCAACTCTTGGCTGTCCGAATGTGTGCACAGCTAACAACCTTTGAAGAAGCTCTTCTTCCTCATGTAATACTAGCACTGTTGGGAACAATATGGCAAGAGCCCCTCCTAGGCTATGCCCGGTCACAATAAACCTTGCATTTGTATGCTCGTCGAGTAAGCTTTTGAGCTTTTCCCGCACAGCAAAATATGCACTCATCTTCACCATCTCTGGAAAAAGTGTCTTGTCTTTTTCATCAAAACCGTGTGACGATTGAACGTTTGACTTTGTTACTTGAATAAGTTCCTCAAAGGATGATGTCTTTGATCTGTTTCCGAGACCCATGGCTTCTAGAAATCCCATGTGGACTTTTCCAAAGTTTGGAATCTCGTACCAAGAGTAATCGAAATCAGTAATCCAATCATCTGCATCAAATGGCTCTGTCCCTCTGAAACTTACCACTATCAAATCTGCATCTTTTGGCTTGTCACAGAATATGAAAACTTGGGTAGATCGCTCCTTTTGATATTCTGCCCACACATAAGTAATGTCAATCAGAAAGGATTCAACAAACAGGTAATAAACTGAATATATATTACAAATAATCTCGTACCATTCCAGCAGTTGTAGAAGTCAACAAAATGCATCTGTTGAAAAGATATGCGACATATCAGTTAGCATCTAACATAGAACACTTTAAAGCAAATAAGGAAAAAAACGTAAAGAGAACATGCCTTCCAGTGTAGATTGACAACATTCTTAATAACAGTAGCATTTTCGTAAGCCAATTTGGAAGCCATCATAGAGAGGTCCATAAGTGACTTGTTCCCAGCTTCTAACTTAAAGGCCCTTTGTCCTGAGGTAGCTGCCTCATTTTGTACCACAAAAACATCTCTAGGATCCAAGTTTATTCGGCCATCAATATGTCCGATTGTGCTAATAAATGTTGCTGTCCCTCTCCTTGGAATTACCATCTTCCCTGCGTCCTCAATTACGTTGGATCAATTAAACATTTTGATTTTGACTGATAGATTTTGAATGAATACTCTATGGTTGCACATTGTTAGTTTAGAATTATACGTACTTGAGTAGAAGGGTAAGACGTACATTGGTTGGTAAAGGTGGTTTGAAATTAAAGTTGCTACTTTCAAGTAACTTAACCTTGTGACTACCTATTGGTCGGGTTTCTTCCAATTCGTGACATTACAAATAACTAAATAACACACTAAATAGAGTTGAAATAGAGAGCATGCAAAATATAATAACCTTTTAAAGCCAATAAGGAGTTTTAAGGAACCGTTTTGACCCGACCGATAAGTGATATTTAAGCTAGTACTATTGTGACTAGTTTGTGAAATAGAGAGTATCATGCAAATAAGGAGTTTTAAGTCATTTAAGCATGTACTAGATGCGCGGGATTTTTCTAAAGGTTTTATCTTGTTTTTTTTCTTTTTTTATTCACATGGTTTCCAACTCAACATTGCGAGCCGACTAATCCCAAGATGACTACCATTTTGAATAGCCTGGAGTCGGCGGAAATGAACCTCCATGGTCACAATGTCGAAGGCAAATAAAAAAGTTATGACGTGATATTTTAGCCTACAAATTTTCATGTGAAGGCAAATAAAAACTTTTTTTTATGCAATGACTTTATAAGTCACATGAAAATTTATGTCACTGTTATAACTTTCTTATACATGTGTTATGTGTAATACTCAAGTAGGCATTAACGGGTCAAATTCTGAGAAAAAAAACTGTCTATTTGGTTCCCCTAATTGACATATTTTGTATCCCTAATTGACATATTTTGTATCCGCAACGTAAAGTAAGTCTAAAAGGTTAAAAATGGGGTTAGAATGAATGATACCTTGTATGAAACTGATGAACAAAGAGAATAGACCACCACCATTGAGAGAGATCAAGTTAAGAAAAAAGTCCAAAACGTAACCAATGAACTCCATGGGCTTACCAAAGAACTTGATCAACTTCCTCATTATTATCGACACTATAATGACCCACCTATGATCCCACGTCTCTTTTTGACCATCACCTTCATTAGACAACTGATCGTAAATGACACCATCATCTGAACCCTCTAGGAACTTAGCACCACTTGTTTTGTTACCAAATACACCATACCTAACCAGGTCCCTTATTCCACCGTTCGAAGGCTCTACTATCAAGTACTTGAACTCTTCATCCATCATACTCATATGGTTATGTCAAATTTTAATAAATTTGGATGATAAGCATGAATATATATTATATGGGTCTGCTTGGTTTTATAGTCGATGGGTCCAATAAGATATATATGTCAGAAGTAGTCCATTAGACCATGACTCGTGTCGTCATTAGATAACCGAAGATGTATATCCTTTGAACTTTAGTTATCAAACCGTTTGATTTGCCATAAAAAGTGTCTATAGCTTAGCTAACAAGACTAAGATGTAAAGTACACTTCTTTGCTTGTGCAACTTGGGTTCTTTTTAGAGTTTGTAAGAGGTTTTATACTTTTATTCATGGTTTGATCTGTGAGAAACAAAAAATTCCGGGTTTACTTTTTATTGCTTGAAGTCGTGAGTTATTAGGGTTTTTTAACGTGGAAGGGTTGGTTGGGATGTGATGCCTAAAAAACGTTAACTAAAGATTTTTGCATTAACTAAAAATAGTACGAGTAGTTAATATATTAAGCCCAATAAGCCCATGGCCCATGTTCAAATTTCGTTTCTTGTGCAAACCAAATTCTTACGATTAAAAGTTTAAGTTGAACTATTTATCTTTACCAGCTTCAACCGAACCATATATAAAAAACATACATTTGACAACTACTCGACATCCTATGCATCGTAATTTTGCTACAAATTTGTTGTTGTGGTTCAGCTCGAGTCTTACTGTATCGTAGACTCATAGTGATAAAGCGAGAGAACTCTTTTGCAAATGCACTTGAATTTAGTTTTGATTGTTTTATATTTTAAACAGTCACGGGAATACTCGGTTAGATCCATATATCTGATTACAAAATATGCTTTTTTCGGGTAAACTTAACAGAGAAAACCTCATCTATATACCTATTTATCTTGTAGTATGATTTCATATCCAAATTTAATTGCAATATTTGTTGGCGTATGTCACCCGCGGTTTAGTCAAATGTCAGAAGAACCCCCGGTATAAGCCAAAACCGCTCGACACAGCATGAAATCTCGGACAAAGCACACTAGCCCAGCTTGGACCAAGCATATAGCATCATATACTAGGAGGGTTAAATGTAACCCCCACGGACACGGACATCATCATATATAAAGGAAAGAATCTTGGTCAACCATGACCCTTTCCAGCGGGAATCTAAACGGTAAAGTCAACTCCGCCCCAAAAGAGTCACATATCGCCCACGTGATCTCCGGATGAGGACAAAAGCTCCGCATCTATAAAAGGAACCAAGCAACAGCATTCGAGGTAAATCCATTCTCACTCATTTTTCATAGTATTTTTTACTCGACCACGCATACTCATTCTCGCCAGAGCTGGTCTAGGGATAAAACCCAGGCGAGGCTAACGTATTGTTGTCTTTGTGTTTACAGATCCGAAGGTATCCAATCCGGAAGCTTGACCGAAAGGATTAGCTTGTTAGGGTAATTACAACTTTTACCTCAACAAATTGGCGCCATCCGTGGGGCAATTTATTCTAACTACCAACACTAGAAAATGGCGGGTCCTACCACCGAAACACCCCGTACCTCCAAAACACCGCCTGGGCAAACCCAACTTGGAAGAACAAATACTAAGCCACATATCGTCACTAAAGGCCTTGATACAACAACATAACACCCAAGGAAAGAGCCCACTACAACCCATACGGATAGACTTCGGAGATGAAGTCGAGGGGACCTACCCGCAGAGGAGGAAAAGATCCGAAAGGAAAGCAGGTCGTGGAAGATCCGAAAGGAAAGCAGGTCGTGGAAGATCTACACAAACCATACAAAGATGCCCCCAGATCCCCATTCACACGACGGATAGTAGAATTCGCGGGGTAGAGACGAGTCGCCTAAGAACATAAAACTCTACAAAGGTTCTTCGGACCGGCGACCACGTTACTGCTCTCTGCGTGCGGCTAATCACCGCGGCGGTGGCCAATGCCGTATGGTGTTGGATGTTCCAACAAACTCGGTCCGTCCCGTGGCCCGGGTGGTTGGCGATTGCCCAAAGACATTGACAATGGGAGGAGCTCAGGAGAGCTTCCTAGAGATTCAGCCGTAAGAAAGTGTCTAAAAGACCGATGGAGCTCACAAAGATCGTATTGAAAGCTCATGAAACCCCGCTAGAGTTCAAAGAAAGATGGACCGACGAAGCTAGCTACATACCGGGTTGCGAGTAATGCAAATATCCTCATTCACCAACGAAGCAAATGCCAGGTGGTGAAACGATTCTACGAATCCCCAAAACGGTCACGAAAATGATGAAGAGGGTAGAAGATTTTGTACGCGTTAGTAAGAAGCCTACAACACCACGGAACTCCCTAAAGGAGAATGGAACCGCTAGGTTATGCAGGGAGTCCCGATCGAACCCCCGAATGGCAAACCTCCCCACAAACTAAGAGGAGACGAGAAAGATGGAACAAAAATCCTAGCCAGATACAATCCCTACTACCCGACTAGAACCGATAACTACAGAACGACTACGAGAGAAGTGATTACGGGAACCATCATAGGAACGAGACCCAGGACCATAGATTTGAACCTTCTCTCAAAAGCCCCTAAAAGAAATTTTGGCGACAGAGCTTCAACTAAACCCCACCACCCCCTCCGAGGAGCACCAAGGAGAAAATCTAGACAAATTCAGGACTATCACGGCGAGAAGGGCCATCTCACCAATGAAGCACCAACTCAAGGAACACCTCGAAAAAGCTTTGGAAACAAAAATTAGATCATTTATTAAAAGAAGTAAGGCAAAGGGGAAGAAACCCACCGGAAAATCAATAAGGCAGAGGAAGAGTGATAAATATGGTATACAGGAGGAGGAATAGACAGAAGAAAGAACAGTGCAAGATGATGAAGACTGGATGAACGTTCCTATAGCCTTCCCTCCCGCTCTGCCAGGGGCGTTCCGAAGAGCCCCGATAATCGGCGGATGTTGAAGGATACACCGTAAGGAGAGTTTATGTTGATCCCGGGCAGCCGTGGAAGTAATGTACGAACACCGCTTTCAAAACCTATGCCCAAATCAAAGGAAAGCTAAGAGAAACGAACACACCTCCGGTAGGATTCTCGGCGACAATAAAGCCCTCGGAAAATAGACCTAAACGCTTGTTTCGAAACGATGGCCTATATCGCCGAGCCATAATGACATTCGCATGATAAGATCCCCCTCCAGTATAACATTATCCCTGGACGATCGGGTATTAGGGAATTAAGGGCGATCCCCTCAACCATCCACTCCATGATAAAATTCCCAACGCCAAGGGGAATGGCAACCCTCGCTTACTGATCAATAATCATCTCAGTGTAGGAGGTTGGAAAACATTTCATGGCAAAGGAGTCGGAAAGTAAGGGGAGAAGACCCTCCGAAGAAGAAGGGTCCGTGACAAAACAGTAAGAAATGTATAGACCCCCATTCCCGGAGCAAATGATTACTATCGGGGACAATTTTTCCAAAGAATGCAAGAGGCATTTGGTAGAACTGCTGAAAAACAACAAGGATGTGTTCGCACGGCAACCGGCGGACATGACAGGGTCCTCGTCAAGTCATAGAACACAAACTAAATGTCAATGTGAATGATGCACCAATAGCTCAGAAGAGAACTTTCTACCGAAAAGAATCGTGCAATCAACACCGAAGTAGAGGAATGGCGAAGCGGGAATAGTCCGGCAATGAAATATCCCATGGATTTCCAATCCAGTATTGGTAAAAACCGATGGATCATGGAGAATGTGCATGGATTTCAAAAGCATCAATGCTTCTGAAAGGATTACTACCCACTCCGAAATCGACCGGAAAATAGAGTGTAATGGGTTACAAGTACAAGTGTTTTCTCGATGCATACAGGGTATCACCAAGTCCGATGGCCAAAGAGGACCGAAAGAAGCCCTTACACGAACATGGGACCTTTTGCTACACCAAAATGCCTTTCGGTCTAAGGAATGCCGGAGCAACATACCAAAGACTGGTAGACTCGAGTTTCAAGGAGCAAATTGGCAGGAATTTGGAAGTGTAAATCAACGATATGGTGATCAAAAGCGTAAGTGAAGTAGAGTTGTTGGCGGACATGGTCAACGCTTCGACAACCCGAAGGATCAACATCAACTAAAAGTGCTCTTTTGGGGTGGAAGAAGGAAAGTTCCCGGTTATGTAGTAACATCCGGGGATAAGAGCCAATCCGAAGAAAACGGCGATAGCCGACATGCAATCGCCGAACACTTAAGGAAATGCAAAGCCTCAGTGGAAAGCTGGCGGCTATGGCAATTCATCGTCCGGTTGCCTTTCTTCAACACTTTAAAAATGTCACGAAGACAACCAAAAGGAGTACCGGTGGAGGTGAAGAGAGGAAGAGGCATTCCGTAAGATGAAGAGTGTAATTTAGAGCTACCCAATCTAATGGCCGGTGGCGGGGAGAATATCTTTTTGTATATCTAGCGGCAAAATGAAGAAGCCATAAGCGCCGTGCTAATGGTCGAAAGAAAGGGTAGCAGGTCCTGCCAGTACTTATCGTCAGAACACTCCATCATGCCGGCTTAAACTATGCTCCCCGAGAAATTGGCTTTGCACTACTGACACCGCCTAGAAGACTCGGAGGTATTTTGAAGCACATCACATCAAGGTGATCACGCATCAACCCATCCGCGGACGTGTTAAGCAAACCCAATCTTCGGGAAGCCGATGAAATATGCAAGAGAACTGGAGCATACAAGATTACGCACATCCCCGAAATGCCGTCAAGGGCCAGTCCCCGAGATTTTATAAACGAGATACCCGTCGGCAAAGTAGGGAGAAAGGAAAAGCAAAGAAGTACGCAATGTCTCTACAAAAGAGGAGGAATGGGCCCGCTTCTGGACGGGCGTCTAACAAAAAGGCGGTGCTGGGTGGCGATAAGTCCCGACCAAAGCAGTAGTACCGCCGGCTTAACTTCCCGGCACAAATAATGAGGCGTAATCGAGGCATTGCTAGCCGGACTGAGAATAGCAAATGACATGAAGATCCAAGTGCTAAATGCTAAGGTAGACTCCAACCTGGTGTCAAGCCAAATCAACGGAGAGTTTACCACCTACAAGGAAAGCATGACCAAGTATTTGGCTAAGGCAAAGGAATATATCGGATGTTTCGCATAGCCTAATACAAAACATTCCCAGAGCGCAGAATCAAAAGGCCGATGTGCTGAGCAAACTAGCATCTGTTGCATTCGATCACTTGACAAAGGAAATACTGCGTCGGTATTGGAAACACCATCGAATCAAGAGAAGGTCATAGGAATAGTAGAAGAAGAGGAAGAAAACTGATGTCTCCCATCGTCCGGTTGCATTACCGGAAAATGGCCGAAGCATTTAAAAAGAAGAACCTGCGGATGAAGATACCTCATTACATCATGGAAGACGGGTGCTCAAGAAGTCCTATTTAGGTCCAATGATGAGGTGTGTGGGTCCATTGCGTGCCAATTATGTAGTCGTGGAGGTGCACGCGAAGGCATGTGGCATGCACTCCCCCCCAGATCCGTGGTGGCGAAGCCGACGCATAAGGATACTACCGGCCGACAATGCACAGGATGCCCGAAGGTCATTCAAAAATGCGAATCTTGTCAAATACACTCCCGGTTCCCAAAGCTCAGAAGACTCTCATGACTTCTATCATGTCACCTTGGCCTTTCTTCCAATGGGGAATGGATGTATTGGGCCCTCTCCCCGAAGCACCTGGGAAAGTAAAGTATGTTATCGTGGCTATCGACTACTTTACAAAGTGGATAGAAGCCAACCTCTAGCGAAAACCACGTGGCAAAGAAGTCATAAAATTCGTGGAATAACATAGTGTGTCGTTTCGCCCGCCACACATAATTGTAACAGACAATGGTAGCAACTTCATCCATGACCCCTTCAAACGTTGGTGTGAAAAACTAAACATCAAACAGATAAATACTGCTGGCACACCCCGAAATAATGGTCCGGTAGAAGAGCAAACAAAAGTTTAATGCATGGCTTCAAGATAAGGCCGGGCAAAAGTAGATCCGGATGGGTCGATGAACTACCGAACGTTTTGTGGGCTCATCGCACATCCTTAAAGACTAACAACGGTGAAACACCGTTCAGGTTTGACTATACGGAAGTGAAGCTGTGATCCCCGCGGAGATTGGCATGCCTACCTTCCGAACAATGATGATGACCGAAGAGGGAAATGAAGAGGAGAGGCGCTTAAACTTGGATCTCTTAGAAGAAAGAAGAGACTCAACAGCCGTTGAAGAGGCCGATACAAAAGAAGGTGGAACAGTATACAATCGAAGGGTCAAAGGCTTAAAAACTCGTAGTAGGAGACTTCGTCTACAGGAAAAATGAAGCCAGCAGACAAGAAAACATAGGGAAGTTGGGACCCAACTGGGAGGGCCCATACCAAATAACGGAGGCATACGACAATGGCTCCTACAAGTTACTGTAGAAGGAAAAGAAGTCCCCGCACTTGGAACGCGCTGAACCTAAGAAAATGCTTTTGTAGGATAGAAGAAAGCTCAGAACCGTTAAGCCCTAGAGGCAATATGTTTAAACAAGTTATTAATATCATAGCTCCCTCATTATTTGGAGGAGCAATTTTCCAGTGAATGGTTTCAACATAATTAGTAAATGATCCCCGACCAGCTCGCGACCTCCGGGAAAAATGGTCAATGTTCAAAGATGGTTTATATCCGAATAGGATTGCCATAAAATGCCGAACGGTTTATACCCAAAAAGGGTTGCCCAGGCGACAAGAAAATGGTTCGTATCCAAAAAGGATTGCCATAAAATGCCGAACGGTTTATACCCAAAAGGGTTGCCCAGCGACAAGAAAATGGTTCATATCCAAAAAGGATTGCCATAAAATGCGAACGGTTTATACCAAAAAGGGTTGCCCAGGCGACAAGAAAATGGTTCATATCCAAAAAGGATTGCCATAAAATGCCGAACGGTTTATACCCAAAAAGGGTGCCCAGCGACAAGAAGATAGTTTATACCCAAAAGGGATTGCCGCAAAATGCCGAACGGTTCATACCCAAGAAAAGGGTTGCCTGGCGACAAGAAAATGGTTTACATCCAAAAGGATTGCCATAAACGCAGACAGAACAATCAATGCCTAGATAAGATCGCCAAGTAAACACAAAAAGTCCATGTTTGAAGACGTAAAAAAAAAAAAAAGAAATATAAAGAGAGGAGTGGCTAACGAGTTCATTCGACAAACAGGGATTCCCCAAACAAATTCATTCAAAGTCACAAAATAACATATCATTACAAAATAACATCGTTCGGCAATATCGCCACCACAAATGAGTTATCCAAAAATAAAAACATAATGATAACAAACTTCAGTTGGGAGGAGCGCTGATCCCCTCATCCTTATTCTCATTCTCAACCTCTTCTTCAACGGCATGATCCGGGGCAGGGTCGGGCATCAAGGCCGAAACAAAACTAAAAGGACGATGGCAAGCATTTCGGACCTTGGCAACGTAAGGATACTCCTTGACAAAGAGTTCATCGTACATAGCCAAGTACTTAGTAGGAGCATCAAGGTCCAAATCCTCAGTATCAGCCAAAATCTTCGCACTTCCTCCTCCTGAACGACCAATGGACACACCCTCCAACCACCCCGCCATACCACTCAAACCTGAAAGAGAACGACCAAAAAGCCTTATACTGGCTACCATGAAGACGAGCAACAAACGCCGGGATGAAATCCCTAACAAGATTCGCCCGTTCGATCTCTAGGTTCCCCGCGGCTATGGCCATTTCTTGGCGTTGTTTGAATAAGCGGCATTCTCTTCCTCTTCGTTTCTTGAGCCCCTTCGCTCCATTAACTCTTTCTCCAAACTTGATATTTTTCGGTGAGCAAGGGACAATTTTAACCATTCATTTTCACCCTCCAGCGTGCGAACCGCTTTCTTCAAACCCTCCTCCCGAAGTCTCGCCAAGCGCATCCTTCGCCACCTTCAATTCCGTCGAGTCTTATCCAAAAGGCGAAATTGTCCTTGCAACTTTCACACCCACCTGTGCTGTTCGACCAACTCACGGTGATCAAGGTCAAGACTCTCGCTAACAAGCAAATCCACAAAAGCAAGCTTAACCCCTAGCCAAAATAGCCCATGACCATGGTGACTCGATATCCGTGAGTTTGCATATATTCCTCTTGGCGGGAGGCGGATGAACCATGAGATCCGATACCTTTCATACCCCTTAACCCTTTCATCTTTTTGATTGACCACCCCGCACATAGGTAGCGGCGGAGGAGGTACCTTCCATCACCGTACCCTTGCCTTCACGACGCAGTGGAGGAGGAGAATTAGCTACAAAAGGTGCAAAATAAAAGTTAAGTATACACGAGAATAATCAAAAATAGTAACAAAAATAATTCGGAGGAAAGAAACCAACTCACCATCTTCCCGAGGAGCGGGTCGTTCGACAAATTGGGAAGCCTCAAGATCATTATCCTTCGGCCCGCCTCGCGACGACACCAACATCGCATCATCAGCCCCCTAACTTGTTACTGGAATGACCTTCCAAATCTCCCTTTTCAACAACCGGAGGATTATTCGTCGGTTGGCCCTCCGGCGGAATGGTGTTCGCCGTCGTCGGATTCGTATTAGAATCCAAGTTGATCACGGGAGTAGGACTCTTCTTGCGTCGCTTCGGCAGACCAGGGCCACCTTCCCCAACCTGACGCTTCGTGGTTTATAACCCGGGCTTTCGCCTCGCGGCTTTCTTTTCTTCTCTTTGGCTTCCAAAACTTTAGGGTCGGCAACCTCGACCCTTTTCATGGCATTGGTCTTGGCGGAACCGCGTGCAGGGGACTCGGAAGGGTAACATGCATTATATGGGCTTGCCCCTCTTGGTACTTATCCCCTCGGGTTATTGCGGCCCACTGCGATAGCTCGGCTTTGTAAGATAGTCGACATGGTCAAAGCCGCAAAATACATGAAAAATGTTACACAAGAAAACACAAAATCTTAAACAAAGAAAGAAAATATACAGGCCAAGTACCATTCCCCTCGGCATCCTTCAAAGTCGCCCGATAACCCGGATACTTCCATTTGGCCGACAACCCCACGGCATACAAAAAGCCCGGCGGAATTTTAATCAAATCTACAACATTCGCCGACAATAAATCCGCATGAGGCATAGAGAACTCCCCGGTGGGAAACGGATCGGAAACATCTGAGTCCGGATGCCTCCACGGCATAGCAAAGGGTACTGCCCGACGGTCAATCAAAAAGAACTGTCTTTTCCAACCCTTTAACGAAGACAAAATCTCTTGAAAACACACTTTACGCTGCTTACCATCTCGCTTAGCAAACGTGAACCAATGCCCTTGTTTATGTAATTTATAAAAGGCTCGGAACAAAGAAGTCGTGGGAGTAATATGAAGGCTACGGCTATATACCTCAAAAAGTGTAACCCTATGTAAACCTATCGGCACTAATTGGGAAATGTGAACTTTGTAATAATGGAGAACATCTAAGAGAAAGCTAGAGAAAGGGACAGAAATCCCACCTTCAATAAAATATTCTAAATATAATCCTATGGCATCATCCCCAAGTTGCCTCATGGTAAAGTCACCCGGTGGCAGCCTCGGATGAAGATCGGATGGTATCCCAAATTCCCTCACGGCCCATTGCAACGACTTATCGGTCATAACTGAAGTATACTTATCCAAGTCAAATTTGGGTCGGGGTGGGACGGACCCCGAAACCGCCCGGATCCCCGAGCAGATGACGCGGGGACGGTTCGGACATGATAGCCGGAAGGGAATGGTCGCACCTATAAAACCAAAGAGGAAAAACTAGAGTAGTACACGGACGTAAGACGGAGAGCAAATGAAATCGTTCGCCAAATAATGCAGAGGAGACGTGTGAGTAAAAATTTACGGTGGTAAAATGAAGAGAAACAAGCGTATTTATAAGCGAAGAGGGGTAGCCGAGGCGTCCCGTCGTGTCAGAGATGACGTGGCGAAATCTTCACCACACAACACACGCCTACTGCCACGTGCCCCAGCGTCGTATAATCACACTGCCACGCAACCTGCTGACGTGTCACACCTTACACAGTAAAAAAAAAAAGTTAATAAGACTTCCAGGAAGGAGGAGCGACCGGCGGACAATCGCCGAGGCACGCTCTGAACTTCCAATATCATATAATGAACGTGTCCATTAACATGATACTTTGGGGACATGTTGGCGTATGTCACTTCCCGGCAGTTTAGTCAAATGCAAGAACCTACCTCCCGGCTATAAGCCAAAACCGCTCGGCACGGCATGAAATCTCCCGGACAAAGCACACTAGCCCAGTTGGACCAAGCATATAAGCAATCATGTACCGGAGGGTTAAATGTAACCCCCGCATAACGGACACCGACATCATCATGTATAAAAGGAAAGGAATCTTGGTCGAACCACGACCCTTTCCAGCGGAATCTAAACAGAGTAAAGTCAACTCCCGCCCAAAAGAGACACTATCGCCCACGTGATCTCCGGATGAGGACAAAAGCTCCGCATCTATAAAAGGAACCAAGCAACAACATTCGAGGTAAATCCATTCTCACTCATTTTTCATAGTATTTTTTACTCTGACACACGCATACTCATTCTCACGCCGGAGCTGGGTCTAGGGATAAAACTCTAGGCGAGGCTAACGCGTATTGTCTTTGTGTTTACAGATCTGAAGGTATCCAATCCGGAAAGCTTGACCGAAGGATTAGCTTGTTAGAGTAATTACAACTTTTTACCTCAACAATATTTTAAATTTTTATGTCTAAGAAATGCTTAAAATTTAGTTGGAAAAAATAGATATATAATACGGTCAAAAACGATAGAGGCTCAAGAAACAAATCGAAGGCAGAAAGCATGACATCTTTTGCAACATATGAAATGATAATTGTCATTATCTCTCAAGACAAACTATAAGGTTTTGTCTATTAGTTTAGCAAGTGAGTTGTCACGTAAATACTATGAATGTGTATGAAGTAAAACCTATTTTAATTGGTTAAAGGCTGATTGTTTTTTTTTTAAACAAAATTTTACAACTTATACCACCTATTACACAAATTTTATCATGTGTCTAACGAGATTTCAACTCACATGTCACATACTGCTGGGCCTAAACGGGCTTGGCGGGCCAAAATTGCAAAGTGAGGCGCTCGAGAGAAAAACCATTGATAAAACGGGCTGTCACACCCTCGCCGGAGGCGGAAACACGAGGTGTAACGGAAGGGAACAAAAGCACAAGATAATAGAACATACCAGTGTTAAGATTAAAAAGAAATAATACACCATTACAAAACTAGATTAGCCGTCATCGGCAAATATATTACAAAGTTTAGATTCCAAAATATTGAGTTTTATTACAAAACGACTTGTAGCGACAAGTGAAAACTTCATTATGCAAGACCTGGTAGAAAAGCTTACTAACGATCACCTGAAATGCATGAGAGAAAAACGCGTCAACTATGAAAATAGTTGGTGAGTAAACACGTTTAACAAAAATAAGAAAACTCGTAAGAATTATTCAAAGCTTTCGGTCAACGAAAATAGTTCTCAAAGCAAAGGCATTGTGTATCCACTCAGTTCCAAATTCCACCCATACAAAACTTGCAACCTGTGTGTACACAACCCATTGCACAAAAATATAGTCGTCAAGTAGTCAAGTATAGGCGGTCATAATAGTTCACAATATAGTACCAAGTATATAATAATTTAGAGATGCTCCGATCATGGGAGACTTTGCACTGCTCCAACAAGGGAGACTCCTTTGTCACTCGACCACCTAGGCGAGATTTATTGAGAACGCTCCACCAATAAGGCGAGACTTTATAGTGATGCTCCGATCATGGGAGACTTTGCACTGCTCCAACAAGGGAGACTCCTTTGTCACTCGACCACCTAGGCGAGATTTATTGAGAACGCTCCACCAATAAGGCGAGACTTTGGGTCAAGAACGCTCCACCAAAACGGCGAGACTTTTAGATCATAACACGTACGGTTCAATATATTCAAACAAGTCATAAGTCCATAATTAAGTCCAAGAGTCTAAGTCAAGTTCAAAAGTTCAAGTCTAAAGAGTTCATAGAAGTAATAATCAATTTAGTTCAAATATGGTTCATGCATTTCACCCCAAAAATATAGTAAAACGGTAAAAAGGGGATGTGATTACTCACTTGATGAATAGATGTGACGACAAAAGTGAGTACACCGAGGTATAATGTGATGCGTTAACCGGGACCTATTACGAATGATATGATATGCAATAAGTTGCAATGTAATGTTATGCATGCATTTCGTATGTTATTTATACCATTTGCGGGTTTTGAAAAATATACTTATCGTCGAAAAATACTCGTTTGACGTCTTGACCAATCAAAAAGCACTTTACAAGTTTTTACGTCAAAATGTCATCCTACAAAGGTTTTATAATGATTTATAGTGAAATTATCACTTTTCGTCGCAAAACAATGTCGCCGGAATCTTCATGAAATTAACAAAATGGCTCGAAAAACTAGTCGTAAAACGGTGTACGCCGATCGTTAGAGAACGAACTCGACGGTTTTGGAAAGTTTGTATCGAAATCTAGAAGTTTCAGTTCAGGAGTTTTCGTCCAAAAGGTCTCGAACATAAAGATAATAAGGGTTGAAGATAGTGATTTTGGCTAATTGTTGTGAAAAAATGAATTTCGGCCAAGTTTAGACAACCATAAATAATTTATTACAACTCCGCTATACAAACGGCTTGTCGTTTTGAAAAATATGCCCGGTGAACTTGATTTTTCTAGAAGACAATTCGTCCAAAAGTTTTACATCATGGTTAAAACAGCCCTCAACATGGACGTTACAGCCACCGTAACACTTGTATCGTAGAAATAATATAGTTTTTCAGAAAATAATAGTTACGGCAATTTTATGAAAACGTGCATATATTTGTCGTTTCAAATCCGTTTTATACGTATAATACGTCCTTAGCTTCGTATCAAAGTATACTAATATATTTTTGACAAGTCGAAATAATTTGTGAAGCTTAAGGCTCGTTTTTGACCCGACAATTTAAAAATAGGTTGCTGAATTTTCTGAAAAATATATTTTTCGTCGTCAAACTTGTAAAATCCATAACTTCTTCGTTATAACTCCGTTTTAATCCGTTCAAGCGGCCACGGATTCGTTTTAAAGTATATTTTCTAATTATCAAGGCCAAAATGTCGTACTAACTGTCGGTTTTTCCAGAAAAATGAAACAAGGACAGAACATATAATATACTTATCGAAAATAGTTTTTCTCGGACAAAACCTATTCTAATCCCTTCAAATCAACTCCAAAACTAATATAATCCTACCATACACCTTCTTAGGGTGTCATGGGTTCCTAAACATCATCAAGACCAACATATACCAAGGGAATAATTATAGGATGACTTTATATATATATATTTCTAAAAATCATGTAAAATGGTATAAACAACACAAATCATACATGCTTGCTCCAAAAATGATGAGATGAGTATGAGATGAAATATGTAAGATGAAAAATTAACCATGAGATGCTTACAAGTATTATGATGAGGTGATTAGAACCAAGGATTTAACTTAAACACCCTAGGTTTTTATTTCAAAACCTTATAAAGAGTGTGATCTAGATTGTAATACTTGTGCTTGAAAAAAAAATGATGATCCCTTGAAAACCTCTTGGAGAACCGGTTGTGAAGATGAGAAAGACAAAGAGAGAAACACTTGCTATCTATGTGAATTATTGGATGGATGAAATGAAAGTATTACTTGGAGTGCATATATATACAATCAAGAAAAAAAAGTCACCAACAATAAATGCATACTCCCCCCCATGGCCGGTTTTTGGGGGGAGATGTATGTCAAAATTCATTTTTTTTTTTTTTTATAAAGTGTACATGAATGTGTAAGTTAAAGAAATTAGGTAGAGGATAAAGTGTAACTTTTATATACATTAGTGTATTTGAGGTAATTTTAGGTAAAACAGATTTTTAAGAGATCAAAGTAGAATATAATGAGACCATAAAAATTGTAAAAATACATTCCTTGTGGAATTTGAGTGATAAAATAATTATCGTATAGTTTTTAAGAAAAACGCCGTAATAATATAACTTTAACGATTTATATACCAAATAAATTCAAAACACTAGGTAAAGTCAAAATATAGTTTTTATAACTAAATGTAAGTATAAAAATATATCGGGATCATTTTTGAAAGTAACGGATTAAATATTCAAAATAATAACTCACGCGATAACGTTTATTAAATATAAAAATTACGCGTTAAATGTGAAATGAAATGCCATGAATGAATTAATATGATGCATATTTAATTTAAGAAATGACCGAATTTGAGAATTGTGACATTCTTCCCATGTCAGCGGAATCATGTCCTCATGATTCGATTAACGATACTATGGTCCGAACCTCGACAAGAGTTCTAAAAGTTCATGCTCGTCCGAACAGTCTAAATGATCATATCAATGCCCATGCGTACAGGTTCCCCATACAACTAAGTATGTGCCCGTGATTAGATTTGATAGGGTAAACTTACCCAATATCGAACGTAGCTCTCAAAAGACCTTTAGGTTGTCGATTTTAATCTAATCTCACAACTCATCAAACAAGAACCGCCATGAGATTAAACTAAACTGACTTGAGTAAACTTGTTTCTTAGCTCGACTTTCGCAACTCATCAAACAAGAACTGTCACTAGATCAAGCTAGGAAACAAGTTGTTAGAAAGGTAGGATTCCACATCCTTGAATGAAGTCTTTTGAAAGATTCGCTCAATATTCGATTTGCTTACACAATCAAATCCAATCAACAAAATATATAACAACTAAGGTCGATATCAATAGGTCTCAAATTAATCAAGGTCGTGAACGTGGTAAAGATTGGAAGGAAGTCATGCACTCAAAATTATGTCGCACAGAAATAAAGTGGTTGTTCGAAAGAATGTACCCGTTAAGCGTTGCGGGCTTCCTCGGTACCCAGATAGAATGCTCGACCACGTGCGGGAGGAATTTCAATGTTCGGTTCGGGTGGACCTTCTATTGCCAATGCCAGTTTGGACGATTACCTCCTTGATTGGGAGTTCTTTCACTTTGGACAGGTATTGCGGAGGTGATCTAGACTTCCACACTCGTAACATGCTTTCCTCTGTCCTTGATTTCCCGTTCTGTTTGAGCAATTTTTCGCGAAGTGGCCCGTCTGTCCACATTTGCCGCACCTTGGGCAGTCTCCTAAGTGATGATAATTACATCGAGTGCACAAAGGATGTGGACTTGCATATCCTCTGCGCTCTGGGTGGTCGCCCATAGTTCGGGTTATTCGCCCTCTTGTTTTGCTGATTCTGGTCTCGGTTTCCCTGGTGATCCTCCTGTCGTTTTCGTCCATTGTCGTTTGCTTTTGTTAGTTCTCCGGACTGATCACATCATTTGTCAAGCGACACGCCATACTCACAAGCGGCTTGCAGAGTGGTTGGTTTCGACGAAGTGACATCCCTCCTAATTTCTGGTATCAATCCCCATATATATCGGTCAATCAACTTCTCCACAGTGGAAACCATGTGAGGAACCATCCTAGTTAATTCGTGGAAACGGATCGTGTACTTGTCGATCTCTACTCCTACCATCAAGTGGTTCCAAAATTCTTCTTCCGTTTCGCACTTCATCTTTTCTGCAGTACTCATCAGTTAGTAGTTTCTTGAATGCTTCCCAAGATAATGCATTTGCAGCCCTCTTCCTCGATCCGTAGTTGGTTGTTCCACGGTCAAAGCTCGCCCCAGTAGTAGACCAGTGAGAACTCAACCTTATTTTCTTCAGTACATTTTGTGATACTAAGTTTCGACTCAACATTCTCGAACCAGGTTAGCAGTCCAATGGCACCCTCAGCACCATGAAATTCCATTGGCTTGCATGTCATGAAAGTTTTGTAGCTGCATCCTTGACCAGTGTTTGAAGTACCTTCTCCGCGTTGGTTCGCCTAGCATCGAGATGTGTTATAATTTGGGTGAGTAGATCCGCTATTCCAGCAGCGTTGTTTTCTGGATTGTCATTGTTGTTTGGGTTGCCGTTGTTGTTACCTCCTGAGCGTGTGTTTCTTGCAGCCATGATCCTCTGAGAGGATCAAAATATCGGGTTGAGTAAACGACATTCGAACGAAGTCGGATGAGGTGCAGAACGGTGGTAATGTGTTATAGTGATCGAAACATGACAGGAACAGAGACATGCTGTGTCTAACAAGTCGAAAGATGGAAAAGAGAAGATATGAACAAGGTACGGTAATGTAGACGTGAACGTAAAACATGCTATGCATACCCACCCGACCAATGCAACTTCAGGTGACCAGACTCAAAAGACTCGACTAACCATGATTTAAAACTACCACTCTTATCATTGCATGGTTCTTCATAAATTAGACATAGTTGATCATGCTATGTATAATTTATGATTAACGATGCAACGATAGGACTAGATGACTCGGATGATGTTCAATGTTTAATAAAATAAAATAAAAATTTTTCCGGTTATAGCTGTGATTTTTATTTTTGAAAAATCGGCATTCTCTATAACCTTTGGCTCGGGTACCAATCTGTCACACCTCGCGGAGGCGGAAACACGAGGTGTAACGGAAGGGAACAAAAGCACAAGATAATAGAACATACCAGTGTTAAGATTAAAAAGAAATAATACACCATTACAAAACTAGATTAGCCGTCATCGGCAAATATATTACAAAGTTTAGATTCCAAAATATTGAGTTTTATTACAAAACGACTTGTAGCGACAAGTGAAAACTTCATTATGCAAGACCTGGTAGAAAAAGCTTACTAACGATCACCTGAAATGCATGAGAGAAAAACGCGTCAACTATGAAAATAGTTGGTGAGTAAACACGTTTAACAAAAATAAGAAAACTCGTAAGAATTATTCAAAGCTTTCGGTCAACGAAAATAGTTCTCAAAGCAAAGGCATTGTGTATCCACTCAGTTCCAAATTCCGCCCATACAAAACTTGCAACCTGTGTGTACACAACCCATTGCACAAAAATATAGTGCGTCAAGTAGTCAAGTGTAAGCGGTCAATAGTTCACAATATAGTACCAAGTATATAATAATTTAGAGATGCTCCGAACAGGGGAGACTTTGCACCGCTCCAACAAGGGAGACTCCTTTGTCACTCGACCACCTAGGCGAGATTTATTGAGAACGCTCCACCAATATGACGAGACTTTATAGTGATGCTCCGATCATGGGAGACTTTGCACTGCTCCAACAAGGGAGACTCCTTTGTCACTCGACCACCTAGAGATTTATTGAGAACGCTCCACCAATAAGGCGAGACTTTGGGTCAAGAACGCTCCACCAAAACGGCGAGACTTTTAGATCATAACACGTACGGTTCAATATATTCAAACAAGTCATAAGTCCATAATTAAGTCCAAGAGTCTAAGTCAAGTTCAAAAGTTCAAGTCTAAAGAGTTCATAGAAGTAATAATCAATTTAGTTCAAATATGGTTCATGCATTTCACCCCAAAAATATAGTAAAACGGTAAAAGGGGATGTGATTACTCACTTGATGAATAGATGTGACGACAAAAGTGGTACACCGAGGTATAATGTGATGCTTAACCGGACCTATTACGAATGATATGATATGCAATAAGTTGCAATGTAATGTTATGCATGCATTTCGTATGTTATTTATACCATTTGCGGGTTTTGAAAAATATACTTATCGTCGAAAAATACTCGTTTGACGTCTTGACCAATCAAAAAGCACTTTACAAGTTTTTACGTCAAAATGTCATCCTACAAAGGTTTTATAATGATTTATAGTGAAATTATCACTTTTCGTCGCAAAACAATGTCGTCGGAATCTTCATGAAATTAACAAAATGGCTCCGAAAAACTAGTCGTAAAATGGTGTACGTCGATCGTTAGAGAACGAACTCGACGGTTTTGGAAAGTTTGTATCGAAATCTAGAAGTTTCAGTTCAGGAGTTTTCGTCCAAAAGGTCTCAAACATAAAGATAATAAGGGTTAAAGATAGTGATTTTGGCTAATTGTTGTGAAAAAAATGAATTTCGTCCAAGTTTAGACAACCATAAATAATTTATTACAACTCCGCTATACAAACGGCTTGTCGTTTTGAAAAATATGCCCGGTGAACTTGATTTTTCTAGAAGACAATTCGTTCCAAAAAGTTTTACATCATGGTTAAAAACAGCCCTCAACATGGACGTTACAGCTACCGTAACACTTGTATCGTAGAAATAATATAGTTTTTCAGAAAATAATAGTTACGGCAATTTTATGAAAACGTGCATATATTTGTCGTTTCAAATCCGTTTTATACGTATAATACGTCCTTAGCTTCGTATCAAAGTATACTAATATATTTTTGACAAGTCGAAATAATTTGTGAAGCTTAAGGCTCGTTTTTGACCCGGACAATTTAAAAATAGGTTGCTGAATTTTCTGAAAAATATATTTTTCGTCGTCAAACTTGTAAAATCCATAACTTCTTCGTTATAACTCCGTTTTAATCCGTTCAAGCGGCCACGGATTCGTTTTAAAGTATATTTTCTAATTATCAAGGCCAAAATGTCGTACTAACTGTCGGTTTTTCCAGAAAAATGAAACAAGGACAGAACATATAATATACTTATCGAAAATAGTTTTTCTCGGACAAAACCTATTCTAATCCCTTCAAATCAACTCCAAAACTAATCTAATCCTACCATACACCTTCTTAGGGTGTCATGGGTTCCTAAACATCATCAAGACCAACATATACCAAGGGGATAATTATAGGATGACTTTATATATATATATTTCTAAAAATCATGTAAAATGGTATAAACAACACAAATCATACATGCTTGCTCCAAAAATGATGAGATGAGTATGAGATGAAATATGTAAGATGAAAAATTAACCATGAGATGCTTACAAGTATTATGATGAGGTGATTAGAACCAAGGATTTAACTTAAACACCCTAGGTTTTTATTTCAAAACCTTATAAAGAGTGTGATCTAGATTGTAATACTTGTGCTTGAAAAAAAAATGATGATCCCTTGAAAACCTCTTGGAGAACCGGTTGTGAAGATGAGAAAGACAAAGAGAGAAACACTTGCTATCTATGTGAATTATTGGATGGATGAAATGAAAGTATTACTTGGAGTGCATATATATACAATCAAGAAAAAAAAAGTCACCAACAATAAATGCATACTCCCCCCCATGGCGGTTTTGGGGAGATGTATGTCAAAATTCATTTTTTTTAAAGTGTACATGAATGTGTAAGTTAAAGAAATTAGGTAGAGGATAAAGTGTAACTTTTATATACATTAGTGTATTTGAGGTAATTTTAGGTAAAACAGATTTTTAAGAGATCAAAGTAGAATATAATGAGACCATAAAATTGTAAAATACATTCCTTGTGGAATTTGAGTGATAAAATAATTATCGTATAGTTTTTAAAGAAAACGCCGTAATAATATAAATTTTAACGATTTATATACCAAATAAATTCAAAACACTAGGTAAAGTCAAAATATAGTTTTTATAACTAAATGTAAGTATAAAAATATATCGGGATCATTTTTGAAAGTAACGGATTAAATATTCAAAATAATAACTCACGCGATAACGTTTATTAAATATAAAAATTACGCGTTAAATGTGAAATGAAATGCCATGAATGAATTAATATGATGCATATTTAATTTAAGAAATGACCGGAATTTGAGAATTGTGACACGGGCCAACCATACAAAAGTTTCGAAGTTAATATCTTTTAAATTGGTAACTTATTGCATTTTATTATGGTTAAGATTAATGATTTAATTCAATACAGAGTATAACCGATACAACAAACAAAATATCCTTATAACTTCAACAAATGTTTCTTTATTCCTTTCTAAACCACTGTAAGTGTACTCGTGCATAGCGACGAAATTTTATCACGATAATAGTTAAAATTTAGATATTGTAGTTAATTTTTTCATGTAACGTTTAGAAATTGACGTTGACAATTCCTCATCGTCATCTGAGATCACAACAACACCATACTAGACTTACCAGTTACAGTTTAACAACTTGAGATTGAAATATATATTGGAATTGAGAGTAGTGATGAATCTATAAAAAAAGAAGAAAAAAAATGAATAATATTATAAATAACATTAATTTCTAGATTCCCGGATTGATTGTCCCTACCTAACTACATGGTAGTGGTCTAGGGAGCGCAATTGCTAGAGCACGGGAGAATGAAGATAATTTTGTATCTAACTGTATAAAAGCAGGCGCCGATCTTAGGAAATGTTGTGCTTTGTTTAAAAAACAATATTATAAAACAACATTTTAAGCAAAATATAAAGGCATAAAAAAAATTTCACATGTCACCTTATTTATAGAGATATTTTAGCTAATAACATTTTCTCCTTTTTATTTATTTATTTATAATTTTAGAAAGGCAATAATATATAAAAAAAACTCGCAAAAGAGAAAAACGAATATTACGACACAAGGCAACCCTTAAGCTAGTCACAGTCGACCTGAAAATATCGGTTGGTCACTGAAAAATTCGACCCACGACCGATGTTAACATCGGTCGACATGGTTGTGGACATCGGTCGCTACATCGGTCGGCGTGTTTTTTTTAGACATCGGTTCAAATTTCGACCGAAAGAAACCACACATCTCCCAAGTACTTTTGCCCGTTTGGGGCTTAAAGTTAAAAAAAGATTTAAATTTTTTGACCGTTGGGTCTTTCAAACTAAAAAAAAAAAAAACAAAAAAAACAAAAAAAACAAACAAACTTTTTTTTAAACAATTTTACCACTCTATAAATACCAACTTCACCTCAAACACAATTCACCACTCACTATTTCTCATCTATATTCATTTCAATCTAATTCTCATCCAAGTTCAAAATGTCAAAGAAAAATACTCCAGCATCAAAAAACCGACGATCCCGACTACCACAAAATCAACCGAATATGAATTTATCACGAAAAACAACTTCGAAGTTAACCGGCATAACACCACAACAAAACCGAGGTATTCGCTTTCGTCCACAAAGTTTTGAATATCAATCACAACTAGCCCAACCAAATCAAAACCAAAACCCGTTTTACGTTAACCGTCCTTTTGTCCCACCACAACGTCCTTACACCGATTACCGGCAAGAACCTAATAGGTCGTCGTACCATCCAAACATGGACTTCATTTATAGAGGAAGTACGATCAATGGAATCAGTTGATAAGGAACGTGATGATATGGATGTTGATATCCCTGCTAAGTTCGATATAGATCAAGAAGAAACCTCTTTTGACAACAAAAGTAATCACCCAAACAACCTTGGGAACCAAGAAGCAAAAAAAAAACTAAGAGGAGGAAACCGATAAGCAGGAAACTAACACCAACAACGAATCGGATATTAGCTGCCCTCCGGGCTTTGAACACATGAAACAATCAATCCCATGCCACTCTCATTCATCGTTCACAACAAATACTAGTAAGTGTTCCACGTCATTTAGTAAATACATAAAAAAGGACATTCGAGGCATCTCACTCATTCATGAGATGTCTAGGTTAGTAGAGGTTGGTGGATCCTTGGGATATGATGTGAAAAGGTGCAACAAAAATATTTCTCTCTTAATCAACAGAATTGGAGTTGCTATTGTGGATAAATGAATGTGCTATCTTTAAACATCCGAGGCACGAAGAAACGAGGGAAACGTGAATGGGTAAAGGAGCTTTGCTTTAAGAATAACATTCATTTTGTAGGCATCAAAGAGTCCAAGATGACACGTCTAGAACTGTTTCGTATCAAATCCATGTGGGGCAATTATAACTTTGACTATGCATGTAGTTTATCTAGAGGGATGTCAGGAGGTCTTATTTCTATATGGGGATCCTAACTCTTTCTCTAAAC
>OU343220.1:328039356-328190764 GCA_910596185.1 Chrysanthemum makinoi | reverse complement strand
ATCCGTAATGCCTAATATCGCTGGCATCTGAGGTTCTTTTTTCTTACATTTCAGATCCCCTTTTGTGTGGTTGTGGGTTGGATCATGGGGCAGCCAATGGATCTGAACTTTCAGCTCTTTGAAACTGCTACGCTCTTTATCACAGTGTTAGTCGTGGCATTCATGCTGCAGGTATATGTCCCTCTCTCCCCCTCTCTCAATGAGTTTATACAACAACTTTGTAAGCCTTAATTGGCTGGATGCAGGAAGGAACGTCAAATTACTTTAAAGGTCTGATGCTAATTCTCTGCTATCTCATAGTTGCTGCCAGTTTCTTTGTACACATTGACAATAAATCTGGTGAGTGTGATGTGAAACTTCCCTTTTTCTTTCTTAGCTTCGTAGGTGCATCAAGTATCTGTGAATTAGTTTAATTAAAGCAGTTTGCCTATGTGTCTGCATGCTTGAAGTAGTGTGATAATATGATAGCAGATAGCTTTCTGATTGTGTAAATGTAATTAATTTTACTGTTCCTCAATGTACTCACTTGACAATTATGTTTGACCCAAATGTCCATACTCGTAGCCATGATGACTATAGAGTATATAGAATCATGTTGATATTCAATGAAAAGCTGTATTTGCTCATCTAAGATGTAAACTTTATGTAGAAGAACTTACTGCATAGGATAACTTGGAAACGTCAATAGATGTCTGCTACATGAAGGTACTTCCAGTGATGTGTTCCTCCATGCTTATTCGCAGTGTGTGGTGTTTGGACTCGTCAACTGATTCGATGATCCTAGTTTTGACTAAGATACATTGATTTACTCTTTCTTTAAGGCAATGTAGCTGTTCTGTGTAGCGGTGATTCAATTTGGGGATATAAATTTACTCAAAGAGTAACAACCTGGACATAGAACTTGGCTCAATGCTTTTCTTGTCCTGTATACTTGGTAAAAGTTTAGTGTGATGGAGGTATGCAACAGCTCTTTTTAGAGCTAGGATTGATTTTGCTTGTAGTCATGAGAGTTTTTGTTAGCCTCTAATTGTGTTAAGATCAAGCGAGACTTTAGTTTTAATTAGTTACTTAGTACTTATGTTAAAGACATGATTATGTATTTATTTATGGTTCGAATTTAAGCCTGCATATGGGTCAAACTTGGTTAACCCAAACAACCCATATGATGGCAGTTATGATAGGTAGTTACAGGCAGTTATCCATCAAAAGTCACAATGCTTAGATGATGGAATAACTGTCAATTGGTGACGTTTAGGAAACTATATATATGTTTTCTACATCAGAAAACATATAACAACATTTACTGGTATCTTAATGCAATTTCTGCTTTTAGTATATCTGTTTGTACCCATTACTGTTTTATTCAAATCACACCATTCACAAAGCTTTTATCAAAACCATGAAGCATCTCTTGAAACCCAAACTGGTTGGCCACAAACCTGTGTACAGTTTTTAGCACACCCTTGGTTTTGTGATTTATTCTTTGCATATGACCAGCAGCTGTAGAGCATGGTATACTGATTTACGTGGTGTAAATTTATGCAGATGATTAAAAGTGCAGGAAACAAAATGGTCATGTATGCATTATCATGAGAAAAATTCTCGATATCCTGTTTCCAGCATGAGTGCACGAAGGTGGCATCAGCAGCTTCTTATTCCATGTTGTAATATTGGGTCCAGAATCTTAAGAAAGGTGGAAACTGTTTTCGTATATGAGTAGTTGAAAGAGAAGACACATTCTGAATAATAAAGAATTTACAGGTATGTCGTCTATAACCACGAAGACGTAATTTTACTTATTTGTTACTGTATAAATGTATAATAATAGAATATCTATTTACGCCTCCGTGGCGCTGCTTTCTGTATAATAACATTTCATGGTTTTATAGTTTTTAATGTAGGTTCCGTCTATTGAAAGTATAATTATTTACCCTACCTGACCCAAAAACTTTGGAAAGCATACTATTGACACACAAGCGTGCATCTAGACCAACTAGGTCCTTAAATTTTTTTCATTCGGAAATTATAGTGATGGATGAAAACATCCTTTTCTATGCCCTAATGGTGCGTTCATTATCTTTTGTAACTTGACTAGTATCACACAATATTGGATTCTGTTGCCCCAGCTGTTTCTTACTGCCACCAAGTAAAAAGCGTTTAAGCGACCAGTCGTTTTGCCATTTTAGGATCATTTGACATGTCCCTGTCAATATCTATACGTGTCCTATTGTCTATTCTACGCGTACTACATATGATGGTAACTCAGTAATACTTGTTATGCGGCCTTCCATATAATCAGCTCATAGATTACCTATGGTGAGGTCTTTACTTGATTCACCTGGTAGTTCCAAGTTCAACTCTCCTATGTGCCAAATTGATGGAATAGGAGTTTCGAAACATTAAATTCAGAAATATGCTATAAATTATAAAGGACAGCTTGTGGGCGAAGCCAAAACAAGTATGACCAAACCCCTCGTACCAACTAACTGCATACTGCATATTTTAGATTTCCTAGTTTTGTTCACCAAAACTATTTGTTGAGGATGTATATTTATTAAGCAACTAGTAGTTAAAATTATGTGTTTTCTCTTTTGGGTTAGTGTGCCGACGAGTTTAATTAGCTAATGTGCATATACTATTCATTATTAATTTACCAGCTTGTCAATATACAACACATAAGATGCTTATATATACCACTTGTCCATTAAACACTACCTGAATACCCCAAGCTAACAGGTACTTTTTTTTTTTTTTTTTTCGTTTTTCGCTGCCTTGTAAATATTACCGATACCGAAAGGCATTGGACATATGAGTTGCCATGTTAGTTGTGATCAAACCCAACTGTCATTCTGTCACCTCGCAATAAAATTGTAATTGTAATTTTTGATACAAAGGTACATTTGATACTCTAGGATTGACTCATATGTGCTTGGCATATTTTTATATAAATAGTTGAGTAAATAAAAATAAAAAATAAAAAATCGGGGACTAATTCGTGACAACCCACAAACAATCAGAAGCATACGAGGGTATTTTTGTCATTTAGTCTTCCAAACACCCATTTGACGGTCACTAACAGAAATTATTAAAGGGCCGACTCATATCGAAAGGGTGCTTGGACAGGTGAAATTTTATTTATGTAAATTTTAATAAAAAGTTCTACTATGATACGCGTGTTCAAAATATTACATGAATTTGTTATTTTGTACTAATGTGTCCGTTTGTAGCTAAGTACCCGTATTGTAGTGAAACTTTTTGAAAATGTAAATATCTAATAACAAAATGGGCATATTAGTAGAGGCACTTTATCTATACCAAAGGACAAATTCTCACAATTCATTTAGTTTGATCTAATGATGGGGATTAATCTAAGATTTAAAAAGTAAACCTAGAGGAATTTTCAAATGATTACTCTTATTTTGGTGCTTACCAAGGGACAAATCTCCACCATCCATCTAGTTTGATCTAATGGTGGGGATAAACCTAAGATTTAATATGGAAACCTAAGTCACGTTTTTTTCATTCTTTTGTTTTCTTTTTATTCAATTTTTTTTAAATTCACGCTTTTTTTTTTTAAATTCGCGTTTTTTTATTTACGTTTTTTTAATTCGTGTTTTTTTCGCTTCATATTTTCATGTCGTTATTTTCCATTTTCATACGTTTTCATTCGTTTTCGTCCATTTTTATCAGTTTTCTTTCATTTTCATACGTTTTCATCCGTTTTTAGACGTGTTTTTACACTTTCATACGTATTCGTCTGTTTTCTTACGTTTTCATTTGTTTACATTTAGATTAAACAACTTAAACAAGTTGATTTTGCTTTAAACACATAGTTATTTAGTGTACTTTTGTTTATTATTTAAGTTGTGATTGAAATTGTCTATTTAATGGATACATTGTGAGTATTTCAATAGGTTTTACAACTGGATTTGAAAATATCTATGGTTGATCAGTGAAGAAGCTATGGTTAAACAAAGCACAACATCTTCATAAACAAACTGAAGAAGCTCAAACACATGTTATATCACAGGTGATATCACGTATGGTATCACACGTGATATCACAGGTGATTTCACAAGTGATATCATCTGTGATATCACACATGATTCAACAAAATAGAAGAAGCTGACATATCTGTGATGTCACCAGTGATAACAAATTCTCCTCCAAAAAGTTGAACATCATGAGAATGAGATACACGAAAAATTAGCAATAAAAGTGTGGTAGGTTAGTAGTTATTCAAACAATCATAAGTGATTTTCTGAATATCACAAGCGATATTCAAAATATCACAAAATGATATTATGAATATCACATAATATCACTTGTGATAGTCCGAAACATATGAAAACGTAAGAAAACGGATGAAAACGTAAAAAAAACGGACGAATACATATGAAAACGGTCGAAAACCTATGAAAGCGTAAAAACACGTCTGAACATGAACGAAAACGAAAGAAACCGGATGAAAACGTATGAAAACGGACGAAAATGGACGAAAACGTAAGAAAACAGACAAAAACGGACGAAAATAGATGAAAACATATGAAAATGTATGAAAACAGACAAAAAAGTATGAAAGTGAAGAAAAAAAACGCGAATTAAAAAAAACGTTAATAAATAAAAACGAGAATTAGAAAAAAAACAAAAAAACAAAAAAAATGAAGAAAAATAAAAAGACAAAAAAAAAGTGAAGAAAAAAAAAAGACAAAAAAACAATAAAAAAACATGAACTTAGGTTTATTCATTAAATCTTAGGTTAATCCTCACTATTAGATCAATCTATATAAATGGTGGGGATTTATCCATGATAAACACCAAAATAAGAGTAAAGAAAAGAAAATTTCTCCATATTAGTACAAAATAGTTAGTAGTAGAGTATTATTTTACGTGCACGTATTGTATAGTCCAAAACTTGATAAAGAAAATCATTTTTGGATTATTATCTCCAAATAGATATTTTAAAGGCGAATTCCAAACATTAAGAAGTATAGAATTGCATTTACTAAGCCCCATGTCGTCATCTATATAAACTACAAACAAACAAAACAAAACTATTGACCTATTCTAGAGAGTCTTTGTCTTTCTTGGGTCTGGTCCAAATTTGTGGGTAATAATTACTAATAATTAACTCCCATTTGTAAAATCAAAGTCAGACACAAATTTTACGTATCAAACAATAACTGCTACCATTTTCAATTGTGTAATAAGAACATTGCTTAACCATGGACGGAACCAGAAAACAAAATGACCAGGTGCACTTATAATAAACTAAACAATGCTACAAGAATAAATTTTAGGGACCGGATGCATTTAAGAAAAATCAAGATTTTTTTAACAAAATTAACACTACGCAACAAAAATCCATGGGTGTCCTGGGACCCCCCGGGACACCCCTGTTCCGTCACTGTGCTTAACACTGAGGACATCAATTTTTTTGATCAAAACTAACATTTGACTTTGTTTATTTCCTCTATTATTTAACTCAAACTTGCAATAAGGCTGATGAATGCAGGAAGCAACATTTTATATTTTTAATAATAAAGCCAAGTCGTAGTCAACTATATCACAATACTAGAGTACAAGTATTGATTTTTATAAAGGCAAGTAGCCCATATATAAAAACATTAAATGAGTTCAGAGCATTGATGGATTGATCATGTGCATCTTGCAATTCAATGGCTATATACAACAAAATATTTTTCTTTTTTAATCTTGTTTGTCTTAAAACTGATATAGTTAAACATTAAAAGAAAATTACTTCTTAATCTAAGCTCACACAAATTCATCTTTTTAATTTCATGTAGTAACAAATTAGAAAAGTCTTTAGTAAGGATTAAAAATAGTCTTTTAGTTGATGTCCATTAATTGATAAATCAAATTGAGTAAAAGAATCAATATATGTCACCAATATCGACAAGTGGCCTTTAACATAGTGAATATTATTTAATTATTAACAAGCGAGATTAAGTTTCTAACATGTAGTTTGGAAAAAAGAATCCTACCAAATCTTTTTTTCATAATGACAAGTAGAGATTTTAAATGTAAATATAATGGAATCTTTGTAGGAAATAAGTTAATTTTAGGTGTTGTTTGTTTTTTTTAAAATTATTTTTTTAACAACCTCCTAATCTGACTCATTTAGACGGTAAAATTTTTTGGTTATTCAACATGTGTTTTTTTTTTTGTCTTTGAATTCAGAGGCTCGAACCTCTTACCCATTAAGATGTGAAGGAGATGTTTTACTACTTCTTAATGCATTTTAACTCTCATTGGTTCTTACTTTTTTTTTTCTTTGGTTCCTTTTTTATTTTTCTATTATTATATATTCTTGACTTTTTCTTTAATTAGTACTCCCTCCGTCCCAAAATTATATTACCCTATTGAATTTTTCGGTCTTTCTTCTACAACTTTGACCTTAAATAATTTTGTTTGTGTTATATAATACTTGATGAAAATATATGAATGGATTGAGTTTTAAATGTATTCTCATTGGTATATTTTTCATCAATAATTGTATAACATAAATAAAAATATTTTAAGGTCAAAGTTGAAAAGGAAAGACCGAAAAAGTCAATAGATGACTATAATTTTGGGACGGAGGTAGTATTTGATAATATGTTTCAAGATAATTATGTCGTCGTTTTTTTTTTTTCTACATAAAAAGGGTAAGGATGATAATATGATGTTGATAAAAATGCTCAAACACAAGAGTTATTCAAACAAGAAAAAAATTACATGTTTGGACCTTATGGTTTACCCCAAATAACAGGTTTACTTCCTAAGTTGTTTTAATTACACCACACATACCTATTTTTGAAACCTGTTGCCCATTTAGTCCCTATTATGAAAAATAGGGACTATCCGTGTAATAAAAGAAAATGTAAATAATTACACAGATGATCCATATCTTTTAATATAGGGACTAAATGGGCAACAAGTTTCAAAAATAAGTATGTGTGGTGTAATTAAAACGACTTAGGGACTAAACCTGTTATTTGAGGTAAACCACAGGGACCAAATGTGTAATTTTTTCTTCAAACAATAATAATATATAGCTAGTTTGTGAAATCAAATTATAGATGCGTATTTTGAGCGTGAACTAACTTTTTTTCTTTGAAAATATTTTTAATTGTTAGATAATGTTAATTATATTATATATATTTTTTTTTGGCTCACAATCTTTCGTATATTAATTGACTGTGATAGTTTATAAAATGGTGAGGATGTTTAACGTAAGAGTATAACATATCAACAATATATAACTACTTAACGAGATTAAATCGTAACACAATGTTCTTGAATGTTTTATTTTAGCACATTTTATTTCCACATTATTAGGTTGTGTTAGTTTTATACCTCAATTGTTCTATTTAATGGTTATAAATGTTTATGTGTCGTAAGAACAAAAATGCTTTATGTTTATATCATTCAGATATATTTTTTTTAAATAAACAATATTATTCTATCACATTAAGACATTTATGCTTTAGATTCAGATATGCAAATCAAATTCAGACCCTCTCAATAATCAAATATCATTTTAGAAAAGGGAAATGATTCTGAAATTTTCTCTTTCTTATGGTGTGAGTTGGTATTGGCCTATTGGGTGATAATTTCTTTTAAAATAATTAGAAAAAAAGAAAAGAAAAGAAAATATCCTTGAAGATATTGATAATAAATACTCCATGAAATGGTGGTATATGACTTTTAAAAAAAGGAAAGGGGCACTTATGATGGTTGGATTTAACAAGCCAATCAGAAAGCACAACATGATCCTATAAAATTATTCATTATGAGCATGACCAACCAAAACATTAACAACAAAAACTCAACACAAAGAGCCGCCCCAAACACTACTCACTATAAACAAATAAAAGTAAACGCTTCCATGATGATGATGATGCTGATGATGAACAACAAGTAACAACTGTTGTTGATGCTCTTTCTTTTTCTTTTTTTTATTATTGGCCCATGTCAACATCCACTTGTCTCCTCCTTTGTTTCTTTCTTTCTTTCAATGGATGCCCATCATCATTCCTTCTTCATCCATCTTCTTTCTTCTCCTTCTTCCTTCTTTTTCTTCAACACAAACAAAAACAAAAACAAATTAACATGATGATGATGATGCTTATAGTACTTCTTCTTTTTCCTAGTACTAACAATATAGTTGATGCTGTTTGCAACTCTTTTGACAAGGACTCTCTCTTGTCCTTTGCCAACAGCTTTCCAAACAATAACCACCTTTTTAACTGGTCATCTTCTAATGGTCAAGATGATTGCTGTTTTTGGGATGGTGTTACTTGTGATGCTTTTCGAGATCATGTTGTCGGGCTGTCCTTGCCTGATCGGGGTCTTCGCGGTTCCATCCCTTTGTCTCTTTTGAATCTTAGTTCTTTAACTTTTCTTGACCTTTCGCGCAATTTCCTATCTGGTCCCCTACCCGAAGGTCTTTTCGATAATCTTAACGCCATTGACTTGAGCTACAACAGGCTTTCTGGCAGCTCACTCCAGATAGACTTACTGCCTCCAACCCTTTTGTCGCTTAATTTGTCGAGCAATCATTTCAATGGAACCATCGATGCCCGCCTGCCTCAGTCCTTGACCGCTTTCAACATCAGCAACAACACCTTCAGCGGCCCCATTCCTAGCTCTTTATGCGCAAATTCACCTGATTTAGTCATTCTTGACTTTTCGCTGAATGACTTCACGGGAGGGATCCCCAACGGGTTTGGGGCCTGTTCTAAGCTTGAGGTTTTGAGTTTGGGTTTCAACAATCTCACGGGAAGGATGCCTTTGGATATTGATGGCGCCCGATCACTGCAACAGTTGTCAATGCCTGCTAATTATCTTACGGGACCAATTGGCGAAAACATTTCTAATCTTACAAACCTTAGGAGTCTTGACCTGTTTGGTAATTTGTTATTTGGTTCAATCCCTCGTAGTATCGGGAAGCTGTCATTGTTGGAAAAGTTGGAGCTTCACATTAATAAACTAAACGGAACCTTACCTCCCTCATTGATGAATTGCACAAACCTCAAACTGCTAAATTTGAGGGTCAACTCTTTTGGTGGGACGCTTTCGGATTTTGATTTCTCGAATTTCACTCAGCTCACCATACTTGACCTTGGTGAAAATCGATTTGAAGGGTTGCTGCCTAAAACCATTTTCTCTTGCAAATCACTAATTGCACTCCGAATGGCCACCAATAGGCTGCGGGGAGAAATCTTGCCAGAACTACTTGAATTACAGTCTCTCTCGTTCCTCGCCATTTCAAACAACTCCTTCACGAATATCTCCAATGCATTTCGTATCCTGGGCCGTCATCAGAAACTCACAACTCTCCTGGTATCCAAAAACTTCTTCAACGAAAGTATTCCCGATGGACAGGTTTCTGGGTTTAATAATGTGAAGATATTTGGTCTTGGTGGTTGCAAGCTGTTTGGTCAAATTCCATCTTGGCTGAGTAATCTCAAGCATCTTGAGGTAATCGACCTTTCTCAAAATAATCTAAATGGCACAATTCCAGGGTGGCTACAGATGCTTCCAAACCTTTTTTATCTGGACTTGTCTAATAATTCTCTTACGGGAGGTTTCCCTATAGAGCTTACTAGACTTCCAGCACTTTCATCACAGCAAGTGCTTGATCACGTAAACAGTAGTTACTTAGAACTGCCTGTGTTTGTTGCCCCACAAAATGCTTCATATTTGCAGTATAATCAGCTGGCCACTTTGCCACCAGCATTGTATCTGCAAAGCAATAAACTGAGTGGTGACATCCCTGTTGAGATTGGTAATATGCAGTCGGTTATCATTCTTGATCTCAGCCGAAATGATTTCTCAGGCACAATTCCGGGTACATTATCAAATCTCACAAACTTGGAAAATCTGGACCTATCTCATAATCATCTGACTGGTCAGATACCTGTTTCTCTTAAAAGTTTGTACTTCATGTCTTCTTTCAATGTCGCTTACAACAATCTACAAGGTCCCATACCAACCGGGGGACAGTTTGACACCTTTTTAAACAAGAGTTATGAGGGCAATCCACTGCTGTGCGGTCCACCAATGCAAAAACTTTGTGGGAATCGACCACCACCCCCATCAACAGATTCTTCTTCTTCACGACATAAAAAAGGCCCAAACAAGAAATTGATTATCGGGCTTATCCTTGGGATCTGTTTTGGAGTTGGTATCACTCTCACATGTCTAGCATTATGGATACTGTCCAAAAGAAGGATTCTCCCGAGAGGTGATCCAGAGGTTTGTCATATGGATGTTGCTTCCTACAATTCTTCATCAGCTGTCGATGTTCCCAAGGATACCAGTGGAGTCATATTGTTCCCAAACAATGCAAAAGATATCAAAAATCTCACCATAAATGATATCTTGAAAGCAACAGAGGATTTCAGTCAAGCAAACATCATCGGTTGTGGCGGTTTTGGCTTAGTTTATAAAGCAACGCTACCAAACGGAACAAAACTGGCAGTTAAGAAGCTTTCTGGAGATATGGGTGTCATTGAAAGGGAATTTAAAGCAGAAGTGGAGGCATTATCCACAGCACAACACAAGAATCTAGTTTCTCTACAAGGTTATTGTGTACATGATGGATCCCAGCTGCTGATATATTCATATATGGAAAATGGAAGCTTAGACTACTGGCTGCATGAGAAACCTGACGGGCATCAAAACCTCGACCAACAAGATTGAAGATCGCCCGGGGAGCAAGTTGTGGACTTTCTTACATGCACCAGGTGTGTGAACCACATATCGTGCATCGTGACATTAAGTCCAGCAACATCCTTCTCGATGATCAGTTTGAAGCGTATGTAGCAGACTTTGGACTGTCTAGATTGATTCACCCGTATAATACACATGTCACTACTGAGTTGGTGGGTACCCTGGGCTATATTCCACCAGAATACAGTCAGTCATGGATAGCCACGTTGAGAGGAGACATATACAGTTTTGGGGTTGTAATGCTTGAGCTACTTACAGGAAAGAGGCCAATGGAGGTGTTCAGACCAAAGGCATCTAGAGAATTGGTTGCGTGGGTGCAGCAAATGAGAAGAGAAGGGAAACAAGATGAAGTTTTTGACGAACTTCTTAGAGGAAAGGGATTTGAAGAAGAGTTGGTGCAGGTTCTTGATGTTGCTTGCCTGTGTGTGAATGTGAACCCCGTTAAGAGGCCAACTATTAATGAAGTGGTTGAGTGGCTCCAAAATGTTGGGTCCAACCAACGGATACCGAAATAAATGGCAAATGTAAGATTACATAGCCTTGAGGAAATCCGAGTTTTGGATCATTGCAAATTGTCTTGTCAATGTACATGTAATTACTTGTCTGTGCAGACAGTCTCACTTAGGTTGTTTTTTTTTTCTTTTTTGCTTTTCATTTGTGGTTCCTTGTGGAAAAGGAATTTTTTGCCTGATGTCTGTGCATTAATGTATAAAGATAAAGATCTCAACGTCATACAATTACTAAACTTTTTTCAGCTATGGCTGGTAAATAGAAGCATCTCTCTGCGTCCATCCTATTCCTACTCCTTTATGCTAACCGCCTCTCATTGGTAATCTACATGGCTATATTCAATCGTGTACGTTGCAGCTGGTTAACCCGGCCAAGTGACCTGAAAACTTTGCAGCAAGTAAAGATTGGCACCTTAAATTACATATTGTAGTTCCTAGTACTAAAGCTAATGTTTCGCTTAGTTGGTAGGATTGTTAAACAATTTAGGCACATTTATTACCGTAAGACTCTTGAAAATGCTATGCTTCATGGAACACCATGAGGAATTATATGTTCCTATATATGCCTGATTATATCAAGTCTTCGCAGTTGATCCATGTTTCTAGCTGTTCTTCTTAATTCCCTCCTATTGGAGTATGGCTTGACCTCACCATATTATATGTTATGGTATCCAAAAATTGTTAAACATCAATTCTTTAACACATTTGACTTTTTCTTCAGTACCTCTTTGATTACATGTGAGCACGTTTGGTAATGAGAAATTGTATAAAATAGGTATAAATATGAAAAAAGAAAATTGGACGAAAAACTAGAGGCGTAAACGAGCCTAGCCTGAGTTCGGCAAAGCTCCAGCTTGGCTCATTTAAAGCTCGGTACACTTGAGATCAACTCGCGATATATTTTGAGACTCGAGCTTCACTTGGTCTCGGCACGTTTTTGAAGTAAATTTTAGTGATTTAGTTTATAAAAATAATAAAATGTGAATACTATGTTTATGATAGAACTTTAATTTATATAATTTCTAGAGAAACATTATTTGAAACTATTAAATAAGATAAAATATCTAAATCAACTATTTATCCCAAAAATAGTTTTTATGGGTCATCACCTTCAAGTCAATGTCACATTTTTACACATTATTAAACCCACCACCTTTAAACTTCTATGGTCACCACTAAACCAAATATATTAAACCACCCATTTTATACAAACATACTTACACACACTCACAAACCATAAATAATAATAATAATAATAATAATAATAATAATAATAATAAATGAAAACCACTATGTGCAAAAATAAAGGTGATGGTGCTAGGCTTTTATGGAGTATTACTCGTGGGAGGTAGGGGTGTTCATCAGTTCGGTTCTCGGGCTAATCGGTTTATTCGGTTCGGGTTGTTCGGTTAAATTTTTTTTTTGGTCATAACCGAAAACCGAACTTTGTCTCATTATCTTCAGATACTGTAGATAATAGTACAAGTAGCAAAAATAAGCTTCGAGCCTTGAATCACACATCGGGCCTTCCAAATTTGGAACTTTGTCTACATTTGCAGCCCAATGTTATCAAACACACTCTTTGTTTTATCGAATATGTGAAGCACCAGATAACTTATCATTGTTGATTTCTTTGATCTGGTTGCAACATTAATGACATGTTTTTAAGCTTTAAAAGGAAAATCCTCAACTCGTGTGTATGTTTTCCATCTTTATGTTTATAATTTAGCTTGTTACTTAACTTTTAATGATAGTATTTAGTAGTCATAGCAAAAAGTAAAACTACAGTCTGCAGATCCATACTTCCGCTAGTCGGTTGAAATTTGTTTGGCCCATAGAAAAAATCTATAAATTTAGCTACGAAAGGTGGTGGTAGATTTCACAGTTTGTGTGTAAGGGTTTTAATTTGAGGATCATTGTAACAAGTGTTCGTCATGCTTAAATTACATGGCAGAATGTTGTCATCATGAGGAGATTAACGGTCTAGTTGCATTCAGTGCTCCTTTGTGCATGTAACAGAGTTAAGGAGGCTAGAGCGGGTGCAATCACATTGCTTCAATGTTTGTAATTAGTCTATTATTAGAGTATCATCCTAAATTAGATAATTCTATCTTTGAAATAGCAATACTCGATTTGTAAGCTCCGCTGAATTTTCTCCAAACTTGAAGTTTCAGTGGTTAGTAGGATTGTTGTCACATAAAGTTTTCTTTTGAGTGATTGGATAAACATGATGCTAAATCAAAACAGAACATATAGAAAAGAAAGATAATATCCAAAATATTATAAGTTTTAGGTAATACAGTACATTATTGCGTTTCAACATATGTAATACAGCACCAGATTATTGTTCAGTTAACGAGATTGCTGAATGATCATTTATTCTCCACATCGCAAAAGATCACAGCACAAACTTTATTCAACACATACTCACAAGATGTTATTGTAGACCCTTTGCTTCAAGCAGCCAACTTGATGCAAGATTCCTTCAAGTCGGCCATGTCCCCGTTTCTGGTCTGTCAAAAGCTCAAAAATTTCCCTCTCTTGCATATGCCCAAAAAACCCAAATGGAAGTATCTCACGATTTGGATAAAAAAAAGGAGATGAAAAGGGCAAATGCAGCGAGGTAACGATGAACTAAACAAAACCAGCAAAGCAAGTAGAAGAAGAAGAAGAAGATAGATGTAGTGAGAGGACCAACAGCTTTCCGTGCAACCGTTAGTGCTAAAAAGATGGAGATTAGCAGCACTTAATACCAATATGCCATAAGTAATTAAGCCAAAAAAAAAAAAGGGGGGGGAACCAACCACATGATCAGTTTATGGGAAAAAGGGATGGAAAGAGAGTTGGGTGTATGCATGAACATGTCTGTGTGTCATAATTAAGGAACTACTCATCACCATGAATGTACCAGCATACAAGCATGGTAGCACAACGACGAAGGATGTAGATACGAGCACGTTGTTTCTTAACCAAAGAAGCACACTTTGTTGTAATGCTGTTGCCTTTTCTTTTTGATTGTAGAATAGCTGCCATTTTTAAAAAAATTGTTTTTAAGTTTTTCTCTTTTGTTGTTGTTGAAGATTTGGGAAAAAAGCCGCACAGATGTGGAGCTGGACCCTGATATGTAAAGGGTAAGGGGGAGATGTGTATTTATAGTGCAGGTTGGGTCAGCATCGAAAACAGATCAGTTATTTGCATGGAAAAGAGTTAAGAGAGTTGAGTCAGCAAATAGCATTCATTGTTTTTTGTTATTTTAAGTATGGGAAGAATCAAGACCAAAGGGGTGATGAATGCGGACATCAAACTCTTAACTTTATGCAGTAGACTCCGTGAAAGAGAGGTTATCGAAGCTCAAGCTGGTTGTACCGTATAAGCGCTACAAGATGTAGCATTTTGGAAGTAAGTTGAAAGTGATGAAGTAAAGTGGAAGTAAATATAATAAGAAGTATGGGAGGGATGTTGTGATGGGAATGCGTATCGGGAACATGGTGTCGGCTTATTTGCATTCACAAGTTATTACTTTATATCTCTTTGCATTTCCAATATCATCTGTCATCACAAAACACAATCTTGGATTGGTGAAATTAATATCACAAGATTACTTTAATATACCATCCTTAAAACTAATCAATCTTTCTTTTTCCTTAAAATAAGTCCATGTTAGAAACAGACAAAACTTTTATACAAGTTTAGGTAATTAAGTAGTGCAGTTAAAATTTATATCATTTACAGTCTACACAATATATTCTGTGAGTTTTGTGAATATGTATCAGCAAAAGTTGTGGATTTCGGTTACAGACGAGTGTTGAACCTAAAAGAAAGTTGCATTATCTAAATGTAGTAGTCATGTGTAGGCTGACTCATACCCGATGCCAGTTGTTTATTCTTAGAGTTTAATGTAACTGAATAGAATAAGAGAAATTTGATTCCTTGTTACGGTTATTTACAAGATCTACTTAAAAGGAAGAAGTTGAATGTGGCCAACTAACTAGACAACAAGTGAATTTTTAAAAGATTCTGTAATATTTTGACATGTGAGTAATGAGATTTGGTAATCCTGTTTTGACTTTCAGCACATTAGTCCTTCTGTCCCAACTTCCATACGTTAGCTTATGAAATTGTCTTTTCAAACCATATTTCATCTCATTAGATTCTTTTTAATGACCAGTTACTAGCAAATACATAACTCTTTCAAGTGTCCAAAAAGGCAACTCTATTGGTCAAGTGACCGATACATTGCAATTATAGATGTACCAGGAAGAAAGCTTCATGATACGTCCAAACATAAATCGTGGGAGAAGATATTGATAGATCTTGACAACAAAAGGGGCAATAACATGTTCGCTCAAATTCAATGAATTAACAACCCATTGACATTCACATTTAGTTTAAGGAAGCACCTAAGCCTTACCCTCTAAGCATCAACTTTACTTGATATGATACCAAAATCATACTCCCCTCACACTTTTACCTATTTCACAAGCAATTAGACTTTTGTTATTTGCTTTTAATATGTCTCTACTTCCCAAAATCGTTTTCTTTCAAACAATTTCTGTCAATGATCAAGTTCATAGTTTGTTTGTCATAAACAACATTAAGGATTTGAATTCTGAACCTCCTGGGTTTGTGTTGTGCATGTCCGTTAACACACTCCCATTGAGTGGTTCGGGATCTGCGTAAATTTCATGAGCTACATCTCCTATATTACCGAGTAGCAAAACGTATCTACATTTCATTCCCAGCAGAGTATCCTCACCAAATTACCATAATACATCTTCTCCTATGCATGTTAAGACACCAACTAAATCTTGAAATTAAAGGATCGGGATAGAAGGTTTAACACCCACGCCCATGTATATCTTGATTAATCAGTAGATTTGATGTTACAAATGATGTATAAAGTAAGGAATAATAACCAACTAGGTACATCATGCATATCTTCTTTTGACAAATACAAGAAAAAATTACGTGGACAAGTTTCACCTGGAATCTTGATTTGGGATATGGGTGGTGTTTATATGTATAGCTTGTTTTGAACTTGTAAGAGCTCCTCCTCCACTTTAAGTCTACAACTGCAGTGAACCCACACACACACACACACAAAAGTTAAATAGTATGTCTTCACGTTGTAAGAACCACATGTTCCTAATTTCATTGAATTTCTGCTTACCAAGTATTTTGCCTTTGTACAGTTAGACAAGACTCGCCTCAGCAACCACTTCCCCCCTGGCCGCAAGCAAGTCATAATCCTGCATTGTAACATAAAAGGATGCATCAATAAAAAAGGAAGCTAATACAAAGAGCATTGCGTTCGGTAAATGATTCTCATATGCCAGCAATGCATTGCAAGTTACTTTAGGTGCTTCAGGATTACCTACCTGTACAATAGCTTGGGCGCAAAATTTTCCCGATAGAACGGCACCTTCCATTGAAGCCAAATACTTTTGTTTCGTGTAGTCTCCAGCTAAATAGAATCCTTCTATTGGAGATCTTTGCAATGGACGGCAAGGTTCACAGTCTGGTACTGTTTTGTAAACAGACCTGAAACACACACGAGAATGAATGAAATCAAGTGGTTCGTTATTACCAAACACGACGAGTTTTGAACCAACCCTCAAACCACGACAAGTTTTGACCCATCACCCACCCTGCCCATTTTGCCACCTCTAGTTAAAAATGTGAAAATACTGAAAATGCTCTATTTCTAGACAATTCAGTTTACACGTCTATTTATGGGTGGATTAACATATTGATATTCACATGCTAACTACTATTCAAGTAGGATTGACTACGCTCATTAGATATTTCTAACCTTGGTGTTTTAACTACATGGTATTTCAATATTTTTGCTTTGCTCTGATCTGCTGCAATTTCATCAGGAAAGAGTCTTGAAAGTTCACTCATTGTTGCATCAATAATATCAGAGTCGCTACGTGAAATCCATTCTTCTGCTGGTGCAAAAACCAACTCCAACATGGACCGGTTTGGATCATAATATTCCTGCATAAAATGAGGCAATTTTCATAACCAACACAACAAGGAGAGGCATGCCAAGATAGCTAGTTGTATCTTCTTAAATACTACAATCTCCAAGTCACTGGTGACTTGTGGGATAGATGCCTATTGTCGTACAAGTATTATTACCTTACATGTTACAGACATGTCAGCATATACACTGAGAAGAGGACTCCTGCATGCAAAACTACATAGTCAATATAGTTTTGCATAAAAATAATAAAAAGTTTTGCAAGAAATAAGAGGTGACCTGCTAAAGAGTAGGTGATCGTATGTGTTTCGGAGTTTCCTGTCAAACCTGAAAAGAGTTTTAACAATCAATCATAAGAGAGGGTATCACAGATCCAAAGTAAAGGTCTTGACAGAAGTCAAGAACCACCATGCATTTCATTGTAGTGAAAGATTGAGCTAATGGTATATGAGAGCGTTTAACACGTTAAGGTCGCTACTTAGGCTACTTAGGCCACATGCCCGACATACATACCCACATGGGGATAGCATTTCTGAAGCCATTGGTTTCACAAGTGCAACCCCATGTGGGCTAATTGAGAACAAAACCACCACTTGATGCAATATGAAAGGCCGAAAGCAGGGTTCAGAGGAATAGCCTCGGATCAAATTCAGACAGCTGATCTTAATGAGGATTTTTACAATTGTGCCATGCGGGTAAAGCTGGTTTTAAAGGGACCCCAAAGCCAGATTCTGTCTCATCTAAGCTGAAATACTATAGTATCGTGTTTAGCACTATAATAAAAGATCCAACTAACCATATGTGAACGTTTATAACCGGAACACCAACTAATTTATCCAGCTTCTTAAAGTACGGAATTGGTTTCCAATCTTCCGGCAAAAGAAGCTTCAGAATGTCAACTGCATGATACAAAACAATAAAAAATCGTTGTTATACCCAGGAAGAGATGTTTGTAGTAGCTAAAACGTCAAAGAGTGAACGTACCTGGAGCAGCGAAGACATAGGCATCACCTTTGATAATATTCCCATCACTCAATAGAAAGTTTCTGACAGTTCCATCTTTGTTTAACTCAATTTTTTGAATTCGTGAATTAAGCCTGACTTGGCCACCTAACGACTCAATATGCTCAACAATTGGCTTGCAAAGTCTCTCAGGTGGGCTGCCATCTAAAAACGCCATCTTAGAACCATGCTTCTCCTGTTTATTTATTTTCTACCAACTTAGTCGAGGGTAAAAAACAGAAAATAATACTTGTGAAAGCTGCAGTTTCTATGGTGTCCAAAATCTTCGTCCTACAACTGACTATATGTTTTGGCCAAAAGTACTCTATGAGAGCAGAATATAACGTACAAAAATTATACTATGAATCCTATGAAACCAGATTCAACCTAGCACGCTCTAGGTAGTTGACCAGTAACAAAATAATAAGATCATTATGGTGTCCAAATATGTTATTGCATATAAATCTCTTTCTAGTGACTTGAATTAGCATTTGACTTATTATATACTGAACACAAAAAATGAAAACAAATGCCTTACTTCCAAACTATTTAATCCATGATTTTCATGACAGAAATGACATTACCTGAAGAAACCGGTTAAGAGCTATGAGAATACATTGCATTGACAGTTCATCAGGATTTATGAAGTTTAATGCCTTTGACATGGCAATAAACACCTCGGTGGTGACTCGATCCGGTATGCCCTACAGAAATGAGAAATATAAATTAGTTATCGAAAAATGTTTCCAAAAAAAAGGAACCCAGAACTCTTTAGTTTTAAACCCTTAGACCAATGTTTCTTATAATTACAAAAAAAAAATGGCTAGAAACAAAATATTTACATACTCGCTGTCTCATCCAGTCTTGAACACTTAGCCCATCTTGAGCCTCAACATACGCCTGTCCACCTAACATTGCAGGCAAGAGCCCAATTGCAAATTTTACTTTCTCCGGCCATGTCAGCATTTCATTGTTCCTCAAGATAGCCCAAATTCCTGAAATGGTATGCAAAATTAAGAGTTTTAATACCATTTGAAGTAAGTACTTAAAACGGGGTAGATAATAAAATAACAGAATATACGTGCCATTCAATGGTGCAGGCAAAACATCTGGGAAGTCAAAGCGACTGAATTCCCCAGGCTTGTTTGGCATTGCAAATATCATAGAATGCTCCTTCCACTGCAGTCTATCGTTAATGCCTAGCTCTCCAAACAGGTTCTGTACATTTGGGTAAGCTCCAACTTCAAGCAAGTTAAGAAAAACATTATATTAATTATAGGGTGTCTTGTTCCAAAAGGAAAAACGATGCATGTAGAAACCATAACTTAACTTACAAAATATGTGTAAACCCGTCTCGTACCAATCTCCATCCTTGTCTTTCCAAGCCGCCACCTAAAAAGGAAGACCAATTTTGTGGTTAGTATACATAGTATGCTCTAATTAATTGCTACATAGAAAGTGAGTCGAAATGTTTAAGAAAAGGAAAGAGATGGAACCTTTCCACCGAGAACGTCTCTTGCTTCTAGCAAAATAGGCTTGTGACCAGCATCCGCCAAATACTTAGCAGTTGATAAACCAGCGAGACCTGAGTAGAAAAAAGTTACTACTACATATATTGGTAAAGAACATGACGTATAATATATGGAATGGGTACCTGCACCAGCAATGACGATGTTTAATGGCTTAGATGGACGTGGGGAGGCGCGGAAGGTAGAAGACAAGTAAGCGGCTTCCAAGAAATTGGAGGTGTTATCAAGGTCTGGGCGTGGATAGTCGACGCAAACAACCTTTAAAGGGGTTACATTCCTCCCCCTCTTGGTTGATGAATATGAACGAGCTAGCGGGAATTGGTGACCAATGATAGAATCAGCTCGTCCAAATGAAAGTAGTTTGGCAGAGGAGCAGGAAGTAATATTAATAGAATCTCGGGAAGTGATGGTTGAAACTAAAGAGGCGGAGACATTTCCGGAAAGAGACGTCATCACAAACACAACAGCCCTGGCCGCCTGCCGTTATTAAACAAATCAAAACAAAAAAAAAAGGTTAAGAAGAGCCAACTTTCAATTAACACCTACCTAACATTATACTGAATAGTAAGTTAGTTAGTTAGTTAGTTAGTTAGTTACGGAGGAGACAGGCAGAGGTTAGATACACAGACCATCCATCCAATTAACACTACCTACCTAGTTTTCATTATTAAGATACAAGGAAGGTAATAAAAACAACATGTATTTGTTTAGTAATCGAAGCAGATGAATTTGTAAATGAAACTTAACAGGTATTCAATACAGAAAGTATATATGTGTTTGAAATGAAACATATATTTACCTTAATTAGTGACTCACTGTGTGTTTGGAAGTTGCAGCAGAAAAAGAAGTTGGGTTGGGGGATAAATAAATATAAAAAAAATTGGCTATTTTTTCTACTTTTATTCATTAATCTTTCTTTGTCCCTGTGGTTTGACCGAGATTACTACTCCAGTCCCTCGACTTCTTTTATTGCATGAATGATCCTTATAAAGAAACTTTATAACATGGTTCATCCTTATCGGTAACATTTGTTAAATAGTGCCGTTAAGTCCATTGATGTGCGAGGATAAGATAGTTATTTCACCCATCTAACTATCCTTTTCTTTCTCATTAAAGATTACACCAGCCCACCCAAACCATAGCAGATAACCATTATTTGTATAGCACGTGTAGCAGGTCTATTGGGCCTAACTCGTATATACATATCGCTCACCAACAACGAAGACAAATCCATCAACATAATGATGAAATTATAAACTAAAATAAAATCTATCACCATAAACCCGTCAAAATGATCATTAATCAATCACTCAACCGCCTCACTTTTTATGATTTACCTTCAACATCAACAAAATCTTTAGGACCGCACACTAACAAACAATAAAACAAACAAATTTCTTTCTGTCATTGACCACCCAACTTCAGCCTCCCTTTACTCCGTCGGTGAATCTGCAATAACTACCGCTAGTTCACCATCATCATGTCACCACCTGCAAACCCTTAACTAAAGAAAATAATGTTTGTTTCAAGAAAACCCAACTTTGAATTTCAAGGAAAAGCACCACCATTAACCAAAAAATCTAGTTCTTATTCAAGATCCATAGACTAAATCTAAGGCAGTGTTTCTTTTTTTGTTTGCACTAAGTGGTTTATAAGTGGTGGTGGGCCCTCCTACTCTTAGTACCTCGACGGGATGAGTGACATATTCACTCTCTAGTGGACATTATAATAGAAATTTGTGGGCCCAAATATAGAAGAAACAATATAATATTAGCTAGTGGTGATTCAGAGGTTCTAATAATAAAAAGAAACAACACCTAAGTCGATTTCATCTTTCATCTTGCTTTCTTCCTTGAATTTTAGATTGTATTACAAATTTTATTAGCTACTTGTTAAACCCAATGATTACTAAAAGAGGGGTAAAAAATAGCAGTAGTATTAAGTAGTATATGTGAGCAGTAGTTGTATTTTTCTATAAAAATGTTTGGTAACGTAGCTTTAATTGTAATTATAATAAGTAAAACAACTCCTAAATGCTCAAAGCTTTTAAATACTACTTCATTGAGCGTTGAAAAAAGATTATCTAAAAAAAAATAGATAAAGTTACTTGTTGCTTGACAAGCGAACATTAAAAATCACAACACTCAACGCTCACCGCTCTTAAATGTAACTAAAAACTATGCGTCAAACACACCTTAAAAAAAGTTGAGGGATTGGACTAGTGCTTTCGGCCAAACGACAAGGACGAACAATGTAACTTAAGCATTAATGTATAACTTGTTTGGTTTTTGGCTTCTTTCGTTGTTGGATTTGGGTCGGCCGTTAATTCGAATATACTCCCCCCACCAATCCCACCTGGCATCGGATTCATTGTTTTCTTCTGCTCCTGTTTAATGTCTAAAAATTATTAAGTGACACCTTATTGTGAGATGAGCTAACTAATTGATATGCCACTTAGAAATACATATTACTCTTAGAGCACTCCCATCCATAACACCATAACGCCAATAACACCGTCTATGTCAGCGCCACATCAGCTTTAACATTTAACATTAACATCCCCAAAAAACACTCCCATCCATAACATCCCACTCTTACTAGTATTTGACACAGACACTCTTATTGTGAGATGAACTAACTAATTGACATGCCACTTACAAATAAATATTTCTCTTACTAGTATTTGAATCTTTTTTATTATAATAATACTGTAATAATAATAATAATTTGATACATATTTTTATAAAATCTTAATTGTATAAAGGAAAAGCTTAATTGAACCAGGGATCTTTGAAAATCAAATTGTACCAAAAATAAAGTTTAATTAAAAAGAAAAAAAAAAATTTGAGTAGCCTTGGGATCTTGCTCTTTTTACTTTTGAACTTAGGGTTTGTTTAACGGGTGCCCTCATGGCAAGGTTTAAGGTGATTATAAAAGAAAATTTGAGTTTATTAAATTACAAATCAGATTTAATTATGGTAATTTGTAAAGTTAATTAATGTGTATTAAATACAATTTGTAATATATAAGAAAAGTTTATGTTTAATAAATATACATTAACCAATGCCTTCAGAGGACTGGTTAGACAATCCCTTGAACTTAAGTGCAACATTACGTTTTATTCTGTTTTATTCTGATTGGTTAATAGAGTGTAAGTACAATACCTCTAAAATGTGGTCAATCTTCAATTCAATTTTATGCACATAAACGTAAAATTCTCGATTTTCATAGTTGAGCGAATGAGTTTTATGTTAAGTTCGAGCTCAGTCTCGAACTATTAAAGCTTTACTTATTTTAAGCTTTTACCTAGCTGATTTCGAGTAGTACTCTAACAGCTCAGCTCGTCTAATTTAAACCGGTCGTTAAAGGCACTAGGATCTAATACTTTTGGGCGCCTGCTAATTCTTTTAGGTGGACTTCAATTTTTATATGCGATTTAAAACTTTTTGTACTTTTCTCTTACGCTGTTTCTCGAGTTGACTCATTAAAAGAAAAAAAGAGTAGAGAAAAGAAATGAAGAGAATCACTTTCTTTTCTCTTCCTCCCCAAACCAAGAAAGAAAATCATGTACAACAAAAGCACTAACAATTTCTTCCCTATAAAAATCTCGAGAACACAAAATTTTTGAGTTTATTTCATTTTCTTTTCCTTTCTCCTGTAAATGGATCTCACGAACACAACGTTAGTGCGAAGTCGTGAGTTTTAGAGGTTTTCCTTTCGCGGGTCTCTCCTAATGGTTCGGGTCTCAAGGCCTGCCCGTTTGGATGGTTTAACTCGGGGTCGGATTTCAAGTGGTGTAAAAAAAAAAAAAAAACTGTATGTATTTAGCAATTGAAAATGCATCTATTCCTCCTTTAGACTATTTACTTGACACAGTTTGCGCTCTAAAGATCAAATCACACTATTTGTATTTGCCTAAGATAACATAACTAACTGAATATAATTCTTCTTCTAAATAACTATTAAGATTCATGTATATATACTTTTCAAACAAATCTTCCATATATATAAAGCTATATTACAACAAAGAGTAAACAAATTTAGTTTGTATCACTGATCTCTTGGGTGCACTAACTAATCAAAGCGAACTTTGCAAAGTCTCATTGGAACTAAACAGATGACAAAGTATATTTTATTATATATAACAAAACAGCTTTTTTACATATAGTAAAAACTTATAATAAGGAAAAGAGGTTGTGGTTTTAGCAATTTTACATGAACTTTTTCATCAGGATTTCCACATGCATGCTTGAGCCGCAAAGAGCTGCATTTCTACAAGCTTGACATCTGAATTTGTTTTTCCGTTCCAAGTCTTATGGAATTGATGTAATTAGGAGGACCATGAGCAGAAAGTCCTGGAATTACAAGACCTATGATCCGCATCATTATGCTTTCCCATGACTCCTTGTATTCTGGCCCATATATCATTCCCATTGTCATACCTCTTACCAGTTCCCATACAGCATTCAGATACTCGGGAATCAGGTACCACAAAGCGTAGTAGTTCCTGTTTGGCGCTTCTTCCACTTTCTTCATCCAACAACACAAGACCAAATCAACATCAAGCTAGTTTGAAAAAAGATTTAATGTCATAAGGAAACACTTTTTTACAAAGAAATAGTAATAACTTACTTGCTGGACAAACAAGCTGTCGTAGTAGAGGCACACCCCAAAATGCTTATACAAGAAGGTTTTGTTGTCATAAGGCAACCTTGGAACAAGGTCATTGCAGTAGACCACCCTAAAATACCTGGGGTTCGGTTCTTGTAATTTTGATTCTATATACCTTCCTAATTCCCTGTTGCCAACTCTTGGCTGTCCGAATGTGTGCACAGCTAACAACCTTTGAAGAAGCTCTTCTTCCTCATGTAATACTAGCACTGTTGGGAACAATATGGCAAGAGCCCCTCCTAGGCTATGCCCGGTCACAACAAACCTTGCATTTGTATGCTCGTCGAGTAAGCTTTTAAGCTTTTCCCGCACAGCAAAATATGCACTCATCTTTACCATCTCTGGAAAAAGAGTCTTGTCTTTTTCATCAAAACCGTGTGACGATTGAACGTTTGACTTTGTTACTTGAATAAGTTCCTCAAAGGATGATGTCTTTGATCTGTTTCCGAGACCCATGGCTTCTAGAAATCCCATGTGGACTTTTCCAAAGTTTGGAATCTCGTACCAAGAGTAATCGAAATCAGTAATCCAATCATCTGCATCAAATGGCTCTGTCCCTCTGAAACTTACCACTATCAAATTTGCATCTTTTGGCTTGTCACAGAATATAAAAACTTGGGTAGATCGCTCCTTTTGATATTCTGCCCACACATAAGTAATGTCAATCAGAAAGGATTCAACAAACAGGTAATAAACTGAATATATATTACAAATAATCTCGTACCATTCCAGCAGTTGTAGAAGTCAACAAAATGCATCTGTTGAGAAGATATGCGACATATCAGTTAGCATCTAACATAGAACACTTTAAAGCAAATAAGGAAAAAAACGTAAAGAGAACATGCCTTCCAGTGTAGATTGACAACATTCTTAATAACAGTAGCATTTTCGTAAGCCAATTTGGAAGCCATCATAGAGAGGTCCATAAGGGACTTGTTCCCAGCTTCTAACTTAAAGGCCCTTTGTCCTGAGGTAGCAGCCTCATTTTTTACCACAAAAACATCTCTAGGATCCAAGTTTATTCGGCCATCAATATGTCCGATTGTGCTGATAAATGTTGCTGTCCCTCTCCTTGGAATTACCATCTTCCCTGCGTCCTCAATTACGTTGGATCAATTAAACATTTTGATTTTGACTGATAGATTTTGAATGAATACTCTATGGTTGCACATTGTTAGTTTAGAATTATACGTACTTGAGTAGAAGGGTAAGACGTACATTGGTTGGTAAAGGTGGTTTGAAATTAAAGTTGCTACTTTCAAGTAACTTAACCTTGTGACTAGGGGTGTCATATTTCCCGACCCGACCCGGACCCGACGAAGGATATTCGGGTCGGGTTACTCGGGTCCAAAATCCAATTCGGGTCAATCGGGTCAACCCGATTAACCCGAGTACGAACTAGGGTCGGGTATCGGGTTCAAAATAATTGAAAATTCGGGTTCGGCCTAATCCGACTAACCCGACTTAAATTTTTTTTTTAATTAACTTTTCCCAATCTTTATTTAATTGAAAGGCCCAAATTAGTGCATGAACATATATTGCTTTATATATTTGGTTTTATATTCATTTTCATTCTATATAATTGACCTCGATGAAAACAAAATGCATTACAAAAAGAAAATGTGTAAATCCAACTATAAAATGCATGTATTAGTGCATTGTTCTACTGGTATGAATATAATAACCTTTTAAAAACCAATAGACATTATATTCATAACGTTTGGTTACTAAATTTAAGAAATTAAATTCTAGAATTATATAAATGGACTTGACCCAAACCCGACTTGACCCGACCCGACTTGACCCGACCGATTTGACCCGAACCCGACCAACCCGAATTCAAATAGGGTCGGGTTCGGGTATATTATTTTTTGGCTTGACCCGACTTCGACCCGACCCGACTGACCCGAACCCGACCGACCCGACCCGAATGACACCCCTACTTGTGACATACCTTTGTTTTGTATTACAAATAACTAAACACAAGCTAAATAGAGAGTGATTATTTAAGCATGCAAATAAGGAGTTTTAAGTGATCATTTAAGCATGTACTAGTAATATCTAGTTTGTGATATCTAACATGATGCGGGATTTTTCTAAAGGTTTTATCTTGTTTTTTTTCTTTTTTTATTCACATGGTTTCCAACTCAACATTGCGAGCCGACTAATCCCAAGACGACTACCATTTTGGATAGCCTGGAGTCAGCGGAAATGAACCTCCATGGCCACAATATCGAAGGCAAATAAAAAAGTTATGACGTGACATTTTAGCCTACAAATTCTCATGTGGAAGGCAAATAAAAACCTTTTTTTATGCAATGACTTTATAAGTCACATGAAAATTTATGTCACTGTTATAACTTTCTTATACATGTGTTATGTGTAATACTCAAGTAGGCATTAACGGGTCAAATTCTGAGAAAAAAAACTGTCTATTTGGTTCCCCTAATTGACATATTTTGTATCCGCAACGTAAAGTAAAGTAAAGTAACTCTAAAAGGTTAAAAATGGGGTTAGAATGAATGATACCTTGTATGAAACTGATGAACAAAGAGAATAGACCACCACCATTAAGAGAGACCAAGTTAAGAAAAAAGTCCACAACGTAACCAATGAACTCCATAGGCTTACCAAAGAACTTGATCAACTTCCTCATTATTATCGACACTATAATGACCCACCTATGATCCCACGTCTCTTTTTGACCATCACCTTCATTAGACAACTGATCGTAAATGACACCATCATCTGAACCCTCTAGGAACTTAGCACCACTTGTTTTGTTACCAAATACACCATACCTAACCAGGTCCCTTATTCCACCGTTCGAAGGCTCTACTATCAAGTACTTGAACTCTTCATCCATCATACTCATATGGTTATGTCAAATTTTAATAAATTTGGATGATAAGCATGAATATATATTATATGGGTCTGCTTGGTTTTATAGTCGATGGGTCCAATAAGATATATATGTCAGAAGTAGTCCATTAGACCATGACTCGTGTCGTCATTAGATAACCGAAGATGTATATCCTTTGAACTTTAGTTATCAAACCGTTTGATTTGCCATAAAAAGTGTCTATAGCTTAGCTAACAAGACTAAGATGTAAAGTACACTTCTTTGCTTGTGCAACTTGGGTTCTTTTTAGAGTTTGTAAGAGGTTTTATACTTTTATTCATGGTTTGAGTCTGGCAAGAAACAAAAAATTTCAGGTTTTACTTTTATTGCGAAGTCGTGAGTTATTAGGGTTTTCTTTCGTGGGTCGGGTCCTGGGGTTTGCCTATTTGAATGGTTTAACTCAGGGGTAGGATTTTAAGTGTGATGCCTAAAAAAAAAAAAAAAAACGTTAACTAAAGATTTTTGCATTAACTAAAAATAGTACGAGTAGTTAATATATTAAGCCCAATAAGCCCATGGCCCATGTTCAAATTTCGTTTCTTGTGCAAACCAAATTCTTACGATTAAAAGTTTAAGTTGAACTATTTATCTTTACCAGCTTCAACCGAACCATATATAAAAAACATACATTTGACAACTACTCGACATCCTATGCATCGTAATTTTGCTACAAATTTGTTGTTGTGGTTCAGCTCGAGTCTTACTGTATCGTAGACTCATAGTGATAAAGCGAGAGAACTCGTTTGCAAATGCACTTGAATTTAGTTTTGATTGTTTTATATTTTAAACAGTCACGGGAATACTCGGTTAGATCCATATATCTGATTACAAAATATGTTTTTTTCGGGTAAACTTAACAGAGAAAACCTCATCTATATACCTATTTATCTTGTAGTATGATTTCAAATCCAAATTTAATTGCAATATTTTAAATTTTTATGTCTAAGAAATGCTTAAAATTTAGTTGGAAAAAATAGATATATAATACGGTCAAAAACGATAGAGGCTCAAGAAACAAATCGAAGGCAGAAAGCATGACATCTTTTGCAACATATGAAATGATAATTGTCATTATCTCTCAAGACAAACTATAAGGTTTTGTCTATTAGTTTAGCAAGTGAGTTGTCACGTAAATACTATGAATGTGTATGAAGTAAAACCTATTTTAATTGGTTAAAGGCTGATTGTTTTTTTTTTAAACAAAATTTTACAACTTATACCACCTATTACACAAATTTTATCATGTGTCTAACGAGATTTCAACTCACATGTCACATACTGCTGGGCCTAAACAGGCTTGGCGGGCCAAACTTGCAAAGTGAGGCGCTCGAGAGAAAAACCATTGATAAAACGGGCCAACCATACAAAAGTTTCGAAGTTAATATCTTTTAAATAGGTAACTTATTGCATTTTATTATGGTTAAGATTAATGATTTAATTCAATACAGAGTATAACCGATACAACAAACAAAATATCCTTATAACTTCAACAAATGTTTCTTTATTCCTTTCTAAACCATCAGTAAGTGTATTCAAGATAATGACGAAATTTTATCACGATAATAGTTAAAATTTAGATATTGTAGTTAATTTTTTCATGTAACGTTTAGAAATTGACGTTGACAATTCCTCATCGTCATCTGAGATCACAACAACACCATACCGACTTACCGCCAGTTTAACAACTTGAGATTGAAATATATATCTAATTGAGAGTAGTGATGAATCTATAAAAAAAGAAGAAAAAAAATGAATAATATTATAAATAACATTAATTTCTAGATTCCCGGATTGATTGTCCCTACCTAACTACATGGTAGTGGTCTAGGGAGCGCAATTGCTAGAGCACGGGAGAATGAAGATAATTTTGTATCTAAATGTATAAAAGCAGACGCCGATCTTAGGAAATGTTGTGCTTTGTTTAAAAAACAATATTATAAAACAACATTTTAAGCAAAATATAAAGGCATAAAAAAAATTTCACATGTCACCTTATTTATAGAGATATTTTAGCTAATAACATTTTCTCCTTTTTATGTATTTATTTATTTATTTTTTTAATTTTAGAAAGGCAATAATATATAAAAAAAACTCGCAAAAGAGAAAAACGAAAATTACGACACAAGGCAACCCTTAAGCTAGTCACAGTCGACCTGAAAATATCGGTTGGTCACGAAAAATTCGACCACCTAATCGATGTTAACATCGGTCGACATGGTTGTGGACATCGGTCGCTACATCGGTCGGCGTGTTTTTTTTTAGACATCGGTTCAAATTTCGACCGAAAGAAACCACACATCTCCCAAGTACTTTTGCCCGTTTGGGGCTTAAAGTTAAAAAAAGATTTAAATTTTTTGACCGTTTGGTCTTTCAAAAAAAAAAAAAAAAAAAAAAAAAAAACTTTTTTTTAAACTATTTTACCACTCCATAAATACCAACTTCACCTCAAACACAATTCACCACTCACTATTTCTCATCTATATTCATTTCAATCTAATTCTCATCCAAGTTCAAAATGTCAAAGAAAAATACTCCAGCATCAAAAAACCGACGATCCCGACTACCACAAAATCAACCGAATATGAATTTATCGCCGAAAAACAACTTCGAGTTAACCGGAATAACACCACAACAAAACCGAGGTATTCACTTTCGTCCACAAAGTTTTGAATATCAATCACAACTAGCCCAACCAAATCAAAACCAAAACCCGTTTTACGTTAACCGTCCTTTTGTCCCACCACAACGTCCTTACAACGATTACCGGCAAGAACCTAATAGGTCGTCGTACCATCCAAACATGGACTTCATTTATAGAGGAAGTACGATCAATGGAATCAGTTGATAAGGAATGTGATGATATGGATGCTGATATCCCTGCTAAGTTCGATATAGATCAAGAAGAAACCTCTTTTGACAACAAAAGTAATCACCCAAACAACCTTGGGAACCAAGAAGCAAAAAAAAACAAAGAGGAGGAAACCGATAAGCAGGAAACTAACACCAACAACGAATCGGATATTAGCTGCCCTCCGGGCTTTGAACACATGAAACAATCAATCCCATGCCACTCTCATTCATCGTTCACAACAAATACTAGTAAGTGTTCCACGTCATTTAGTAAATACATAAAAAAGGACATTCGAGGCATCTCACTCATTCATGAGATGTCTAGGTTAGTAGAGGTTGGTGGATCCTTGGGATATGATGTGAAAAGGTGCAACAAAAATATTTCTCTCTTAATCAACAGAATTGGAGTTGCTATTGTGGATAAATGAATGTGCTATCTTTAAACATCCGAGGCACGAAGAAACGAGGGAAACGTGAATGGGTAAAGGAGCTTTGCTTTAAGAATAACATTCATTTTGTAGGCATCAAAGAGTCCAAGATGACACGCCTAGAACTGCTTTCAGTATCAAATCCATGGGGCAATTATAACTTTGACTATGCATGTAGTTTATCTAGAGGATGTCGAGGTCTTATTTCTATATGGGATCCTAACTCTTTCTCTAAACGTAATATATGGTGTCACGATTCATATATCATTGTTCAAGGAAAATGGTTACATTACGACGAGACCTATTACATGATCAACGCAGTATGGGCCTCAAGATTTTGAAGCAAAAGCAATGCTATGGTCTACGTTACATGCTTTCATGCATGATCACAATGGTAACTATATGCTTTTTGGAGACCTAAACGCAGTCGCGATGAATCGAGAGATATGGATCGGTGTTTTACGTGGATGAAGCGGACTCATTTAACACATTCATTAACAATTCTAATTTGGTCGACCTTCCTTTGGGTGGCCGTCTATTTACGTGGATGAATAAGGGAACAAAATGAGTAAGCTTGATCGGTTCTTAATTTCAGATTCTATTCCGGATGCTCGTGTTATCGTTTCGACCGATTATGGTCGACCACAATCCAGTTATGTTTCATGTTGACAAAGTGGATTATGGGCCCATCCCATTTAAATTTTTTCACTCATGGTTGCATCGAAACGATTTAGATGAGGTTATCAAATCCGGTTACTCTAATGATCCAAATTCTTCCTTTCATTCTAAGCTGAAGTCTCTGAAGCAACGTGTTAAGGGGTGGCACCTAAACACAAAACACAATGAACGTTCCAGGAAACAAGAAATCTCTATTTTGTTAAAGGAGATTGAAATCAAAATAGACGGAAGAAGGGCTTCAGAGGAGGATAGAGCCACTCGAATCAATTTATTACATGAGTATAACGATCTTGAAAAATATTCAGAGATGGACGTTCTTCAAAAATCTCGTGTTAAATGGGACGTTGAGGGAGACGAAAACACGAAGTACTTTCATGGTCTCCTCAAACAAAAGAGACGACACCAGTCAATACAAGGTATCACTGTTGATGGCAATTGGATTACGGACCCTCATCAGGTTAAAACCGCATTCCTAAATTTTTTCAAAGCTAAGTTTCAAGAAACGGAAGCTCCTGTTTTCTTTAATCCGCTGGTTGGGGCTTCAGTTTTAAATGAAGCGGATAAAGATATTTTAGAATGCCACATCTCCTTGGATGAAATTAAAGATGCGGTTTGGGAATGTGGGAGTGATAAAGCGCCTGGGCCGGATGGTTTTCTGTTTTTCTTTATAAAGAATTATTGGGACTTACTAAAAGACGACATCTATAGCTTCGTGGTTAATTTCATGACTTCTGGTTTCATGCCACCTGGTTCTAATTCATCATTCATCACGCTTGTTCCCAAGGTTGCTAACCCGATTCATATTAAAGATTTCCGGCCTATCTCTTTGATAGGAGTTCAAGACAAAATTGTTGCAAAAGTTCTCGCAAACAAAGTTATCAAAAGTAGTAGACAAAATTATCGTGCCGAAAGCAATCTGCATTCATTCGAGATCGTCAAATTCTCGACGGGCCTCTCATGATGAGTGAGGTCATTGACTGGTATAAGAAGAAAAACAAACAGCTTCTCATTTTCAAATTCGACTTTGAAAAAGCTTTTGATACAGTTAGCTGGAGGTATCTCGATTTCGTCCAATCTCAACTTGGTTTTGGTTTGCAATGGAGGAAATGGATCCGAGCTTGTCTTCAATCGGCTAGAGCTTCAATTCTAGTTAACGGAAGCCCATCATCGGAGTTTTCTATTAAACGTGGTTTGCGTCAAGGAGACCCGCTGTCTCCTTTCTTATTCATTATAGTCATGGAAGGTCTTCACTTAGCCATTAACGAGGTTGTCCAAGCAAATCTTATTCGTGGAGCTTTTGTTGGTGCTTCTGATTTTAACGTTTCTCACTTTTTCTATGCGGATGACGTTGTTATTCTCACGGAATGGAGTAAGCATGACATGGATAATCTTATTCGGGTTCTTCATGTCTTCCATCTAGCTTATGGTTTGAAGATTAATATGCATAAATCCAGTGTTTATGGTGTTGGTATTCCTACAGAAGATGTTGTTGGTATGGCTCGTGGAACAGGTTGTGAAGTTTGGTTCCTTACCTTTTAAGTATCTCGCTACTTCCAATAGGTTCTAACATGAACCGTATCGATAGTTGGACACACTTGGTCTCGAAGTTCAGTGATAAGTTATCGAATTGGAAAGCCAACCTTCTTTCTATCGGAGGGAGATTGACTCTTATTAAAGCTGTCTTGGGTAGTGTAGGGATTTATCACATGTCTATTTTCAAATTGCTTGAAACAATGATTCATGCTCTAGAATGTAGTCGTGCTTCTTTCTTTTGGGAAGGTGATGAAAGTCACCAAAACATGGCTTGGATCAAATGGGAATCGGTTTTGGCTTATCTAGATAATGGTGGTTTAGGAGTGGGGAGCTTGAAAGCTTTCAATTTAGCCCTTCTCCTAAAATGGCATTGGAGGTTTGTTAACAATCCGAATGCTCTTTGGACGCGTCTCATTAAAGCTATCCACGGTGATCAAGCTGGGTTCGATTTTAAAGCTTGCAAAACTCAAGGTGTTTGGGATAAAATTGTTGGTTCTATCAATCATCTCCACTCAAGTGGAGTGATTCCGCATGGTACATTTAAGATCAAAGTGGGAGATGGTTCTAATGTTCGCTTTTGGAAGGACACGTGGCTAGACAATGTTCCTTTAGAAGTCCGCTATAATAGACTTTTTCGTTTGGATTCTCATCCAAATTGCTTCATTAGTGACCGTTTTGTTAATGATTCATGGCAATGGAGTTGGAGTAGGCAATCATTGGGAGGTAATAACACAACTTCTTTATCCTTGCTCTTAAGTGATCTCCATGGTTTTCATCTTGGCTCTGGCCCGGACTATTGGCAATGGAATTTGGATGCTGATGGGCGATTCACTGTTAGTGGCGCTAGACGTCATATTGATGATTTTATCTTACCATCTTCGTTGTCTAATACAAGATGGTATAAGTTTCTGCCTCGAAAAGTAAACATTTTCTTATGGCGGCTTCTTTTGGATCGTCTTCCTACTCGATTAAATCTTTCATTCCAAGGTATCGAAATCAATTCCATTATTTGTCCAGTTTGTTATGTGGGTGTTGAATCTAGAGATCATCTCTTTCTGGCATGTCAAACCGCGAAATCTATTTGGCATCTCATTCACACTTGGGTTGATATTCCTTGGCCTGAGTGTACGTCTACCGACGAGCTTTATTCCTGGTTGGATTCTTGGAACGGTTCAAAAGATAAAAGGATCGCCTTGAAGGTATCATAGTTACAACTTTGTCGTGGATTTGGCGTTTACGTAATGATGTCACTTTTGGCTCCAATATTTTGAGAAAAAGTGACATTTTTGATAATATTAGGTTTTTTTCTTTTTCTTGGTTAAAGTCTAGAGGTTGTAAAACTCTTTCTTGAAATGATTGGCTTAGACATCCTTTGTAATTTGCTCTAGCTCCTTGCTAGTTGTTCTCATCTAATATAATTTGCCGTCCAAAACAAAAAATACCATTTTACCAAAAGTGAAGTTATCATTAACTCCAAAAGCTACTTATATATAATTATATATCGCTGAACCTTTACATTAGTGAAGTTTTATTACAAAGTACATTAAGAACTTCATGTTATCGTGTATATAAACTCTCTTACGATATTATTGTCGGCAATTTTAATGTCATCAACTATTTTAGGTAATTATATTTACTATATATCGTTGGGATTTCATATCATGTTCAGATGCGAGTTATGAAGATACGGAACGCACACTCGCTTGAGCTAATATGTTTCCATCACGAGAAACACGAAATGGTCAAAGAGGTTGTGCCCCTTTGCAGAGTCGAGGGGCAACACCTTATTGGTGATTTTAGTGTCCTCAAACATTTTTTGTGTAATGGTGATTTACCCGAGACCAAAGTGATTTCAAGTTAAGTTCTAATACAAGTTATGAGGTGCGGAGTGCACACTTGTATAAATTAATTAACTTGATTTCGGATACAATGAATGGTAAAGTTTGTGACAGAAAATTCGTCACTAAGATGTTGCAACAATTTAATACATGGTGACTATTGGCAATAGTGACAGGATAAACTGTCACTATTAATTGTTGCAGGAATTTATATTATAGTTAGTTACTTTAAATATAACCATTCATGAGAGGGTGTGACTTTTCATGAAAAGTCACTTTGTCTATTATATATAGACATCATTTTGGTCTTTCATTAAAAAAAGATGAACAATCATATCAACACATACATTAAATTCTTCATGTTTTGCTCTCTTTCTTTTGCCTAGAATTTGAGTGTTCATTTTTGTCTTATCTCTATACAAATTTTTTGTAACCCAAGGCAATTAATAGGGTAGAAACATTGTATCAGGAAAGTGGACTATTATATGATTCAAAAATTATCCAAACAATCTATGATTATCAAGACTCCTAATACCAACACACCTCTTGTTGGGGTCCCACTCCCAAGCGAGCGAGCAGAGGTCACGGGGAGGCCTCCCTCGTTGGAGTCTGGGGTAAGGCCCCGGCCCCAAGCGGGATATTTGTTACTCCAAATGACTTGCCCGTTTTCTCTCATTTTTCCAACGGATAAAACTGTTGGATAACAGTTGTGACTCTTGGTATTTAACCAGCTTTAATTGACTTAAGTGTCAGATAGAACATGTTTATTAAGATATTCATGGTCCTCTATGTTTTACTTTGTTCTCTTGTTTTTAGAAAGAAAATGTTCTTCTAGAGTTATCTCGATATACATTTTCTGATACCCATACATAAAGGCTAATGATTCGTACACTCATTTTTTTGATTTGCACACTCCATTTTATGCTATACAGAGTTGTACAGTTGTTCTATGCTGCATCTCCGATTTGTACAATGAAATGTACGAATCAAAAAAATGAGTGTACGAATCACCACTCATACATAAATAAAATCAAAAACGAAAAGTGACATTACACTATTCAAACAAGATATCCCAAATTATCATCAAATCCCAACCCAATTTCTACCGATTATGTTTGAAGCAACGTTATTATCGTTTCAATGATAGCATGGTACTGTAGAGCACATCGATATTCCACTTTTTCTGTGCGTACATTGGACGAAATGCCTTTTTTGTAAAGTGTCTACGAATAAAAGTTAGGTGACCAATCCTTATTAAAGTGATTTCATTCGAATTGTTATATATTGTTTTAAACATGTTTTTTTTTTGGAAGAGGTAGGATCTGTTTACATTTTACCTCTCTCATATCTCGCTTCGACGGGATTGGGTATGTTGTTGTTGTTGTTGTTTCAAACATGTATCATGGATTCAGATATGAAATACATGTCTTAAAAACATTTCAACGTGACAAACAAAACAACACGCATATATACAGAAATGAAACTAGCGTGTGGACCGATCGATGTTAACAAGTTTGAATATGTTTACGACAGAAGTTATAATTAAGATGAAAATGATGTGTTGATATAGTAATTTTACAAGTGGAAGGGTTCAATGAAGTCGTGGCATGCACATCATACATATATGCCAGCTCAGCTCACTCGAATTGGCTTGCAATTTTTGGATTTGTGTGAGGTGCATCGCACGTCCACTTTCAACACGTCTTCTCATTTTAACCTTTACTACTACTACTAGACGAAAATTTCATATCAGTGGGCTTGTGCCTTGTGGTCTAGTGGTAGAAGCTTAAATAGTTAAGCGAGTCACAAGTGAGAGTATTACCGGGTGTATGACCTATCGGGAAGTCCTCATTAAAGGACCATAAGCTCCGCTGATACTTAGGCAATGAAGAGGAGAGTCAGAAGTTTCATTACCGCTATGTTCAATCCAAGCCCCCGGTTTCATCCGACCGTTACTCCGATAATAATCGTGTGGAGGCGGTACGGTTTCGGCGACGCCGCCAATAATCCCCATCAGGCCGGACCCGTTCGACAACATAGTCCGGGATGTGGTGGATGAGGCCTCATCGTGTGGTAGGTGTGACTCTTGCCTAAAAAATGAAAGTCACCGTTAAAAAAAAAAAGACGAAAATTTCATTGTGACATAGTACCTTAACATGCTATTTTGCCACATAATTGACTTTTACTTATAAATATATTAGTAAGTTCTTTCTTTAATTTATAAAGATTTCCCTATATATAAATTGAAACATGACCAACCTAAGAGAAAAAAAGAATTGGATAGCCAAACTAAACACTTTATTTAATAAGAGGATTAGAAAACTTCCACTATCACATAATGTATGAACTATTTCTCAAACTTACAAACTAAGCAACAATATCAATTTATTTAGATGACTCTTTTTGAGAATATAAGATTTATATACACAAACTCTTTTTATATTGATTCTCTTTTTCTTTTTTCTTTTCATCTATATACTTTGCATATGTATGTATGTATGTATGTATGCATTATTTAGGAGTGGTTTGATAGTTGTCCATATAGTATAAGACTAAATCCAGTGAGGCGCAAATGTGGCATTATATTTTGACCATATACATTTGAACAAACCCTATTTTCTATTAGTCGGTTCTTCCAGCTGTTGGTACACCTGCAAAATAAAAACTATTCTAGTCATGATCAATGTTATATTTATTTTAGTACTCTATTCAGGGACGGAACCAGAAGACAAAGTCACCAGGTGCATTTATGAGAAATCAAACAAGATTATATGCACAACCTTTTATAAGATTTATAAAAAATGAAGTTTTTAACAAAATTAACACTACGGATTAAAATTCACGGTGACCCCCGGACACCCCTGTTCCGTCCCTGACTCTATTTATTTACATCATGTAATTGAAACTGAAATAAAAGTCGAAAATAATGCTAACTGGTGTGGTAGGTTTAGGTCAAAACCGTATTTAATTAACATTATGTCAACTTTGATAGGTTGAATATAATGCTAAACTATTATGAACCATATTACAAGTCATGTTTGGTATTTATTAGGCTTTAAGCATTAGTCCATTTTAAGCCACATATATCACTTCCTTAAAGGTCAAAACATTGGCACCTAGAATTAAATGTATCATATACAAATCGCATTTCTTATTTTGTTAACCAAGTGTGCATGTTTGGCTATTATCAACTTATTAATTAAGTGCACCATGGCCTATATAGTTGAGAATACCGAATACGACACTTTTAGTTGTTGAATTCAACGACGATGAGTATAAAAGATTAACGAAATTCATTTCTCATGCCTGATGTAAAACACGAAAGCGTGTTTTTGTTTTGTGGAAGGTAACAAAGAAAAAAAATGAAGCATTGTCTTTGTCGGTGTGGTGTAGGAATTTGTCAATTTTGAGTAAAACTAAACAAGGGGCAGGGAAAAAAAAAGTATAAAATTGGTCCTTCATGCACCCTGTCAAACAAAGACCTAAGATTTTTTCCCTCTTTATTCTTGATTGGGAATTCCCGTGACATACGGTGTTATTTGTTTGTTAAGAGACTTTGAGTTTGAATTTATTCAGAATATGAATCAAAATCTATAGCATAAAACTCTGAATTTGAATTAAATAATCTTGTTTGTTTTTTTTAAATGTTTCGAGTTCGAGTCTTCTTATGGTGGTTTCCTCTTACGCTCTGTTCTCAAGTCTAAAATTTAAAGAATGGAAGAGGATGAGATGGGAAGGGCAAAGTAGGGGATGTGATGGGAAGAAAGTGGTTATTTATTTTTGTGTTCTTGAGTTTTTTTTAAGTAGCAAGGAAAGGGAAGGGAAGCTACACAAATTACCAATATACCTTCGTTTATATATGAAGAAAGATAGTTGGATTTTTATTAAACTTGTGGCTAACAATGCAAAGAAGTACCCTCGTTTATATACTTGTGGCTAACAATATAAATAAACATTTTTGTTTCGTTAAAACACCGTAGTTAAAGTAAAAATCAGGTATGAAGATAACGAAGAGGTTACGTTGATGTAAGAAAACTAGAACACAATACATATAATAATAACATACATAACAAAAAATAAAAAAGACAAATATGCAGACAATGTTGAAAGATTCGGTCTTTGATTATTTAACAGAACAATTTTACACAGCAGCAAAAACAAAAAGATGAAAGAGGCTCTACGTATTAAACTGAGCTTGACTTTCACTATAAAGTGATGTACATCCAGATATACACATATGCCACATGATTATCTAATCACTTGTAGTTGTATAGTTGATCCATTGACTTGCACGTTAAAATCAATAACCCTTCAATATCTGGAAAGTACTTTACCAGATTGCATATATATAAAATATAGTAACAAATTAACAATTCAAACATTATGAAAGCATTTAAAAACTCTATAGTGAAAGCATGCGTGTCGAATTATGTGGGAACACAGAAAACCAAGTATTAAAGTGGGAACATCAGAAAACCTACTTACAAACTCTATAGTCTATAAGCATGCCTGTCGAAGTATGAAAGAAATCGTGCATTAATATTGAGGTTAATATTGTAATTTAACAAAGGTTTGTAATGTTGAAAACCCGCTTCCCTTCCTAATCCGCCCAAAATTGGGAGGAACAAAAATACACACAAAATCCCATCTCTTCCCTCCCTCCCACCTTCCCGTCCCCTACCTTTCCATCTTTAAAAAACTCAAGAACACCCCTTTTTTTGATTTCCCTTCCCCTCCCCTTCCATTACTTTAAAAAAAAACTCGAGAACAGAGCGTTATAGTAGTATGAGATTGGGCTCTCACTAACTACATTAAGAGGGTGTTTGGTTGGGGTAATTTGAAATTCCGGAATTTTAAATTCTAGAAAATTTAAATTATTGAGAATTTAAAATTTCGGAATTTAAAATACCTTCGCATGTTTGGTTGATAGAAATTTATAAATATTTTTTATTTTTTTAATATAAATTTCATAAATATTCTATTTAAAAGTTTATATAAAAAATTATAAAAAAGTTTATAAAAAACTTATAAACAAAAGTTTATAAAAATTTTATGAGAAATTTATAAAAAAATTATAAAAAAAAAGTTTATAAAAAATTAATTAAAATATTTTATAAAAAAGTTTATAAAAAACTTTTAAAAGAAGTTTATAAAATTTTTATAAAAAAAAGTTTATAAATAAAATTTATAAAAAAAGTTTATAAAAAAAATTCATAAATATTCTATTTAAAAGTTTATAAATAAACAATAAGAAAAAAAGTTTATAAATTTCTTTTTTGCAAGTAAATTAAAATTCTTCACTTTTTGGATGCATTATAATTCTCTCCATTTTGACATACGGTGTTATTTGTTTGTTAAGAGGCTCTGAGTTTGAATTTATTCATAAATCTGAATCAAAATCTATAGCATAAAACTCTGAATTTGAATTAAATAATGTTATTCGTTTTTTTAAACGTTTCGAGTTCGAGTCTTCTCATGGTGGTTTCCTCTTGTAGGAGTATGAGAGTTGGTTCTCACTAACTACACTAAGGTGTTGTTTGTTTATTAAGAGGTTCTGAATTTGAATATGAATTGCACATCTGAATCTGAATATGCGGTGGAAAAGATTGAATCTGATTTCCATCTTAATCTGAATAAGTGGTTGAGAATCTGAATCTGACTCAAATAAACTGTTTGCTTTTATAAAAATGTCTATATTTGTTAGAACCTTTCAATTTGAACAAAATATAAATTATCACATGCATTCTTTATCAATTAAAACATATGCAATGATCCTATTTATTACTTTTAATATGAAAAAAAAAAAAAAAAAAGTGAAACAAGGCAACAAAAATAATAGTAATAATAATAAATGAACAAAAAACACCAAAATAAACAAATTATAAAAAAATATATATAAAAAAGTAAGAAAAAATTAAGAATAAAAAAGAGACATTAAGAGGTGTTAAGACATCTCCTCCACATAGTTCAGTAAGGTGGTGTTTGAATGCAACTTAATTGACTTAATATGAAAAAACTTAATTTATTAAGTCATATAAAAAGTTGTTTTTCACTTAATCAAAATAAACGACTTAAAACAATAAGTGATAAAAGTGAGGTCCTCCATATTAAGTCATTTGTTAATTAACATGACTTAATGAAAAAATTAAACAAACAAGCCCTAAGAAGTTTATGCCTCTTAATGATCAGAAAAAAAAAATCGCTTTTAACACTTGCCTCTTACCGCATCTGAATGACATGAAAAAAAAAAAGTACTCTTAATGACCCAAATGTCTGACCACGTCAGAATGAGTCAGATTAAGATGCTGTTAAAAAACATTTTTGAAAAAACAAACACCACCTAACTATATATGTACTAACCCAGCCGTTCTAAAAAAATAATTTATATTATTATTAAGAGGTAGTAAGATCCTCTTTCAAGTATTATTGGGCAAGAGGTTTAAACCTCTTAAGGCATAGCAAACACACAATTTCTTATAGTAATTTTTTGATTATATACTTTTAGTTTAATAGGTATAGCAAACACACAAAAAGGAAAGGTTATATATATTTTGAATATCTTATGTTTATTCTTTTACTATCATTTATATTTGCTCGTTTGTCTTTGTTTAATACACTAATAAACGAACATAAACGAAAATGAACAACCACAATTTCTTAATGAACAATCATGAATAAGAAATTTCGTCCATTGAACATTCGTGTTCATTTATTTGTTCGATTAATCTTCAACGAATAAACATGAATAACTTCCATTTGTGTTCGCCGGGTTCGTTTAAAGCCCCTGACTATACAAAGTGTTTATTTAGTTGCAATTGTGCCAGATGGCTATAATATATGCATTTTTAGAACATTTCAGCAAAAAGATACTCATAATATATTATTGAAAGCCGAGTGATTTAAAAAGTAGTGGTGTAAATAATATTGAATAGTTTGATGAAGATGCTAACCATGTTAAGTATATTTTATGCATCATTGGGAAAGAATCAAAATGATTTAAATTATTAGTAAACTTAAATGTTAAAAAGAAGTGAGTAAATTGAAAAAGGTGCAGGGGTGTAAAATAATCTAGTATTAGTAAGAGCAAGTGTGTAAAATAATCAAGCATTTAAAATACATTATTATATAATGCTACATGATTATACATCATTATACATGTTACATATTTTTTAATACAAAAGTGAATTATATTAATCTTTTCAAAACTTTTATACATCATAAAGATAACAACATAAATTTGGACATGCCTAAATCAAATACACCTCACAACATTTTAAGTATCCAATACCTTTATCAGATAAAGAACTAATCTCAGACAAACTAAATCTAAAACAGAGCATTCACTTGACTGCATTGTCCAAGTTTCAATTCTTGATTCACCTTTATTGCACCAATACCGTCTAGCTACATTTCATATCTCCTTCCTATCAAGATCATTCAACCAAAGACCCACAACAATCAAGGTAAGACTGGAGTATGGCTTCACTAGGAACTCTTAACCCTTCCAATCAAGGGCTATACCAAGCAACCTACATTTTCATATCTTAAAAGTAGCTTCAGTTGTTTTGGAACGCACACCTTGAAGGAAGATCAATCATTACCTCCTATGATGATGTATTGGAAGGATCAAGAAGAATCGTCTTACATTCCTTTCTATTCCTTCCATCATACAACATCCACCCAAGCCATTTACCCTTCACAATGAGAGACCCTACTTTATGATACATTTTTACTGAATTAGACATCGTATTTAGCCAAACATAGTTGTCCAATTTCCTCCCTAGGCCAAACTGGACAAACTAAGATGTTTACCATAGGTACATTCACACCAGATAAAACTCCAAGGTGCAAAGGTATCTCAACATTGTAATGGCATGCATTAAACACATACAACATTTTTTGGACTTTTTACTGATATTATCCATGAATCCATGTTATATATGTAAAAGCTTATTTAGGCTTGCGAATCTCGTCGACTTTGGCATTAAATTCTAGGCTTGAGTTTGTTTATTAACCAAGCTTTATGTTATGCTTGAGTAATTGAGCTTGAGTTTTAACCTTAAGTAGCTCGGCTTTTCTATACGCTTAATTAATACTTTCTCTGTCTCAAAATAATTATCCTGTTTCGATTTTTTAAAGTTTTTTTTTTTACTTTAATTTTTTTTAATTATATAATACTTGATGCAAAATACAGGAATGGATAATTTTCATCAAGTATTACTATAATACAAACAAAAGTAGTTAATGTTAAAGTTGTAAAAGAAAAACTACAAAATGTCAAAACAATTATTTTACTAGTAATGCTATTTAGACTTACAACACAAGTCTAAATATATGCCTAATGCATAAATCACTTGTACAATTATATTAAGTATTTTCTCTTTTTAAATTCCACTAATCATTTTTTTAAATTAACCAACTAAATCATTAGGTTCATTTGTAAACTTGATTAATAGCTACAAGAGTCATTTTTCTTATTTTACGACTGAATGAGTACTAGAATAATTACCATATCTAATTGAAAAGTAAGAGAGTATATAATTGGGGGGCTAGCTTTGGATTCTTAGGAGGAGATCGTGGGTGCCAGCTTGCTTTTTTGTGGCAAAGAATGAATCAAAAAATTTACATTTCCATTACATCCTGTTTGTCACTCACTATATACATTCTTTAATTATACTACTATATACTCTAATAAGGGGGCAATTCCATATTTGCCCAACTTAAACATGATAATGTCATATTTACCTCAAAACATGCTTTAAATGCATTGTACATCACGCATTCAAAAGTTGTATTTTGGGTATATATGACATTTTCATGTTTAGATTGGGTAAATATAGAATTATATCCTCTAATTAAAATAAATAAATAAATTGTACTAGTACTTACAAAACAAACATTATCACCAATAAATATAAAATAAAATAGGGGAAATCATACCTACTTTATAAAGTAGGCAACTTGCCTACTTTCCTTTGTTAAAAAAGAAGGGGACAGGGACTGAAACATCAAGAACATATATTTATAAAGGCTTAGTTGTAAATATTTTTAATCTTTTGCAAAGGAAAGGCAAGTTACCTGATTTATAAAGTAGGCATGATTTCCCCAATAAAATAAAATAAATAAATGGTAGTACTAGTATAACTCAGAGAGAGGCCTATTATTGTTGTCTGGTTCTTGAAGAAAAAGTTTTGTTCCTTAAAATTGTTAGAGATGATGACACCACCACCAACAACAACAACATTGGTTGTTGTTGTTGTTGTTGTTCTAGTAGTATTGCTGTTGGGTCCAAGCTCCATCAATGCTGACACAGATCCATCTGATGGTTTGTTTGCTCTTCTTATTGTTGTTATTGTTTATGGGTCTTGATTGATTTAGTAATGGGGAACATTATTATTGTACCAAAGATTTTATCTTTTTTTAGGAATTTCTTTTAACATTTTAGTCAGATCACCTTGTATCATGTTCTTTTCCAAACCCACCACCTAATTAGTAGGACTAATTGTTGACTGACTTTTCTATCTATGTTATGTGCAGCTGCTGCTCTCAGGGTCATGTTTCAAGGTCTCAATTCCCCGGGACAGTTAAACAAATGGACCGCAAATGGTGGCGACCCTTGTGGCGAAAACTGGAAAGGCGTTAAGTGCTCAGGTTCTAAAGTCACCGAAATGTATGTATCATCCATAGCCATAATTTTTTCACTCTTTACATTCTATCAATAACTTACTTGTTTTCCTTTTCTGTCCATAGCGACATATCCAATCTTGGACTTTCCGGCGGCAATTTAGGATACCAGCTCACTAGTTTGACATCCTTAAAAAATTTGTAAGACTCCTGTGCTTAGCAATTAGCATCGAGACAAGTTCATGTTGTAATTTTCTAAATCTGACGTTGTGTTGGTATTGCAGCGATATAAGCAACAATAATCTTGGCAACCAGATACCTTATAACCTTCCTCCAAACTTGGAGCGACTGTATGCCTTTTTTTTCCCTAATTTCCTTTTTGTCATCATTGACTTTTGTCACACGCTTCTCATCGGTCATGTGTTGTAATGCAGAAATTTTGCCGGATGTGGTTTCAGTGGCAGCCTTCCGTATTCCATATCACTAATGACTTCTCTTAAATATTTGTAAGTGGAGTTTCACATTTTCTTTTCCTCGTATACCAATTGGATAAGGATCGGTATTCATCGTACTTATTATGATTATCTTTTTACCAGAAATGTTGCTCGCAATCAAATAAATGGCCAGCTCTCTGACGTGTTTGCAAAACTTACAGCTCTATCCACATTGTAACGCCTCCGATCCCAACTTTGATCCTTTTATATTTTTAGGACTATGTATTTAAGGAATTTTATGTTGTTTTACCTTATATGTGCGTGTCCAAATTGACAATTAATACTTTGTTATGCTTCAGGGATGTATCTTTCAATTCTTTAACCGGTAATCTTCCTCAGAGCTTAAGCTCGCTGTCCAGTGTCACGGATATGTATGTACATCCTTTGCGCTTATATTTAGATTTTTCTTTAGTCCTCCCTCCACCCCTTCACGCTTGTCTTGATGCAGGTATTTGCAGAACAACCAATTTACAGGAAATATTAATGTTCTTGCTGATCTTCCCCTTAAGAACCTGTGAGTATTGCAATACGCTTTCAGAACCTATCAATTGGTTTATACGGAACAAACATATTACTAGGCAACTAACATGTTAACATTCGTCTTCTCAGGAATGTTGCAAATAACAAATTTAATGGTTGGGTTCCTAGTCAGCTGAAAAACATAAATCTGCAGTAAGCATCTAACTTTAAATGCTATATACAAAACATTTATGTTTTGGATGTTAAATAAAATAACTTGCGTGACAGAAAGGATGGTAACTCATGGAGCTCAGGCCCTGCGCCACCACCTCCACCTGGTACACCTCCAGCTGGTCGAAGGCAACCAAATGGAAATAAGAGCCCGTCTTCAGGCAATTCTGGCGATGGTGGTAAGAAATCTGGGATTGGTGCTGGAGCTATAGCAGGAATTGTGATATCCATTTTGGTTGTTGGGGCAATCGTTGCATTCTTTTTGTTCAAGAAGAGATCCAGAAAATCGCCTAATGATATTGAAAAGACCAATAGCCAGACGTTTGCTCCACCTGCTTCACCGCCACAGGGTAAAAATCATTTGTTTCTTTTGTGGCTTAATTATTTTCATTGCACTTGCATGCTCGGCCAGAAAATGACCATATGTTTTTTGGTGGAATTACCAACTTACTTACCAATACTGTTCATTTTGGATATTCAGCTTACCTTACCATTAGTAACTTAAGTTTTTCTTTCTCACAATTTATAATATATAACCAACCATTACGATAAGGATTGTGAACCATAAATTATATTTGTGCACGGCCTTATGTTATTACATTCTGCTGTAGAACTCAAATCTGCTCAAGCTACCCCAATGGCCAACACAAAAGCATTCGAAATTCCTCCTGCAGCATTGAATCTTAAACCACCACCCATCGAGCGACACAAATCATTTGATGATGATGATTTCTCAGCAAAACCTGTGGTTCCCAAGAAGATAAGTGTGGCTCCAACAAATGCCATCGCATATTCAATAGCCGATCTTCAAATAGCTACAGACAGCTTTAATGCTGATAACCTTGTTGGAGAGGGGTCTACTGGACGTGTATACCGTGCTCAATTTGAAGATGGAAAGGTATAGTCTTTTCTCGACATAAATGTACGACTTCCACTTTCTCAATGTTCATCATTATATTGTCATCCTCGTTCAAACTTGAGGTTATTTATGGTAAACATATCCGTCTCCAAAAAAAACTATGACGTTCAATATGGTAATCCTGGTTCCTTGCAGCATTGCATAAAACTGTCGCGCAAAGGATGACACCTTACTGAAGTCCTAAACTGTTTTGTATAAAATATGAAAGTTATGATAGTTTGCAGTAGATTAGGCTATCAAAACACAAATTGGTACAAGTACAAGAAAAAGGGAAACGTGTAATCTCAGCCTGTTGACTTCCATGGTATATATTGTAGGTGGTTGCAGTTAAGAAGATACATTCATCTGTTCTAACCGGCCGCCTGTCAGAAGATTTCATTGATATAGTTTCAGATGTATCAAGGTTACGACATCCAAATGTGACAGAGTTGGTTGGTTATTGCTCCGAGCATGGTCAGCACCTCCTAGTTTATGAGTTCCTCAAGAATGGTTCACTCTATGATTTCCTGCACCTCTCAGATGAATACAGCAAGCCATTAACATGGAATAATCGTGTCAAGATCGCTTTAGGGGCAGCACGCGCATTGGAGTAAGTTGCTATTCCTTATTTGAAATTACACGGCAATACGAAAGCTACAAATTCACTTTTATTCATTTTTTGATGTGATGTTCACATCCAGATATCTACATGAAGTATGCTCACCATCCGTTGTTCATAAAAGTATAAAATCCGCAAACATTTTGCTGGACTCAGAGCTCAATCCTCACCTTTCTGACTGTGGTTTAGCAAGTCTTGTTCCAGATGCAGATCAGGTAAGCTTTAGGTCTATTTGGAGTAACAAGCTAAAACCCCTTTTTATATGACTAACATTTTCCTTTGCTGCAGGAACTGGACAACAGTGCCCCAGAGGTCTCCATGTCTGGTACATACACAATCAAAAGTGACGTCTATGGTTTCGGTGTCACCATGTTGGAACTACTCACAGGAAGAAAACCATTTGATAGGTAACTGACGGTGCAATTATAGCAATTTGTTGGTCTTAATAGATAATTTTTTTTTCTAGGACATGTACATATGTATATTGATATTTTGTGTGCACAGCTCAAGGACAAGAGCTGAGCAGTCTTTGGTGCGATGGGCAACACCTCAACTTCATGACATTGATGCCCTTGCCAAGATGGTTGATCCGGCACTCAAAGGACTCTATCCTGTTAAATCTCTCTCTCGCTTCGCGGATGTAATTGCTTTATGTGTACAGGTAATTTTTATATTTGCAAGTTGTGTATCAACTTTGAAGAATATGTTGTGTCCCTCCTGGAATCTATGCATTAATGTTTTCTTGACTTATAATGGTTTTTACTTTGGGTTGATGACAGCCCGAGCCTGAGTTTCGACCACCCATGTCAGAAGTGGTGGAGGCATTGGTTCGACTTGTGCAGAGGACAAACATGAGCAAGAGAACTGTTGGTAACGATGCACGCTCAGACAACAACCAGGACCCCCAGGAGTCCGAGCCTTTTTAAGTTATGGAGAATGACGCTGCTGGGGAAATGAAGTAGTTCATTTTATTTCCATCCCTTGCCTCTACTTTGTCAGTTTCTTCTTCTATTTATTTATTGTTTTGTTGGATGGCCTGTGATTCTTAGAGGTCCTTGTAAAATAGAAAGAAAGGATGTTTGGGAGACGGAATTAATTTGTTTATACAAGTTAACTTGAATAGTGATTTTTGCCTTGCTTGTGTTGTTATGTTGAATAAATACTATTTAAATATACAAATTTAACTTGGATGTATCTCTCAAGGTCACATTGGGGTTGATCAAAGTGTGCAGCTAGATGATCACTTGCCTTTTGAGCTTTGCTGGCTCTATGCTTCATAACATGTGACTCGGTACTCCATGCATGGCTGGACAGATACCAGTTTTGGCTTGGTTCTCATTTCTCTAAAAAAAAACTCCCTGGTACTTTGTTCCAATTTGTAACTAGAATTGAGGGGCAGGTTGGTTGTCCTCAAACTTGAAACAACATTATATTACATTTACATTTGGTGTTTTCGTACCAAATTGGGTTAAGCTGATTCAGTGAGTTTTTGGTTTTGGCGTGATTAATGTTAAGAAAAGCAAAGTTCAGTCTGCTCGAACACCCTAACTAGTCTATGCAGCAGCCAAAACATGGACCATGCAATGTGAGATCATATATTTTGACGATGAGGACAATTAACAGTAATTTGAGGCAATTTTTTTAGGAGTTGCGTGCTAAAAGTCATTCTGCAAGTTGGTTTTTATAAACATTCCAACAGAATTATCACCACTCCATCAAAATTCAGTGACCAAGTTAGAACACAACTTGAAATTAAAGTTTGACACGAAAAAGTGATAACTGGCCGCACTTTACAATTAAAATACAAGTTCCTGAACACTCAACTATACCTAAAACATTGATGTTTGAAATTTACCCAGCCAGTTGGATATCTTGAAGCCGATGAAACACTTGACAGCTAAATTAAATTCTTCCAATATCTTTCATTGCCTACTCACGCAATGATACATCTATCACACAAATAATTGCATGAGCGGCACCACAGTATACAATTAAGTTTGGCGTTTGCTAATTTGGAACCAGAACCACCAGGTTGAATCACAAAAAAGACACTCAGCCAGACTCCTAATTGAATGAAAAAATGAATCAAGTGTACACCAAATACCAAGTTGTTCTAATTCTAAAACTATTATAACATGTTACAATGTAAACTTTACTAAAAAAAAATCTTTATGATAAGCACTATAATCGTGTATATATACCCTTCATGGGGTACATGCATTCTACTTCATTCATCTCCCGCAATGAAATTTGGCACTTCACCCTAGCCGAGGTACTTGTCACATACTGATGTTGTTCCCCAGCCTCTGCGCAACCGAAGAATATCCTCAGTGAAGGTTGATCCTGGAGCTCCAATGAACACACCAGACAAAGCAGAAATAGTCTTATCAAGCATAGCCTCCACCTGCAAGATCAACGAAGAATAATTATACTACTACAAATTAATTTTTCACCAAAAGTATGCTTTTAAAAGATATTAGCAATAACGATTTACATAGCTTAAATATAAGAATATCTGGCTGTTAACTATCCCACTCTTGGCCTGTTGTAAGGTAAATCTATGTTAGCCATTCTTATACGACCAGAGGGTGAATGCGAATAACTGAAGTTTGTCAACAACCAAATGTAAGACCATAACAGAACTACAAATGCATTGTGTTTCTCCAGACTCAACCTCCAATCAATGTCAACTCGCCTATCAATAAACAAGAGAATAATATAACACTCCCAGAAGAATGCAGTCATTTCCTTCTTATAGGATGTCCCGAAAAATGCACCCATTTAATTATCTGGGTAAAGTTATTTTTCCAATCCAAATTTTCTTTATAAAGGAGCATTTTAGCCATCTGATTAATAGTCATCTGGGTAAAGTTATTTTTCCAAGCTTATCTCTAAACACCATCCATAAAGAAAGGCCTAACGCTTCTTCTAGTAAATTAGTGAGTACCAACCCTTATTAACTCTAAACTTTCATTCATCAAAAATCTATTAAGATCTGTATGTTATGAAGATGAACATTGTGTCAGCATAAAGTGTATAAAACTGTTTTGTCAGGTGGCAAAAAGTAGAGACTACTATGTAACCAGATAGCTCAAGCTAAAGGCACGTGCTTTAAAGTCACACGAGCATTCAATAACTAAACCAGTGTGTCGACCAAATATATTATAGATTTGTAGACACACTCATTAAGTTTGTTACATAGGTAGCTGGTGGGTAACAAACAGTAGCTAAACCACTATATTTACCAAAAAAAAGAGAAAAATAACATAAAGAAAAAAGGGTGGGTAAATAATATAAAGAAAAAGGGTTGATAAATAGCATGCAGAAAACGGTTGATAAACTAACCTGAGTATCTCCATCAAGTTTTTTTCTATACAATAAAGCATCCCACTTTTCAGCCGAATTACGAGCTGGCCGTGTAATGAGTGGCACAGTCTTCCCATTTAGCGTAATTAATGACTGCAACAAACCAGTTTCACTCTCCGCAGCATCTGTCGAAAGATATATTACTGGTATATTGGCTCTTTCAACAAGACGACTAATACATTCTGCAGCTTGAGGAATTGGGAAAAAGCAGCTTGGATTCTTGGCGTTGCTGGAAAAAATATGTGAAAGTGGTCATGCAACAGTTATCTAAAATTAATTTGTTCTCTAGTAGTGAACACAAGCAAAACACTATGTACATCAACATACTCTTCTCTAATTTCTTCAAAAAATGATATTTGTTCCTAACTTTTGTGCCTAAAAATCCTCCTAGACTATGTGATCATGACACATGGAGAAATGAATAAAGGAGACGATGAGGATATTTAGTGGATTCCAATGGTCAAACATATTATGGTTATGAGGATGATTTAGGAATAGAACTTAGGAGGACATAACAGTTGCTCATTTTCATCAATTAGTACCCATTAAACTCTACAAATTCATCAGTCACTTTTCATCATAGTTTTAAGTATAATGGTCCAAACAAGTTCTCCAATTCTATTTTACACACATGGTGTAAGGTCACCCTAATTGGAAGTCTGCTATCTTTTCAATAAGCAGTGCTTTAATATTACTTTACTTGCGATACAACACCATCTCATAATACTTAAAGCAAGCATCAAGTAATTACGGGCATTGCAAAGTGTTCATTCCTTATAAATAGAGTCAAAAGTATCCTTTCGATGATGATAGTGCTTCTGTGTGTGCAAATTACATAATCAGTAGTTGTTCAAGTGAAAACTGTCAAGGGGGTCTGTATCTGCAGACCTGTCTTCAAAAAATGCATCTTGTCATTGTAGTCAGTACAGAAATGGTTTGCAATCTGTGTACCCAATGGTTTTTATACCTACAATTTATACTTCTAAAAGAGTCATTATCTAAGCAAGCATATTCATGGTACTTTGACTTTGCATCTTTTGGGAGTAGTTGCATATCGTTTAGGAGGTTCAGTATCTAAAAAACTAGGTACATACATCAAGGTAAGATATGTATTGTACAAACAAAAACAAGTCTATCCATCTAGCAGGAAGTAACAATGAAGGTCTTCTTCTCCCAAAATACGATACATGTATACATCCAGAAATGTCATTCTTAATGTACTCTTGTCAAAGGTGTAAAATTACGTGATTAAGACATCTAGTAACTGAATTTAGGGAACTAAGGATTGACAATCTCTACTTGCGAATAATCAAGAAACCCACCCAAGACGAGTGAATATTTATCCGCCTATAAGTATATTAGTGGTATATACCGAGCCTATCAGAGGTCCATATCAAGCTTACATGGTCGGCCTATAACATTATAATTCAGCATTGATCTATTATTCATTAAAAGCTTCAAGGACTACCAATGAAATACGTATAAACTAGACTAGACGGCATTATCAGTGTAGTCATATAGTTATAGTTATGATATTTTGCAGAAAAAAGAGCATACATACCAAAACTTTAAGAAGCCATGGCGCCTGAAATGAAGCGCCACAAAGTCTTTCCCCAAAAAGGTTTGAATGAAACGCTGCGCAGTTAACAAAATCACCCGGCTCGGCTCAATCAACGTCTGACACGTATGAGCAATCGGACCACCAGGCTGCATGACCCACTGTTTCTCCACATCAGCAAAGAAAACATCCCCAATCGCAAGAACCTCATCACCACACGTAAACTTATCAACCACCTCCTTCATCGTCCTATAACTCGGCTTCTTCACATCCTCATTCCACACCGTCTTAATCTCACTCATACTCACCCCAATCCCTTTCAGCTTCTTAACATGCTCCTCGTCAACAAAACAAGGCACCGGCAACGAAAAATAACACAAAACCTTATCCACACGCACACGCCCCTTCCTCCGCTCCGCAAAATCCTCAAACGTCACAACAACCTCCCTACCCACACACTTATTAATATGATCAATATCCAACACCCGACTAAACTCATAATCAACTTTCGCACTAGGAATCACCAAGACACGGTTCAAAACCGCCGCGAAAAACATATGCTTCTCCAAACAAATCAAATGATTCGACATTTGTCCCGAAGTACATATCGCAAACAGATACTTATCCTTATCCTTATCCGGCTTCCATTCAATCGTCCGCCTATTAGACAAATCCTGATCCACTTTACTACAAGCCGTTACATCACTCACATTGTAGTAACTCACCTCATCCTCCGAATAAACCGCCTTCTCGAACCGGTGCGAAGACAATAAGGCTTGTTGAATTTTGTTATTTAGCGAAATCTGATCGAGTAATGCAGATTTAACAACATGATCATTATTATTATTATTATTAGTTTGGTTGAATAAATGAATGAGGCGTGATTGCTGTTGCTTTAATAAGTACAAAGCGCGTAGCTCGGACTCGCGCATGAGGTTGGGAGTGGCCACGTCAGCAGCATTGAGGGGGGAAGTGAAAATGGAATTGTGATTGGAGGTGAGGAAAATTAATATAATGATAATAAGAAAACTGATTGCTGCTAATAAGTAATAATAATTTTTGTACCTAGTTTTATTATTGATATTGAAGATTGAAAGAGTGGAGTGACGTGGACTCTTGTCGTCGTCGATCTGGAAGGTGGTTGGGCGAGGGACGTCGTTTTGATGGATGAGATGTTCTTCGTCGTCGGAAGATTCTCCTCTATCCATTGTTGGTGAGAGTGTGAGTGAGTGAGTGGTGGTTGTTAAAAAGAGGGGGAAGAAGTTAAGTTAGATCTACTGGTATAGTGTAGCGGTTGAGATGTTAATTTACACATCATCATTATTTCTTACCTAATAATTCTTCTACTTCAAACTTTGATTACTTCTCTAAATGCCTCAACTAATTTACCTTAAATGCCTTACTTTTTTTTTTCACTTCTCATAATGTCTCATGGGCAACTCTCCCAACTCAATATTTGGGCAACTATCCTAAATAAATGACATGTGTCCCATTTTGTGGGGCAACCTTGTACTTACCTAGTACAAGTGTACTAGATATTTAGTTGGGCAATTTTGACTATCAATGTTGGCCAACTGACAATTTTTGTCTTTTAGTAAAAAATTAAAAAATAAATATTTTGCTTTTTCACTAAAAGACAAAAAATGTCAGTTGCCTAATATAGTAGGTCAAAGTTGTCCAACTGACCAAGTTTTAGATTTGTACTTTGTAAGTACAAAGTGGGCTCAAATATATGATAGAGTTGCCCTTGGGAGAGTTGCTCATGGGGCATTAAGGGAAGTGAAAAAAAAGTGGGGCATTTAGGGTAATATTCTTGGGCAACTGGGGCATTTAGAGAATTTTCCCTTGATTATATCATGTTTTCCTTTCTTTTTTTAATCATGATTTTGATTTTTTGACCAATACACTTAAAATCCAACCCCCAAGTTAAACCATCCAAACAGGCAGGCCTCAGGGCCTCAGGCAAGTTAACTCATAGCTTCGCACTAATAGCAAAATCCGGAATTTTATTGTCTCTTGCGAGACTTGAACCCGGTTAAAACCCCTCTCCAAGCTCTAGAAAGAACTCAGGTGACCAACTCAGCTAAATCAGTTGGTTAATACACCATCTTTTAAATCACCAATGCACATATTCAAATCATTTAAAATCACGTCAAACTAAATTCGCATATATTTCAATCATTTGCATGCTCCTCGTTAAGATTTGCAATTTTTATAAAGGGAAAATAATTCCGTGCAGGGATTCTTTTATGCTTCTAAATGTAAATCAAGGACTTGTGTACATTAGAGATGTTATTAGGGACCATTTATGTACAATTGAAGATCATTTTGCATTGCAACAACAGATAACTTTATGCTGTATGCAACATGGATGTTAACCCTTTTCAAAAACTCACTAGGATAAGGATCCTCTAATTCATTTGAACATTAGAGGTGATGTTGTGTTTTAAGTGATTGAACATGGTAATTATTGCAAAACATTTGTTTTATTTTAAATCAAATGTACAATCACTTAAAACACAACATCACCTCTAATGTTCATATGAACATTAGATGATCCTTATCCAACTCACTATTATTAGCTCATCTTTTATAAAAGCATTAGGTGTCTTAACACAAGTTAAACTTTCACTCAATGTCACGTCAGCGCCACATTAGCTTTAATCTTTTAACCTCAACTAAAAAAAAAACACTTCTTATCATAACTCAACTTTAACTTAACATTTTGTGCCCCACTTTTATCATTCATTAAAAAAAAAAAAAGTTAAAGCTTAACTCACCACACGGTGTTCAAGTTAAAGCTTAACTCACAAAAAAATCACCTTAACGTGGAGGTGAAAGTTTGTCTTTAACGCAGAGACATGGTATGATTAACTCACCTTTAACTCGAAAATGTGAAAGCTTCACTCACCTTCCAAGTTAACATACCCAATGCTCTAAGTGTATAACTTATAAAAGCTTCTAAGAGATTGTGTGCCAAATAAAACTTACTCGTACTTTATAGGCTAATTTATTTTGAAAGTTTGAGTTTTCTTAAACTTGAGTCCAAATACATCCATTAAAAACAATATCTTATTAGTACTACACCAAAAATCACAAATTATTATTATTATTATTTTGTTAATCGCAAATTAAAAAGTGAGGGTGTATCGTTAACATGAATCACAATCGATATAGCTTTAATAATAGGGTAAAATGGAAACATGAATGAATTAATGTATCAATACCAATTATGTTGTTTGGTTTAATATTAAAAGCTTTGGGTATCAAACAAACAAAGTCACAAAACATGAGAAATTATGTCAAACCGGTGATAAATCTACAAACCAACCTAATTGGTAAGGAATAGAGGATATCCTCGTATCCGAAAATGATATCTATATTTATGACTTTAAGTTTTTAACCAAACAACTATATTCACAATGAAAACTACTCCTCAATTCCGATTACGATATACCAAACGCACCCTGAAACTCGCCTTATCATATTCTTTTTCATTACAAAACCATTATAATTTAAACATCACATAAATCTAACGAACCATACACTATCTTTTCTTTTTCTATTAACTTGCAAAAATAATAATAATAATGAAAAATAATACACGCACAGACACAAAACATTCAAAATTATAATCTATAATTTACACAATATATAGAACTAGAATTGAAATTTTACCCATATATCTAAGATCATAATTATACATAATTAATTAAAGAAAGTGTATATGGCTTTTTTCTAATTTTTGTTATATATGAACTCTACAATCTGTAAACAAAAATGATTATTTTGTTGTGATGTATATACGCTTGCCACATACGTGCATAGCACGGGCAATAACATCTTGGCATGTATCATATATCATCATTCAGTAAATCTTCGTGCCACATTGACACAAAGGAGTTGTCAACTATAGTGGAGTCTTTGTAATTTACGCTTAGGAGCAGGGTAGGACAGTTGGAATTTCTTGCTAAACAACTCGATCTTGTTTTGAGTTAGATTCTTTCCGTTTTATGATAATGAATGTGAGTTGGTCTCGACTTGGCGCGCAACTAGATGGTCTTATTTATTCTTCGACTAATCTTTGTGTTGTGTGCCGAGAGAAACTATCACGTAGCTAGATGGAGTATAAGGGATTAACATACCTTCATAATCTAGCTAAACGTAATCGAGTGTCTCATCTTTGAAGGCAAATAATTTTATATGGTGGGTTTTTAATTCAAGATGGATTTGTGTTTTTGGATATTATTGATTTCATCTAACGGAGAAAAAAAATTGTATTTCAAACCTTTGCAACTTTCATAATGGAGAAAGTCCGTGTTATTTTCATCTTGGTTGATATAGAATGCAAAAGATTAGATTGCTTTTGGCGAACAAAAGCTAGACAGAGGATCTTGTTACCAAAATCGAACATCTTTTTACTTGTTTGTTTAAATTTGCTCATAATATTATATCATGTGCATCAAAAACTTGTACTAAAGATATATATACAATTATTCACCTTTGGAGATAGATATATATGAAAATGGGAGAGATTGAATGAATGGGGGAAGATTACCCGAACATTGTTAAGGAGCTAACATCATGAGGAATTTTCAAATGCTTACTCTTATTTTGGTGCTTACAAAGGGACAAATCCTCACCATTCATCTAGTTTGATCTAATGGTGGAGATAAACATAAGACTTAATACGGAAACCTAAGTCCATGTTTTTTTTTTCTCCTTTTTCTTTGTCTTTTTGTCTTTCTTATTTATTATTTTTTTTTCTTTTTCTTTTATTTTCCTTTTTTTTTGTTTTTGTTTTTGGAATTCACGTTTCTCTTTGGAATTCATTTTTTTCTTTTTCTTTTTTTTTTAGTTCACGTTTTTTTTTAATTCACGCTTTTTATTCAAGTTTTTTCGCCATACGCTTTCATCCGTATTCATACGTCCGTGTTCATACGTTTTGCTCGTTTTATACGCGCTTACATCCGCTGACGCTTTTCGACGCTTTGTACATTTTCATACGTTTATATACGTTTTTGTCCGTTTTCATACGTTTTCGTCCATTTTTACGTTTTCGTCCATTTTTAGACATTTTCGTATTTTTTCAGACGTTTTCATCCGTTTTATACGCTGCTTTTTACGCCGCCCGTTTCATACATTTTCGCTCGCTTACGTTCATTTGTTTTCATACGTTTTTGTCCATTTTCTTACGTTGCTCGTTTTCATCCGTTTTAATCCGTTTTCTTCGTTTTCGTCCATTTTTCATAACGCTTTGACGTGTTTTATGCTTTCATATGTTTTCGTCCGTTTTCTTACGTTTTCGGCCATTTTCATACTATTTCACACGTTTTTGTCTGTTTTTTTAGGTTTTCATGTATTTTCGTCCGTTTTAAGACGTTTTCATGTATTTTTGTACGTTTTTTACGTTTCCATTTTCAGACGTTTTCATACGTTGTCATCCGTTTTTTTACGTTTTCGTCCATTTTTAGACGTATTCGTCTGTTTTCAGACGTTTTCATCCATTTTTATACTTTTTCGTCTGTTTTCATACGTTTTCATCCGTTTTTATACGTTTTTGTCCGTTTTTATACGTTTTTGTCCATTTTCAGACGTTTTTGTCCATTTTCCTACGTTTTTCATTCGATTTTATACGTTTTTGTCCGTTTTCAGACGTTTTCATTTTGATATTTGTAAGTGACACTTATTTATCTCTCGTGATATAACACTCTAAGGAAGATGAAAAGTATTACATTCTTCATCATGTATTTGTTATCAGTTGTGATACTCAACTAAGAATGTGATGGTTGTGTTTTTGAAAATATTTAGGAAGATTTTTGTGTTTTATGATATTATGAAATATTAGAAAAGTTGTTCAACTGAAAACAAGAGATATTATGATACTTTTGTTAGACTTGTGGTGGACTTTTCTATTTAATGGATACATTGTGCATGTTTCGATAGGTTTTATAGCGGGATTTGAAAATATCTATGGTTGAATCAGCAAACTAAATAAGCTATGGTTGAAGATAGCACACATCTTTATAAACAAACCGAGAAGCTTAAACACCTGTGATATCACAGGTGATATTACCTCACTTGTGATATCACATGTGATATCGTGTGTGATAACACCAGTGATATCACCTGTGATATCATGTGTGATATTACCGGTGATAGCATGTATGATATCATAGTTTATATCACTTGTGATATCATGTGATATCACCTGTGATATCATGTGATATCACAAATGAGGTGATATTACTAGTGATATCATGTGTGATATCACAGGTGTTTGAGCTTACTTAGTTTGTTTATAAAGATGTGTGCTTTCTTCAACCATAGCTTCTTTACTTTGCTGATTCAACCATAGATATTTTTAAATCCCGCTATAAAAACTATCGAAACATGCACAATGTATCCATTAAATATAAATAAATCCACCACAAGTCTAACAAAAGTTTTATAACATCTCTTGTTTTCAGTTAAACACCTTTTCTAATATTTCATATTATCATAAAACACAAAAATCTTCCTAAATATTTTCAAAAACACAAATAAGAAAAATGAATAGAACCATCACAATAATATAATAAGTGATGTTTATTATCATTTCTTTCATAAATACTTGGTAAAATACTAAATTCTTATCACATTTGGTATGAATTTAATATTTTACATTCTTAGTTGAGTATCACAACTGATAACACATACATGATGAAGAGTGTAATACTCTTCATCTTTCTTACAGTGTTATATCACAAGAGATAAATAAGTGTCACTTAAAAATATCAAAATGAATAAAAAGGAGGCAAATTATAAAAATAGAGACTTGACATATTCTCAAAATCAAACAAGTGTTGCATTAAATTAGCAAATTTTTGAACAAAATAAGAATTCACATAAAGAGACTTTAACCCTTTTATTTCTACTAAGAGTATAATATCACAAATGATAGATAACATTGATTGCATTAAAAAAATATGCGCTTGTTAATTGCGATGAAAGGTACAAAAACTATCTTGTAACTGAAAATTATAAAAATATTAGAAAACATATAGGTGATAATATATAAAAATATACAGAGCAATGAAATATCTCAGGTGATATTAAAGGTTAAAAAACATACTTGTTTGTTTATTAAATATCACAAGTGATGTTAGACATTAATTTTTTTTTAATAAAATAGCACAATTGATATTAGACATGTAATATAATAAAGTTTAATAATAAGCATGAAAACGTATGAAAATAGAGGAAAACGTATAAAAACCGCAAAAAATGGACGAAAACGTATGAAAACGGACAAAAACATATAAAAACGAATGAAAAGCGTATAAAAATGTATGAAAACGGAAAAAAGCGTCTGAAAACAGACGAAAACGTATAAAAACAGATGAAAACGGACGAAAATGTATGAAAACGGATGAAAACGTCTGAAAACAGACGAAAGCGTCTAAAAATGGACGAAAACGTAAAACTACGGACGAAAGCGTATATAAACCTATGAAAACCGATGAAAACGGATGAAAACAGACGAAAAGGTATGAAAACGGACAAAAACGTAAGAAAACAGATGAAAACGTAAGCAAGCGAACGAAAACATAGGAAAACGGACGAAAATGTAAGAAAACAGGCGAAAACGGACAAAAACGTAAGAAAACGGGCAAAAACGTAAGAAAACAGACGAAAACGAACGAAAACGTAAGAAAACAGACAAAATGTATGAAAACGGACGAAAATGTAAGAAAACAGACGAAAACGTAAGAAAACGGACGAAAACGTATGTAAACGGACGAAAACTTATGAAAAGGGAAAAAAACGTAAGAAAACCGATGAAAACGTAAGAAAACAGACGAAAACGTAACAAGACTGACGAAAATGTAACAAAACGGATGAAAACGGACAAAAACGTAAGAAAACGGACGAAAACATACGAAAACGGACGAAAATGTATGAAAACAGACGAAAACGTATGAAAACAGACGAGAACGTATAAAAATCGGAAAAAACGGACAAAAACGTATGAAAACTGACGAAAACGAAAAAAAAAATAAAAAAAAAACGTGAAAATAAAAAATTGATTAAAAAAAGACAAATAATTAGAAAATAAATAAGAAAGATAAAAAGAAAAGAAAAAGACAATAAAAAAACATGGACTTAGGTTTAGACATATTAAATCTTAGGTTAATCCCCACCATTAGATCAAACTAGATGGAAGGTGGAGATTTATCCTTTAGTATGTAAGAATTTTTTAGAATGTAAAATAAAGTGCCTCAGTAAACCTAAGTCTATGTTTTTTCTTTTCTTTTTTCTTTTATTCAATTTTTTTTTTTAATTCACGTTTTTTTTTAATTAGCTTTCGCGTTCATGAAACAGCTTAAGGATGCAGTCTTGGAAGGAACCCCAACATTCTTAAAATCCTTTCATTAATTGGTCACGTCTCTACAACTGAACCAACATGGAACTAAAGCGCTCATGAAGTAAACGGTGCCAGCATTAATAATGATAACGAGGCGTATCTACATTTAAACCAACATGGAACTAAAACTCATGAAGTAAATGATGCCACATTTACTAATGAAAAAGAGAGTCCTGGTACTAATGATAATGTTTGTCAAAATACATCCGCTGAGGGAAATAAGAAAGATGAAGACGGAGAATATGTGGGGCGTAAGTGAATCTCGGCCGCCTAATGATGATGAATTGTATCACAGAGATTTGAATGATATTCTTGCTAAAAAAGAAGAGTTTTTTAGCTCAGTTTTTAAGGTTAGAGAATGGGTTACTCATTCAAAAAAGGCAAATCGATGTATGAAGTGTAACAAAGGTGGCGAGTTATTAGTTTGCAGTTCAAATAATTGCTCTTTTGTGTTTCACGACAACTGTTTGGCCTCTGAATCATCCTTCGACTATGAGCCAAGGGGAAAGTTTTATTGCCCTTTTTGTAGATATTCTCAAGCGTTATCGATTATTGGGCGGTGAGAAAAAAGGCTTCTTTGGCAAGGAATAATTTGGTCTCTTTTAACCGTTCAACATTGAATCATATGCCAAAAACTAGTCTTGATGAATCTAAAATACCAGATGGGGTTTCAGATCCTGATTTAACTATTCTGATTGACGAGAGCCCTGAAAGTAAAAAAGAAGATTATGCGGATTGCGTGATTAGATTGCGAAAACTAAGTAAGCCACCAAACGGGGTCTCGAATCTTGAAATAAACGAAGATCGCTCTGAAAGTAGTGATGGAAAGGGATGCAATGAAGAAAATAAAAAAGAAGTTTACATGGATCGCGCGGTTGGACCCGGAAAACCAACCAAGCCACCAAATGGGGTTCCAAGTCCTGATTTGATTAGCAAGAGGTCTGAAAGTAGTATGGACATTGGATGCAGTAAAGGAGCTAACAAAGAAAATGCTTATGTGGATCGCACAGTTAGACTCCGAGAGCGAAGTAAGCCACCAAATGGGGTTTCAAATCTTAAATTGTATGATGAGAGCTCCAAAAGTAGTGATGGGAAGGGATGCCATGAAGGAAGTAATAAAGAAGAAAGTTCTGTGGGTCAAACGGTTAGACCCCTAAAGCGAACTCTGCCATCGTAAGTGATTAGCTTTTTAATAAAGTCGGCAATAAACCTATTTATATATGAATGGTAGAATGGGTCGCTTCATGTTATGTTTTATCTATAATGGTTCAAACATAGAATGAAAGAACACAGCTAACAGTGAAATGGGTCAGTTGTGTCGGTTTGGGATATCCTAATGTTTTATCTCTGATGGGTTAAAATAACAAAATAGCTAGAAATGAATTGGGTCAAATGAGTCGAAAGTTTCTTTAACTTATGGTTTTAGCTGTACTTTGATGATAACCACCCCGCTCACCTTAAAGTACCATCATTTATGCATCATTTTGTATCCTTAAACAAAGCCCTTAGTAATATGTTTAGCAAAACCTTAATTACTGCAAATATATAGCACTCGATAATCGCTTATAGTTTTCACATAAAATGTTTCGCGGGTCAACCAAAATCCTATTTGTTTTAACTCGTACCAAATCGTGAATCGCTTTGACTTGTAATGGATCCACCGACCGCCTAATCTGTCACCTCCACATAATTGTTTCTTCGTATGAAGACATATACTCCAATTGGTAGTAATGACTAATGATGAAATTTTGTTATTTTCAGCCCGAGCTTACAGGTTCCTCAAAGGAGACGAGTTCCAGTTCCTTGGACAGAATCAGAAGAAGATACACTAAAGGTAGTATTTTTAGCATGTGCCAAAAACATTTTTAATTATATCTGTTAAATCATCTTTAAGTAACAGATTATTTTTGTTCACTTGCAGAAATGGGTTGCAAAGTTTACGAGTGATAGTAACATTCTAGGAAGAGGTTTCCCATGGAGCACAATACTGGATCTTGGGGCCTCTAAATTTCAAAGCAGTCGTACACCTGTGGATCTTAAAGATGCAGAAAGCAAGCAAAAAATCGATATAGATTTTTAGTCTTGGTATGCAACCGATCTTCAATTGTGTATATGTCTTAATTAGCAAGATGTCTCTGCTTCTGACCCGTCAAATAGTTTAGAAAGTCTGGCAACATGTATGCTATGTTGGACCAGTTTGTACTAATTTCGTATCATCTACAGATCTACTGTATTTTGTGTATGTGTAAATACCATCAGACTTGCTTACTTTCAGTTCAGTCCACGGTTAATGATTTTACGTACTTTGTGGGGTTTAAAAAGTAGTGTAAGTTGGCTCCTTATGGGTCATATTTGCAGGTGTATTATGCTATATTAAACCTTTATTTGTAGCATACAATTTACATGTTGGTTGCTGATATATTTTCTAAAACATGATTAGACATTAATTCATTGGGTTAATGGACTTATTCTAAAACATGATTTGATCTTTATCTTAACAAGTCAGTTGTAAGTAATTAAGTATATGCTCTTTGAAGTAAATGAGTTTATGTGCTTCCCAATCTGAACTATGCACTTTACTAGTAAAAAAATTTAAGTTAATAGGCACATTTTGCAGTTATACAAAAGGTTTTGATCAATTTTTATTTTCCTAATCTGACCAAAACAAAACATCCCCTTGTTTTGAACTTTTGTATGTCCTTTTCTCGTATCTTTATAAAAGAAAGTATAAAAAAATACTAGTACTAATGTAGAAGTACTTATTACGGGGTAAATGAGTTCACCTAACTTGGTGACAAACACAACACACAAACATGGGTGAATGAAGCCATCCTCTGCCGTCCACTTCAAAGAATCCAGATTCACACACTCAAATGAAGGGTCAAGATTATTCTCAAAGAAACACAAATATCCTCAAACAAACACAATTACCCATTGGTTAAAAGCATTTATACTTCCTTTATATACAACACCAAAACACACCCATAACACACACACACACACTTGCAGACTTGCCTCTCTAGATCTACCACCACCAAAAATCCTGTTTGAAGTTCTCCCAACAGCTAACATAAACATGGTTATGTACTATATGGACTATGACAATTTGCCACCAGCATGCCGCATTTTTCGTCTCGACAAAAGTGGTTTGGACTACCTTCATAATATTCGGTTAGTTAGTCATTCCTTTCAACAACTTTTGCTTTCTGTATTTGTTATTTTATGTGATATAAGCCGTTGAAGTTTCTTGTTGTTTGATTTTATTGTTTTTTTTTAGAAATACAAGTGTTTGGGTAGCTAAAATTTTTAAGTTCGAACAATAAGTCTGTTTATTTTTTAATATCTATAAGTGAATCTGTTTGTCGTCTTAAGCTTTTGCTAATGTGTGAATTTTGATGTTTTGATTATTAAAAAGTGATTGCAGTTATGTCTTTCTATGTCACTTTAATAATAATAACAGGTTTATCACATTATGATAAGTTGTTGCTAATGTCATTTGGGTTTTTTATTAAACCGAACCAGATTAAAAACCGGTTTCAGTTTTAGTCAAATAGTTAAAAAAACGGTTTTTGTAAAACCGGGTATGGAAGGAAAATGTATGGTTTAAACAAGAACTGGTTCAGTTTGAAACCGGTTTCGGGAGGAAAACATATGGTTTAAACCAAGAACCGGTTCAATTTAAACCGGTTTTACCAAAAACCGAACGGTTTAAACCAGTTTTCAAATCGGTTGACAACAAACAATGCTTTTCAGAAACCGGTTTTTGGTTTTTTTTTGGGATGAAATCAGTTTTCGGTTTTTTATTTCACCTCTACACTTGTCCAATGCTAATTTTGACAACATGTTATATGACTTATATCAGTTCAAATCCAATTATCCAAATGAATCCACAATGGTCCAACCAAAAAGTCAAGTCCAATATCATATAACCACTATAAAATCCCTACATATTCTCAGACCTAACCCTAATTTTCCTATCACATTTGCAGCCTCACACACATATCAAACTTTTGATCTTGCTAATCCGAACTACACACAAACACTAATCTCCTCTTTGATTTCGAACACAAAAAACTCTATCATACCCATCGGTTAAAAAGCTGTTGGAAATTAAAATGGTTATGTACGACATCGACTACGACAATTTGCCACCGGCATGCCGTTTTTTTGTCTCGACAAAATGTGGTTTAGACTTCTTTCATAATATTCGGTTAGTTTTTGTATTTTTTTATGTCATGTGATATAAGCAGTTGAAGTTTTTGTTGTTTGATTTGATTGTTTTTGAGAATACGTGTTTGGGTAGCTAAAATTTTTAAGTTCGAACAATAAGTGTGTTTGTTTTTTAAATATCCATAAGTGAATCTGTTTGTCGTCTTAAGCTTTTGCTAATGTGTGAATTTTGATGTTTGTGGTTCTAAATGATTTATGATTGGGTGGCAACTGACAAGTATTCTATCATGATTGTATAGATCTTTGCATGATTGAAAAATAAACATGTGAGTTAGCTAAGGTTAACTTTGTTGTAACTTCGGAAACCGTGTTGAACCATTGATAATATGATAAAATTATATAGCAAAACCATAAGATACAATCGTACAATTTATAATACAATAATCAAAGTAATTCTACTCGATAAAACAAAAAGTCCTAGCAAGTAATTCCTGTCGCGCTATACCCTTTTTAGTGTCTGAAAAATAATGAGTTTCTGTCCTTCCTAATCTGAAGTAATAGGCACTTTTTTAAGTTCGAACAATAAGTCTGTTTATTTTTTAATATCTATAAGTGAATCTGTTTGTCTATCCTTTTTCATATCTTCTCTATCATATATTCGAAGTTAATTACTAAAGCCAAATGAGTTTGATAGACTAAAATGCAATGCAGGTGACTACTTCCCAGTTCCCACACCTACCTCCAAATTAATGGAGCCATCCTCTCTCTATATAGACTAACATGAAATCTTTACCGTCCCATTGACGCATTCAAATAAAAGGCCAGGATCATTCTTGAAGAAACACAAATAACCACAAACAAACACAATTACCCAGCGGTTAAAATCATTTATCCTCCTTTTATATACAACACCAAAACACACCCATAACAAACACACTTGCTTCTCTAGATCTACCACCACCAAAAATCGTGTTCGAAATTCTCTCAAGAGCTAACATAAACATGGTTATGTACTATATCGACTACGACAATTTGCCACCAGCATGCCGCTTTTTTTGTCTCGACAAAAGTGGTTTAGACTACCTTCATAATATTTAGTTAGTCATTCCTTTTAACTTTTGCTTTTGTGTATTTGTTATGTCATGTGATATAAGCAGTTGAAGTTTCTTGTTCATGTGTTTTGTTTGGGTAGCTAAATTTTCAAGTTTGAACAATAAGTGTGTTTATGCTTTAATTATCTATAAGTGAATCTCTTTGTCGTTTAGGCTTTTGCTAATGTCTTAATTTGATTTTTTGATTCTTAAAAAGTGACTGCAATTTATGTCTCTCAATGTCACTTTAATAATGACAAATTGTTGTTAATAATAATAAGAATAATAACTTCATGTCATTGTAATAAGTAGTAGTAGTAGTTGTGGTTGTAGTATGTTTACCTCATGTCATTATAATGCTTCAGGATGCTGTTATGTAACTATGTTCTCGTATGCGGTCAAAATTTCTTTAACCAATATATTAATAACTTTTATCTCTGTACCTCTTCCCCATAAGATATTGAGGAAGTACCCTAGCTATCATGTATGCTGTTTCATCTATCTTTTATTTTCTATTGATGTTGCTTTACAGAATATACATATCTCATTCTTTGGTATTATAGGACACCTAGGGAAAAATTGATAAAAAGGATCCAAGAAAAACAAGGGTGATCACGATCGTGCAATCTGTGAAGAAAAAGATTTGGATGAATGTCGTATAAAGGTTAGTTACAATAATGAAAACTGTTGTCTTTTTGACATAAATGAATTATCATGTTATCATATTTTTTGATGCTAAAGTCACATGATATAGTTTCTATTATCTATATATAAGTAATCAATGTTTTTTTAGCATGTCTATGTATGACATGGAGTAGACATTGTGGTTCATGCTAATTATGCTTCTTTCATGACGATTTCAGTAAACATGAAGGTACTAGCTCTAAAAGAGATATCAATGAGATGAAAGCTTATATTATTGAAGATCAAAGAATTTTAGAAGGTTATTTTGTGTAGAAAATGGCGTTTTCAAAAGCAATTATCAACCTGTTTTTATAAGTGTTATTTCTAAAGTAAATTCAGATTTGTGTTATCCAAATTGCCTCTGCTTATCTGTTCATTTTATGGTTATAAATAAGCTCTGATATAGCTGAAATAAAAATTACTTAATTCAATAGATCACAAGTTATTTGGAGCATGCTTCCATTCTTTACCAGAAAAAGTAAATCCAAACACTATCTCTAGAACTATCTACTTGTAAGTAGCTTATAAGTACTAATTATTAAATTAAAGCATAAGCAGAAAAAAAAAAAAAAGAAGCAATCTCAAACATCCCTTAAGAAGCTAGAGATAATCATTTTCTTATACATGCTTTGCTAGACGCTGCATTCTGATTATGTGCATTTTGCAAACACAATAATAAGATAAAATTCTCCAAGACACAATCCCAAATTTGCTAGTAAAATGAAACACCATATAACAAAAAAATGATTCTGTGGAAACAAGTTAAGAAGCTTTTATTTTGTATTGATCATAATGGGATAACATATAGTCTGACTTAAGCTTGATCTTTAATGATTTTGCAATTTCCGTGGATCATATCGAAAAGGAATGTGTTGCAATTATCACGGGACGCATATTATACTTGCAATTTTCTTGGTTTTTGATGAAATTTGTTCTTGTGTTTAGGTGGACATGAAAAAAGTCAAATTGGATGTCATGAAACCATGGATAGCTCAGAGGGTGACTGAACTTCGTAGAAGTGAAGATGAAGAGATTGCTAACTACATTTGTGGCCTTCTAGTTGACAAGGTAAAACCTGCTAGTCTGCTACTATTTATACATACTGAGATACGAACTTAATTTGAACTATAATGATACGAACTTAATTTGAACTTTAATGATACCAGTATAGAGTAGAAGTGTGGGCTATCCAGTAGTATATCTTATTAGTAAGGGATTACTTAGACTGACAAACAGGCTCTTGAAATAGTATCCATCAAATGTTGCTAAAATACATTCGTTTGCAAGAGGACCATTCATTTGAAGAAGGACGTCATTAAATCATTTAAATTGTCTTAGTATTTCACTTTTATATTATATTTCTTGTGCAAGGCACACGCTCAAGGTCAATTACTAATTACAGAAGTCCTTCAAGATGCAGAATTCTCTAGATTGTAAACCATGAATATTATGCTACTTTAAATCGACGTCTTCTCAATTATGCTCTTAAATTAAATTAGTATACTAAAGTCTGTTTCTTATTATGCTTCCTGTTATGTTGCTTAACCCATTGTTTTCATCTCAGGTCTAATGCTCCTCAATCGTACCAATTCCTGTCCCCCAAACCATCAGTTTCACCCCACGCAAAAAACGAATATTTCGCTCTCCCGGAGAATTCGTTAAACCCTATACAATACCAAGCTCAAAAGCTAACCCCTATCAACAAAGGACTCCCTCTCCCGCACCACGTTCCCCTAGTAGATCGTGGTCCCCTCTGCATAAAACTTCTACTAGACAAAGGTTGCCGTCCCCTGAGCGTAGATCGCGGTCCCTTGAGCGTAGATCTTCTAGTAGACGAAGGTCGCTGTCCTGGCGGAGTAGATCGCCTGCTTACGTCCGGAGGGGATTGCATTCCCCCGGAGGAAGGTCTCCCGACCAGCGCAGGTTTTTTTTCTTTTTCAACCAGTATAAAACTTTACTACATGATTAAAATCCTTTTTTTTTTTTTGTGTGTAATTTAACTGTACGAATAACGTGGGAATGGTGACATATTCTGAAAGGGGGCAAAGAGACGAGAAGACACGAAGAGGAAAGGAACACGACGAAAGAAGAGACACAAGTCAAAGAGAAGAGAAGACACAAAGAGGAAGGGAAAACGAAGCAAGAAGAGACACAAGGCAAAGAGAAGAGAAGACACAAAGAGGAAGGGAAAACGAAGAAAGAAGAGACACAAGGCAAAGAGAAGAGAAGACACAAAGAGGAAGGGAAAACGAAGAAAGAAGAGACACAAGGCAAAGAGAGAAGAGAAGTCACAAAGAGGAAGGGAAAACGAAGAAAGAAGAGACACAAGGCAAAGAGAAGAGAAGACACAAAGAGGAAAGGAAAACGAAGAAAGAAGGGACGTAAAGAGGCATTGACTGATCAAAAAAACTGTGTAATGGAGGAGATGCATCAGCTTTCATTGTGGAACTTCTGTAAGTAGATTGAGTTCAAAGTGTTGTGGCTGCCCATATGGTTTATATTTTCGTGTTATATTAGTGCCTTGAAGCTTCTAGATCCATGATGATTGATGAGTAGACACTTAGAACAATGTGTATAATTGGTTCTTATAAGACCTTTATGTGTGAAATTTTGTGTATTTTGGTTCAACTTTGCATTTTTTAAGGGTTATTAGCACGAAAATGTATCATACTTGTCACTTTTTGTAATTGTGTGCAGTGTCTTTTTTTTCTAACTTGATACCAACCTTTTCATGCTATTCTATGTAACGTGTGACCAGATGAAACATTAGTCGGTTATATTTGCCATTTTAATACCTTTATTATTTACTTACCAAAATGCCACGCTTGAAATTCATATGCCATGTAAGAAATTAAATTTCAGTAACCCTAATAAGAATTTGTCCCAACTCAAAACACTTTATCCGATCCAAATAAAACACACATCCCACCACACAAACCAACAATCCAACAGTAACATTGCTATTGGAATTTTGAAGTAAATGTCACTACTAGTAGTATGTTGTATTACAAATGAGATTGGGGTTGGGATATATGCACATACAAGAATGAGAATATAAAACATAAAAAATGGCAAGGGAATGGCATGTGTAATCAACTCATGGCAGAGAAATATACACAAGAGTGATACTCCTCTTCTTGTATATATATGTGTCATATTTGTACATGAATATAAAATGTTGTACTGCTGGCTCATCTTTCTTATCCTGTAACAAATGGTACTGTACTACATAGGAAGTTAATAAAACAAGTTACCAAGTGGGACATCTGTCCCCTTTTTTACCCTTGAGAAGTAAGTACACAATGTATGATTTGTACACAACACAATTTTATCTAGACATAAGTTACCAAGTTTTTTTACCCTTGTTTGTTACATTCAAGCAGTCTACATATAGTGTCATAGACATAACACATAAGACAAATGATAAAAGAGACCATCCAATATTGGGGTCTTTGTCTAACACCAAGACCATGCATCTTGTTAACCATCAGTCACTACCATTTTTCCATCTCAAGTAGTACTATCTTTTATATTTTTCATATAAATCATCTGTTAACAGAACTAAATCTTCCAAAATTATTATACACTTAAACTTAAAAATGTGATACCCTTAAAAGACAAAGGTCCAGTGCGGTTGTTTATCTCGCACCTGCTCAAATTCGGGCCTGATCATCAAACACTCCTATAGTTTTAACACTCAAATTTGTAATAATCTAAGGTTGAACATGCAAAAAGAATGAATCAAAAATAAACTAATTAAAAATATAAAAAATAAAAATTGAAACAGTATACCAAAATGGTTATTAAATTAAAGAGAAAAATGTTTTAAAAAGCACGATGAAATTCGATAATAAGAAAAGTAATAATGTGTTTAGCTGGTGAAAAATATTTTTGTTTTTTTCTAGACCGTTTCTCATAAAAAAAAAACAGGAGGGGAAATTACATTTGGAGAGTGCGAATTTTACTTTCACTTTTTTTTTTGTTTTCTTTTTTTTCCTGAAAATTAAGGTTGTGTTTTGCTACGGGTTTATGAGAGCTTGTAAAAGCTTGATCATTTAAAATAAGTTAGTTATCAGAATAAGGCTATGTTTACAAAGTAATGTGAACAAGTAGAATGAAGCAATACTGTGGTGAATAGTAGCGAAATGTGAAATGTACACGCCATCAGCTTCACCGCCACTTCTTAAAGAAGCATTGGAAAATGAGCTTCTAAAAATAAAGAAAGCTCACCGCCTTTCGCCAAACGAACACTAAAAATAAAAAAGCTCACTCCTCACCGCTCATCGCCCCAAAAAGCTTCAAAAAGCTCTGCGCCAAACATAGCCTAAGTTCTGTTTAGTCACATAAATATATGGAAGCAACATGCATAAACCCAAGTCGACTAAAACGGGCTTATAATGTTAAATTACTTAGATACATGTGAACTGAACGTGATTATTTGATGTATTTAAAGTGATTTAATTATCGTAAAAATTATCTCCAATTTTTTTTTGAAAGGCAAAATATATATAAAAAAGCAAAGAGCATGAAGATACAAACAAAGACATCCACTATAACAACAAGATGATTAAAATAGTGGACTTTAAAAAAAAACCATTAGACAAAAACTAAAAAGAAAATACAACCAAAACTACTAGTACCAAATGCTACAACCACAAATCGTAAAAAGTGTAGCATCATTATCTCCCATTAATTTAACAACGTTATAAAAAAAATAAACTCAAGCTTGCAGCTTAGCTCCAATCTCAACTCGTTTCGTCAAACATAACTTAATTGTTAGGGGTGTTCACGGGTGGTTCGGCTCGATTCGGTTAGAGATTTTAACTATCCATCGCGGGTGAGTAATTTTACTATCCAAAACGAAACCTTACTAGGCGGATAACCGGACATACGAGTACCCCGAATGATCAGTTACCCACGGTTAACCATTCTAAAAAATCAATCGGATCAAATTGGACGACCAATAACATAAATTATAACGTAATATGTCATTGTAGTAAAATTAAATAACATTGAAGAGATTAGAGTCTTAGTAAAGTTGTTCCGTCTGAATAAAATATTCAAATTATTATATGTAACAAACTAACTACTATTTATTTGACGTTTATAGGTTACAATCACTTTAATTATAAGTAATTTATAGAAGCTAGTAAATGATCACGTTAGGCAAGTAAAAATACGTTATACGATAAAAGTAATGCAATTGTATAGTTAATAATTGTATATTTTTATGAATGGTTTGTTGAAACCTACATGTATAATTGTATATTATACGCGATTCGGTTCGGATAACCGCGGACAATTAAATGTAAAAACTGAAACCGAACCGTGATATGCCGGTTTTTTCGGTTTCGGATTTTTTTGGTTATCGATTTTTTGCGGTTTCAAATTGAGCAGAACAGCTCGGTTCGTCGATTTCTCGAATTTTTTGAACGCCCCCTGTTAATTGTTCTTAGTTACAGAAGTCCCTCGTGTTAAATTTTAGTCATAGTCAACTCTAATAACAAGTACAGATTTGACCACAAATGGATCTTTATTATTGTAGAACACAAAATTTTCCATGTGAAAGTTGAGAGTCAACTTGAACCAGAAGCGTCTCCATTAATATGAAAAGAGCAGCCGCGTAGACAAATTTTTGATGATGACATTCGTCCTATCCATTTATCCAATTTGATGAAGTTATATTTTAACTTATCATTTTCTTTTTTTTGTAATCTAGCTAGTTGAATGCTAGAGTATTATAATAACTACTTTTGACAGCGGCATGACGATGTATGTCGTTGCTAAAAGTTACAAAACGACAAAACTTACTCTGACTTTTGCTAAAAGTTACAAAACGACAAAACTTACTCTGACTTTCAACGAGGCGATACACAAACCATGATTACAAGAGATTAGTACATGACGTTGGTATTTATTCAAAACCAATATACGACACTGATTAGTTGGTGTTGGCGTGTGTTTTACGTTAAACAACCGTCTTAATTAATATATCCAATGATTATTATAGAGATTTAGAAGATTTCATTATGATTAAGCGGGAGGCACATGCTCAAGATGGAAAGAAAGTTGCTCGCTAGTCGCTACTAGTTTACCACTTCACTAATACAAATTGTTAATTTTTCGTTAAAAACCGGCGTCGTATATCTTTCGTTTAACAGTGGGTGTTTATCGGAAACCAATATACTGTTGTCGCTAATTTTCATCTTGCTAATGTTGTCGTGTTTGATAAGCTCCATATGCTTTAGCCCAACAGTTACTTCGTATTTCATACACAAAACTTTCTACTTCTTTCCCGGTATGCACTGTTACGAGATGTTTCATCATCAACTCATCAAGTAAGCTAGATATTCTCTAGGATTGCTATAAAAAAAATATATTTTATAGGAAAATAGTACGTGCATTAAGTGCAACGTTGCAACAATTGTGTTGTACGGCTAACTCGTGATAGAAAGAAAGGTTTTACGAACGCGTGAAAGAAACGTGAAAATCTGAAAAGCCATCGTGTCCCTTGAATATATAAGATTAAGATGATGATTTGATCTAGAATGAACATATATGGCCTACCCTAATTACTACTTGAGTGGACCAAGCTTCTAGTTGAGCAATTTGCACACCTTTTCCATGAGTCAAATTTCATATTTAATGTATTTAGATCATATACGCTCAGTTCTTGAGTTAAAAAGGAAGAGGAAATTAAAGGAAACGGAAAGTTTTTTGTGTTCTTGAGTCTTTTTTAAAGGAGGAAACGGAAACGGAAAGGAAATAGAGAGGAAGATTTGATAAGTAAATCTTCCTCCCACTTTTGGGAGGAAAGGGAAAGGAAACATAACCATATGTTATGTAAAGACTAATATACCCTTTTTAAAACATTTGACATTAATAATTAAAGGGCATATATGTAATTTGACCAAGTTATTTTCCTTTTCATCTCACTCAAGAACACGACATGATTATTTTCCTTTTTTCTTTCCTCTATCTCAAGAACATAACAACTAACACTTACTTTCCTTTTCTTTTTCTTTTCCATTTCCTATTCTTTTCCATTTCCCTTCCTTAAAAACTCGAGAACTGAGCGATAGTCTAATAGATTTTTTTTTCTTGATCTTACTTAACATTTAAAAATCAATTTGTATACGCAATTGGTAGGTCGCAAGTATATATCATTAAGTTGATTAAATGATGCTTATTGCTTTTGTTCAAAGAAAACTAATGGTACTTGATGAATGTGTTACAACTGCAAGCTTAATCTGAAACATGTAGCACACCTTATATTAAATGCATACATCCTTTCGAAATGGATACATAACTAATTAATATTAATTTAAAGTTATATCTTTCCTAAATGACAGGAACAACGGCCTATATATTTGGCACACGAATCCTATATCCTTATAGTTTATACCAAACCACAAGGACGACTTTCTCTCTTTCACACACTTTTTAACAAACAAAATCTAGCTAACATCTATTGATCACCAAGATTCATTCAAGATGATGATGATGATTATGATAGCGGGCTTCGTAGATTCTATAAGGACACCAATCCAAGCATGGTTAGATAAGGTACTATATAGTGACGACCACCAAAAGACCACCAACATAACGGTCAAGGAAGTTCGTATTGACAGCCCTCGAGTGGACTGCATCGTTTGCTTATCGGACGTGGCGCTAGGGGAGAAATACGCGATGTTAGAAAGGTGTAAACATGGTTTTCATGTTGAGTGTGTAGAGGCATGGCTAAAAGACCATCCAAGCTGCCCACTTTGTAGAACACCTATTTCTGGTGACGATCAAGACACTACAAAAAAAAGGACTTTTAGTGACACCATTTTTAATGACACACAAAAAAAAGTGTAAGTGAAAGTACATGTTTACTTACACTTTAAAAAAGAATGTAAGCAAAAGTTTAGTTTCGCCCACTCTTTTCAAAAAGTGTAAGCAAAAGTTTAAGTTTTACCCACACTTTACATAAAGTGTGAGAAAAAGTGTAGTTTTACTCACGCTTTTTTAAAAAGTGTAAGTAATAGTTTTATTTTTACCCACACTTTTTAAAAGTATAAGTAATAATTTTATTTTTTACTTACAATTTTTAAAAAGTGTAAGTAATAGTCTTATTTTTACCCACACTTTTTAAAAAGTGTGAGCAAAAGTGTAGTTTTTATTAAGGAAAAAAAAGGTGTTAGAAAAGTCTCGTTTTTCTTTACAAGATCGTTAAATTTTAAATGTATTAAAGTGAAGTTTGCTTTTACCATGTTTAAAACCGGTTGACCGCAGAGGTTGAACCATGGCGAATGGTTGAATGACCGAAGGGGTTTTGAGCGAACAAACCGGTTGAACCTGCGATTGATCCGATGGTTCACCCGCATCAATTAAAACCGGTTTCTAAAACATTGACTTTTACTCTTCAAATTTTTTAACTAAATATTTTATAAAAACTTTACTACTTCTAATTAGGGCTGCTCATCGGGTGAAAACCGGACCGAGACCGAATCGCAAAAACCCTAGACGAAGACCGAGATCGAATGTGGTCGGTCCGTGCCTGGTCTCGGCCTCGGTCCGTCGATCGGTCCATCCAACAAAGCTAAATTTTCGGTTTGTGGTCCGGACCGGACCGGCCAAATTTGCCAAAAACAATAGACCGAGACTGGACCGCCGGTTCTTCATCCAAATCGGTCCTTCCGGTCACCCCTACTTCTAATATCTAACAAAAACATTTTTGAAAAAAAAAAAAAAAAAAAAAAAAAAACCAACAACTATTTGATTGACATTTTTGGAAAATATATATATATATATATATATATATATATATATATATATATATATATATATTTGATTTGACATTTTATTAACTCTTAATAAATTACACGATTTGACACTTTATTAACATTTCATCTGACATTTTATTCACTTTCCCCAAATCACATCAATTCCCTTTCACCCACTTTCTCCAAATCACAATGACGTAAACGAATCGTCAATTCACTTTCCCCAAATCACAATCACTTTCACTCAATCGTTAGGGTTTAATCATCGTTATTTACAGGAAGCTCACCGTTAGGGTTTAATCGAAGCTCATCCTCGCAATCAACTCGGTAAGCTTATGAAGTTGATGATGTATTTGTTAAGCTTATGAAGTTGATATCTGTTATTTTGATTCAAATGAGCTTATGAAGTTGATGATGTTTATTTTGTTTATTTTGCGATTGATGTTAAAAGTGTGTTTGTATAGGCGATTTGAGTAAGATTTAGATGAATATATGAAACTACTAGTTGTTACAAGTTTTGCGTATTTATATAAGTGAGATTAACTTGTACTCATGACTAGTTAATTTGTTTGTATGCATTGGCGATTAAGCTACACTAGCTTAGGATATTTGATTAGGCAATTGATGCGTTATAGTTGAAACTAGCTTAGGTATCGTGTTTTATGAGGTTTGAGTGATTTTCAATGGAATATTTTAACTGTTATGATAAAGAGATTACTAGGAGTTGCAGTTATGATAAACAGATTACTAGGAGTTCACATTCCACTCAGACACTCAAGTCCATTAACAACACTATAGTCAAGAAAATACTACAAGATTACTTTCACTTTAATTAACTAATTAACCGCTAAACAAGATTAATTAGTTACAATAATATGACAATCATAGAAGCTTTCACAACGAGAGGCTATGGAAGGTCTCGTGTATTTTAAAACTACTTCCTTTTTCGCTGGTCTCTCATTTTAAAGGTTACGTTCTACTACAGGCGTTGTAGATCTATGCTCACAAGTATCCTAAAATCATGGTCTAGGTTTCTTCCGTCCTAATTCGAAGCATCAGCTTGATGTTTATTTTGTTTATGTGTACCGATATTTTGCGATTGATGTTTACTTGGCGAAAGATATTTTGCGATTGATGTTAAAAGTGTGTTTGTATAGGCGATTTGAGTAGATTTAGATGTTAATTAGTAGTGTTTGAGGTACCAAACCGAAGTCAATTACATGTATGACAAACGAACAAATAATCTAAATGAAGTAAACATATCTGCAGCTAAAACATCTGGTCTGACGGGTTAAACTAACCTCATCTTTCACAATGTTACGTCTACATGCCACAATACAGTAGCACCACATGATGACTATATTCAATTGGCATATGGTACTTCAACATGAGGTCATGAATATAAACTTAAAATATAGAGGACAAGCATTATGCACCAAGACTCCTTTGATATTTGATGGTTACGACAGAGGTATTTGCATGTAGCATTTCATTAAAATGTATGTGAGTTTCGGTATTGAGAAATTTGTCTAAATTGCTTCTACTTGCTGTCAAATGGGTAGTGTGAAATTTTGCTAATTGGTGATATCAGTTATCAAGTAAGGTGTTAAGCACACTAATTATTTAATGTCGTGCGTTTGTTATTACTGAAATAATTGGTTAAGTTGCTTCTGTTTGGTACCGATTTCGTACAAACTCACGAGTGTGATATTGCTAATTGGTGATATGCCGATATAAAGTACGCGAAGAAATAACGACTACTTATGCGTGTGATACTGCTATAGAAATAACGGTTAAATGTTGCTAAAATTAGTACTTACTGATCTCGGTAGTGCCGATATCAAATAAGCAACAACAACATTTCAGTTTCACGCCACTACACCACTCACCATGTGTGAATTTGAGTAAACACTGTGTGTTGCTAATTGTTGATATTAAGTAAGCAATGACATCATTTCAACTTTATACATGCTGCACCACTCACTCTGCGTGAATTTGCTATTGAAATAGTTTGTTCGTTCGCTTCTATGTGTTATGAATATCAGTTCTTCACACTACACCACTCATCGTGCGTGAGTTTTGTTATTGACCTTGTTGGTTCAATCACTTTTTATTGGCTACCAAATCTGTCCGTCTGTAATCTTGCCGATATTACGGTGGTGTCGATATCAAGTAAGCAGCATTTACCACATTTCTCTCCTACACACACCGCACCACTCATTGTGTCCGATTTTGCTACTGGTTATTTTTATATCACTTGTATTTGCCACCAACTGATATGCAACAATGATAATCCTAAAACTAGTCTATACCAATAATTATGCAACTCATAAGTATTCCGTAGACCACAGATTATAAATATCCACTGCAATGGATGTTAAAAATTAGCTATTGGTCTAATCTTTAAGAATATGCTTTGTGGATATAAACCTAGTATTGTATGTTTAGTGGCAATTAACAAATTAACATATAATTATATAAACCAAGTAATATAATCGCTACCATAACCAACCTGCTAGTATCAAAATAGTTAGAAGCATAGATTCACTTGTGGTGATCTACCCTGTATAAGGACTAAGACAAGAAAGGGGAAAAAGGCCAAGCCCCTATGAAGTAATCGGTCATATAATGTTCGTTAGAAGCAGAGTCACTTGTGGTGATCTACCCGTATACGAATTTATAAATTATACTAACCAGCATAGCTTATGACACACTCACAATTCACCATAGTCGTTGACATATAAGTACGTCAAATTAATAATAACACATAGTTATATACTGGGATCACTAGCCTAATACACTATCACCTAGATTGTAGGCATACCGATCTTGCGGGGCCTTCACAACTCCCATCTTTAGCTCTATCTGCTAAATTGGTTAGTATTTTACTGTATTGAGCTAGATTCAAATGTATGGATCTGCTATGTATGTGATCATTCTGTTGTTAGGATTTACGTGATGCATCCGAACTGAAAACTGTATTTGTGTTTGCTTAAGGCCTTGCTTTCTGTAAAATGAACTTTGTTTCAATACGTTTTTGTTCTTAATTGATTTGTCTTAATGGTTGCAGAAAAGTTGTGAGGACATCTATTGCACAAGTGTTGATTGTCATTTCACATACACAAAAGGCAAAGCTCAGGGAAGCTTACAAGAACAAGAAGTACTTGCCTCTTGATCTGCGTCCCAAGAAAACCAGAGCCATCCGTAGGCGTTTGACCAAGCATCGGTATTGTTCAAGTGGTTTATATTACTTGTTGAACTGTTACGAATATTTGCCTTCTAAATTCAAGTTTATTTGACTTAATGCCTGAAATTGTTCTTAGGATTCTAATTTTTAGACGGTATTTGTTTATTTATAAGTGTTAGAATATATTTTGATACCTCATTTGCGAATTTCTTTGGTTATCATATTTATGTTTCACCGTAGAAATCTGTTTACTTAAGTTCAAAGGTCAATAGTTTAGCATATTCATTTATAGTTAAAAGTTTATCAGTGTTTGATTCTTGTTGAAGATTTGTATATGCATGGATATTTTAACTGCCGATTTTGTGTGTATGAGCATGTATATAGTTAAGGCTACTGCATATCAAGAGTCGAATTAGGAACTATGTAGGCACAACAGACATAAGGTGAGTGAGTAGATGTTTTGTGTGTTGTAAAGGATTTCAATACAGATTATTACATTTTGAGGGTAGATACATTTTTAGTATAGTGGTGGTTAGGGGTGGGTGTGTATGATGTATTGCAATCTTTCTAACTCTTATTGGTTTAGTATAGTAAATGACTTAGGTTTTAATAATTTTTGTTAAGGTTTGATGGATAGATCGTGGATGTATACTGCACCTAGAGCAAGTAAACGATATATAAATGGCGTTGAATATTTTTTAGATTTTGCTTTTGAGAAATCAAGTCGAAATGGAAGTATTTTATGTCCGTGCATTGATTGTCAGAGTCTGTTATTCGCTAAAAGAAAAGTAGTGTATGATCACTTGATTTGTGCCGGTTTTAAGAGAGGGTATTCGAATTGGAAAGATCATGGGGAAGTGCATGAGGCATCATCTTAAAGTAATAGACGTGAGGGCGAGGGAATTTATCAACATGACATGCATGGGTTACTCGATGACCTTTTCCCAACATGTCAAATGGAAGGAAATAATGGAGATACTACTGAAGGTGGTGAAGATGATACTAGTTTAGATACCGAACCTGTGGTTAAAAATGAAGGCAAAAAATCTAATGATTTACTAAGAGATGTCGAACATAATGTTTATGCGGGTGCTAAGTACAGTAAGCTGTCTTGTTTGGTACATTTGTACCATTTAAAGTGCCTTAATGGTTGGAGCAACAAGTCATTTTCCATGTTGCTAGAATTTCTACAAGATTTGTTGCCAGAAGGGAATCTATTGCCTAAAAAATTACATCAAGTCAAGAAAGTTTTAGCAAGTTTAGGGTTATGGTATGAAAAAATTCACGCTTGTCCTAATGGTTGCATGTTATTTTGGGACGGTCATGAGAAAGAAGAAACTTGTTCCATTTGTGGAGAATCTAGATGGAAACCAACCACAAACAATCCTGATGAAGAGGAAAGGCCAAAAAAGAACAAGGCAGCAAACATATTACGTTGGTTTCCCTTGAAACCTAGACTTCAAAGATTGTTTATGTCTTCAAAGACGGCTAGCCTTATGAAATGACATCATTTGGAACGAAATAAAGATGGAAAATTACGACACCCTGCTGATGCATTAGCATGGAAAGACTTTGATGAGAAGAATCCGAAATTTGCAACAGACCCTCGAAATGTACGTTTAGCGTTAGCAAGTGATGGATTCAATCCATTTAAGACAATGAACGTTTCCTATAGTATTTGGCCCGTTATTGTCATCCCGTATAACCTACCTCCTTGGTATGTCATGAAGCAATCTAACTTTATTCGTACTCTAATAGTTCCTGGTCCTAAAGGTCCGGGGAATAAGATAGATGTGTACATGCAACCCTTAATAAAGGAGTTGAAGGAGTTGTGGGATGGAATTGAAACATTTGATGCTTGTGCAAAAGAGAATTTTCAGTTGAAGGCTGCTGTTCTTTCTACTATATCAGACTTTCCAGGGTATGCAAACCTTTTGGGATGGAGTACCAAGGGAGAATATGCATGTCCAGTGTGTGCGTATGATAAAACCTCCAAGTGGCTAGATCATGGAAGAAAGTGGTGTTATATGGGTCATCGGAGATGGCTTGAACATGATCATTGTTGGCGTAGAGATATTAGGTCTTTTGATGGAAATGAAGATTTAAGACATGCTCCTATCCCTCATTCTGGAGATGATGTACTAAATGAAATAGAAAACATCGATCTCAATAATGAGAATGATAATATAGGTCCTTGGAAAAAGAAAAGCATTTTCTTTGAGTTACCTTATTGGAAAAGTTTGTTGTTGCGTCACAATCTGGATGTGATGCACATAGAAAAGAATGTATGTGATAACATCACAGGTACTTTGTTGGGTGTGATAGGGAAGTCAAAAGACAATATGAAAGCACGGTTAGACTTACAGAAATTAGGCATACGAAAGGAACTTCACCCCAAAAAACATCCTCGAAGTGATAATATGTATAAGCCAAAAGCATGTTATGAAATGACTCGAGCCGAGAAAGATGTTTTCTTGCAAACCCTCAAGTCTATCAAGCCTCTAGATGAATATTCATCTAATATCTCACGTTGTGTGCAGTTAAATGAAAGAAAACTTATAAGGATGAAAAGTTATGACTGTCATATGTTGATGCAAGAATATTTACCAATTGCATTGCGTGGAACTTTGCCGGATCATGTTAGCATAGTCGTCATTGAGCTGTGTGACTTCTTTAGTCGAATCTGCCTAAAGGATCTAGCTGAGAGTGATCTTCAGTTCCTTGAATCTCGAGTTGTTGTGACATTATGCAAGTTAGAAAAAATATTCCCTCCTTCATTCTTTACTGTGATGGTTCATCTAGTCATTCACTTAGTTAGAGAGGTACGACTCGGAGGTCCTGTAACTTTTCGCTGGATGTATCTAGTTGAAAGGTAAGCATATTCCGGTAAATTCTTAGCTTCCCTTTTCAGTTTCAAAAAACTATAAACTGTTTTAATTTTCCAAACATGTTTTTCATAGGGACTTATGTACTCTCAAGTCATATGTCAACAACAAAGCCTGTCCAGAAGGTTCAATAGCTGAAGGTTACTTGGCTCGTGAAAGCTTAACTTTCTGCTCTCGATACCTTTGTGGGGTTGAAACCTTATTTACTAGGCCAATAAGGAATGACGATGATGACAATCAAAATGAAATTGAATCATCTAATTTCCTTTGCCCTGGACGACCATTAGGGCAACATTTTCATTCAATTGTCTTCTAAAAGGAAGAAATCTGCTGCATATGAGATTGATGAAAAGTCACTTATTCAAGCACATCGTTATGTGCTCTTTAATGTTGACTCAATCACAGAATTTAGAGAGTAAGAGATTCTATTCTCATTACTATTTTTAGTCTTCTATTACTAGGAAATATCTCATATAATATTATCTGTACTTTAGGGAACACAAAAATATCATCAAAGGAAAACATCGGTCACGTCGGATACCTCAGTTTGAGCTTGAAAAGATCCATTCGGAGCAATTTAGTGACTGGTTTAGGAAGCGGGTAAATTTAAGTTATATATATGTATGTTCAGTCGTCACAACAAAAAAGTCTTATTATTATAACCTAGAATTCGTTTCTATAGGTTGAACGTTTAGAAGAGCTAAGTGATCCAAGAGTTCTTGAAGAGATTAAGTGGCTGGCTCGAGGTCCAAATAATTTTGTGAGACGATATTCTGGTTATTTTGTTAAAGGTTATCGTTTTCACACTAAAAACCATGAGAATTCATTGAAATCTCAAAACAGTGGAGTTGTTGTAACTGTGATGGATTCCAGTAATACTCAAGACGTGGTGAACTACTATGGATCGTTAAAGGAAGTTGTTAAATTGAACTACTCTGGTAAAATACGTGTGGTTCTATTCAAATGTGACTGGGTTGATGTTAATAAGGGTTGCAAGCGGGATGAATTTGGTATCACACTTGTCAACTTCTCATATTTGACACATTCTGGTTCGGATGTACTTGATGACCCATTTGTCTTTGCATCACAAGTTGATAAAGTGTTTTATGCCAAAGATCCTCAGTTAGAAGGATGGCTAGTTGTTAGACATGTAAAATTTAAGGATGCCTACAACATGGGAAGCAATTCTGATCAGAACAGCCTATATTCAATTCCTCACACTTGTGATGTACCAAGCCTTCATAGGAATGAGGTTGATGGTGATGACGAGATAGATGTGACAGAAGCTATGGAAGATGAAGATGAGGAAGAGGAAGACATATACTAGCTCAAATGTTTTGCTTTTTCTTTGTAGGAACACATGAATTGCATGCAGTATGAGTGGTTATGCTAGTTTACTTTTGCAAAATATCTTGTCATTTTTACTACTTTAAGATGAATGTTGTATGATGTATGATCTATTTTTGGTAATATTAGTTCTGCTATTTTTCTTTCTTGTCTTCAGTTATAACATTAACATTTAAGATATTGATCAATAGTATGGGTAAAAGAATACGCATAGTATCTACAAAAGAAGTGGTGCAACCTGCTGAATCTACAAATCAAGGCCAGAACATTTCATCTGAAGCAAGTGATCCATCTATTGGCAAATCTCTACCTCGAGGTATGTTTACACCTTTCCTTCCCTCATTCTTTACTTTCAATGTAGTCCAATTTTATGTTTAGCTCAACTGCTGTCCTGCTGTCTGACTGACTGAATTCTTTTTATTTTTTATAAAAATGTACTACTAATGTAATGGAAGACATTATGTTATCTAACCAAACCCAGAAATGGGTCTTGTCTGAAACACATTGTTATGCAGTTGCAGCTGTGAAATGTATGGGTTTAAGGCAAGACATTGGCCTAGTGTTTGTTATGGGTGTTCAAGGTTGTGTTTTTTAATGATGAGATGGAAAGATTGTTTGGTTAGAGGGTTTAGATCTTTGTTTGGATTGGGTACTGCTGCACTTCTTGTTATTATTTGGTCTTGTTTTACGTGTTTGACTTCAATGTCTTGCTTCTCTCTTCTTTAACTATGGTAAGATTTTGTCAATCTTTGTTGGTCTTAAATGACTTTGATTGTTGAATCACTTTTTAGTACTTCTGTGTTAATATCTGTATTAATGTTGTTTTTAGTATATCAAGACTAAATGATATGAACCCTTAATTGTTGGTCTTAAATGCCTTTGATTAATGTTGTTTTTAGTATATCAAGACTAGTTGTAGATATAGTTGTTAAGGTTATTAGGTTTCTATAAGATTTTATATAATTGTTGGCTTTGAATCACATTTTGGTACTTTGCTAGATTCTGTACTAAATGATATGAACCTTTAATTGTTGGTCTTAAATGCCTTTGATTGTTGAATCACATTTTAGTACTTTGCTAGATTCTGTGTTAAAATCTAATTTATAATTTTGTTTTTTTCAGCATATGATAGACTAGTTGTTGATATTGATATAAAGTGACCATTTTTACTAGATTTTGTGAATCTTTTATTGTTGGCCTTAAATCCCTTTGATTGCTGAATCACTTTTAGTATTTTACTAGATTCTGTAACGGCATCTTATACTCTTGTTTTTAGTATCCTAGACTAGTTGCAGATGTAGATGTTAAGTCGTGTTATACTGTTCTTTTAACTTAGGCTAAGGTTATAAAGTTGAAAGTGTTTACAACAGGTGTCTATAAGTATAATCAAACACACTGTGACCGTAAAACTTAACCAAACACTTTCATTATAGTTTTTGAAAAAGAACAAATACAAGGCACAAATAGTCCTTAATCTGTAGCATTTTACACTTGAGACCCAAATTTTCTAAGTTCACATTTTGCCTCTGTACTACACTTACCGAACAATAGTCCTTATCTGTAGCATTTTACACTTGAGACCCAAATTTTCTATATCACTAAACTCCAGACCTCATCTTTTTTGAATAGCTGAATCTTTACAGCCGTCTTTTAATATTCATAAGCTCCTATACTTTAGTCATCACCTGGACATAAACATAACTAATATTCATAAGTTCCTTAATCATGGTTCATGTGCTAGGTTCAAAAAAGAGGGTCAGAGGTCCAACCAAAAAGAAAGAGATATGGGACTTGGCAAGTGATGAGAAAATCTTAGTCACATTTAACGAACTATGTCAACCTATTGGAGATGAAGGAAACGAGTTGACAAATTTTCTTGGGACTCTAGCAAGGATGCCTCAACACATTGGAATTCACTACCCGGAATGGAGGAAGGTTCCCAAGGAGAAAAAAGAGGATCTGTGGAGCATCGTTAAGGTAAATTACTTTAATGTGCTATAAAGTATTTATATATATGTAAGTAATCTGCTACTAATCCCTATAATACTTTTCTAGGAAAAGTTTTCATTTGAATCAGATCAATTAGAAGACGACATAAAAGCGTGGATCATGATGGACTTGTCCAGTAAGTGGAAATCTTGGAAGTATGAGCTTAAAAAAAGTTCATACGATCCGACTATGACAATTGATGAAATTGTGGAATCTCAAAGTGATGATAGAGTGGAAACTAGTCAATTTAGAAAGCTTGTGGCTAGTTGGTTCACGAAGAAAACAGGTAACTTGTCATTAGTAGGCTTGCTCATGAAATATATGGAATTAGATAGTTAACACTGTAAATTGACAGTGGAAAGTGCGAGGAAGAAAATTAATCGCTTGAAGTCAATTGAGCCTCATATGACAGGGACCAAATCATTCGCACGGGTAAAAGATGAAGAGGTCACTAAATTTTTTCTACGTCTATAATGTTTAAGATTATATAATAATGCATATATAAATCATGGCCTTTCATGTATAATGGTTCATCTTGTTATTCAATAGTTAAAAAGTTAATGTAAAGGTACTTTTCAATGTAGACGAAAAAGAACAACGATGTAAGTCCGTCACGAGGAGACATGTCTTGTATAACCCGAACCCAAAAATGGAAGCATCGTAAATGCTATAGATGCTCAAGTTGTGGTATGCTATTTATAAATGTTGTTAATAAATAGCTAGTCGAGTATGAGGCATCTTTTGTCATGAAGATAACAATTTTCATTTGATTCTACACGTAGGCGGACATAAAAGCTAAGAAAACGGATCAAGAGACAACAAACTCCTCTGATTGGGAAAATGATGATTTGTCAAAAGTAAAAGGACCAGAAAGGAGAGGATCAGTTCGTTTTGCAGGGAAAATTTTTAGTCGAAAGGACAAAAGATTGCACGATCCTCAAGTTCCTTTCTTGAAGGCTCAAGTGAAATTTCTTCGACAAGGATTTATGATGTTAGCTACTGCTGTTCAAGAACAAGTACCCAATTTAAATTTGTCACCTGTCATGAATTTTATGAATATGGAGGTAATTTCACATTTGATTTTAGTTTATTGACTATTTTATGTGTATGAACATTTTATTACATGTTATACTTTTTTTACGTTGCTTCAGGTTGACGATTTATCGGTATTCATGATAATACGATTGGCAAAAACCCAAGTTCGCTTCGGTACGGCTTCGGTACAACTTCGGTACGCGACTTACAGTGCGATTGGTAAAACCCAAGTTCAACAGCCGTGCGACGGCTTCGTACGACTTCAGTGCGATTGGCAAAACCCAAGTTCAACTTTTGGTGCGGCTTCGGTACAACTTCGGTATGGCTTCGTACGATTGGCAAAACCCAAGTTCACTTCGTGCGGACGGTACAACTTCTTGTATGACTTCGGTATGATTGGCAAAACCCAAGTTCAGCTTCTGGTGCGGCAACGGTATAACCGGTGCGGCTTACGGTGCGGCTCACCATCAGAACTTACAATTCAGGTATTTGTGCATGTTAAAGAATTATACGTATTCAAATAGGGTTGGGCTTGTTTCGGGTGAAGGTGGCAAGGTCTGTTTAATTCACACTTATAGAAAATTGGGTGGGTTTGGGTAATGGGTCACAATTCAGGTATTGATAGCTTGTCCTTTGTTAATGGTTGGTAACGTATATCTTCAAGTTTATAGAATGCCGAGTTTTTTTATTAATTGAGGCGCATTGCTACATAGAAGTGTTAAATGTGCATAAATATTTTGGAGGCGTATTTGCCACCTTGTTGTTAGTTAAAGCTTGCAAGTTTTGACAAAATTCTAGAGCACGTTGGGAGTTGCATTCTATCCGGATTCATTTATTAGGATAGGATTGATACAATTACATCTATAGTTCATTGGAGTTGCAAAGTAACGAAATACTAAGTTATAGATCAGTGTGCCCTCATTTAAACCGCCTTGATGTATTATTTATGTATGCAGTGTTCATGATAATCATCTCAACAAATCAAATGCAAATCATCATCATACTTCAGGTAGTTTCTAATTAGACTTGCAAGCCTTAAACTCTATTTATACAGTTTTTATATGTGCTCTCAAAAGTTCTTGTGTTTGTAGTTCTTCCAGTAAAAGAATCAACTCTTCAAAAAAGCTCTCTCAAAAGATCAGGTGAAAGTCATCATCATACTTCAAGTAACGTGAGTCTGTAACAATTTTAATACATGCAGTCCTTTTAAATGTTTTGTGTGTGCAACGCGTTCTGACAAACAAAACCGGTGTCCGTGACACTCTCAACAAATCAGGCACAAGTCGTTTTAATACTTGAGTATTTTCATCCCACTTTTATTATTCCATGCACTATTGGTATAGTAGTTGGTCGCTTGCTTGTGTTGCCTTTAGCCCTTTAGGCTTATTCGATGCCTTTAGTGAACTGAACTCCAGAAACAGACTTTACTACATGGTTTACTCAAGTTTGGGACATCAAGTTGATTGAATTAGGGGTTGATTATATTTCTCCGAGTCTCAAAATCATGGTCAGGTTCATTCAAATAGGTATCGTTTAATTACATTGATTGGAGTTATATATAATTTGGGTCAAACGGGTATGTATGGGTTAAGCAGAAGCATGAGCATTGTTATTAACTTCTATCTTTGAAGAATGACCATATCGGGCCATGTTAGGGTTATAATTTGGGTCAAGCGGGTATGTATGAGTTACGCTAGCGATTATGCCTCCATATAAGTTTTAAGCTGTTATTGGTACATTAGCCCTTTCAACTCTTTTTGTATTTACAGTTTCTATAGGAAAAAAAGCGGCTATCCTATAATGCTTGGAAGCCTTTTAAAGCGATCAGACACAAGTTGTCTTCTTATAGCAGGTAATTCTTTAGTTTAACATTTTTATATGTGCTTTAATAAGCCTTAAACTATGAGTGGCGGGTTGGGTCAGTTTGAATGCTAAATATAAAGACCCACCGACGTGTTATTGTTTTTACCCAAATGACCAGTTATTGTATTGTTTTTGACCCAACTATTGTTTTCTACCCATGATGATGAAATCTTACCCACGTGCAATATTTACAGGAAACAATTAAGAAACATAAGGAATTAAGCGACATGAAGGCTACAACGTCATCTCTATTACAGAATAAAATCGCAGCCGAAACATTAGGAGAAATGCAGATTGGATTTAGGCGTCATGTGTTTGGTCTTTAGCAATCAATTCAGAAACCTTGACATAATTGCAGATTTGTTGTTGAATTATGTTTTTTACTCTTGTATGTACATGTTAAACGGCGTGATTGGATATATTGTATGTACACGTAAATGTTGATTAGCAGATTGGATACTCAGTAGTAAATGTTAAACTGGAATTGTTAATTGTGGATTTAGACTCCACTTCTCTTAAACTGGAGTTGCCTTACTAGTAGCAGATTGGATACTCATATAGCAGCAGATTGGATACTCATATAGCAGCTTATATATGAGTTGCTTTACTAGTAGCCTATATATAGTGACACAAGTATGTGTCAAAATAGACTCAACCCTATCCTGACACTATTAAGTGTCAGAAAATTGTCAACAACTATATACTTTTACCGCCTGGACTTTCAATGACACTTTTTGTAAGTGAAGGTGAAAAAAAAATATATTCAGTGACACTTTTTTGGACATTTTCTGACACTTTTTGTGTGTCATTAAAATACTTTTTTCTTGTAGTGTAGTGTTGAGATTCGTAGTAGCTATGACAAGCTTCTTCTGTATGGGATTATTCAGGCAGAAACTCATATCTCAGATCCGTCTCATTATGGTTCTTTCACTATATTAAACCGTAACTTTGGTGATCCCTTGGTCATCACCAAACCTGGTTCTTTATTATCTCCACACGATATCTGTTATTGTTCACTTTCAGTTTCTACCTTTGTTAAGATCACTGCGAAGCTCTATGGTACCACTTACTTGGGGGGTGGAATTGAGAGTGTTATTGATTATAAGAAATGTTATCCTCCAATAAGCGCCAAACTCTGTGATACCATGGACCAGAAGAAGGTATACCTTAATGATGATGCGATTGATGTTTGCAATGGCAATGTGTTTATAAACTTCTCAGAATATTTTGCCAATAGACCCAATGGCGGTTCCGGTTCTTGTAAATTAAAAGGTAAAGATGGTTATCTAGATCTGTATTATGTTGCATTAAAGTATGCAGTAGAAGCAGCTCTGGAAGTAGGCTTTGTTGCAACTTGTACGGAAACCAAAGTTTTTGGAAGCGTAATGGCTTATTATGGCAAAAACTTTGGTTATGACTGTTGTGCTTCTGAAAGATCTCTTTACAATGCAATGCTCTTTGAAATCAAACAACCTAGTCATATTGAGCCTGGCTGCAAAATAAAACTTACGCGATCTACATTGGGTGTACCAGCCCAATACTCTCTCATAATTGAGGCAAAGTTACATGACTTCACCTCTGGGGATATGATTTTGTCGGGCATTTGTGAATTCTTTGTGCCCGTTGATGGTAGCTCCAGCGTTGGTTTTATTAACGGGAATGATTGCTCTTTAAAGCTTAAAGTGGACTGGAAGCTGCCACTTGATATGCTCCATGTTTAGCTGAGATGTCTTTCTTTCGGGTTAACTTGGAGGTTCATTATGTCGCCCTTTATTTCATATATTTATATTGTGTATTATTCTGATTATAATATAGAACTACTAATTGCTCCCTTACTGGGTTCATAACAAAGAGGTGTCTTTTTGTGCGTAGCTTCACCTTTGTTTTAGTTAATGTGGACTTCAAATTAAGTACACCTTCATGGCTTCATCTTTAGTTGATGTGCACCTAAAAGTACGGTGCCCTCCGCCCCTTGGGCAGTTATAGCCGGGTCAAACCGGGTCTATTTGGTCTTGGCCGGATATAACCGGATTTTGTTCGTATTGTGGTGGTTTACGTCTCAAAAATATTGTTACGAGACAAAAATTACGTGGTTTAAAAAAAGTAGAACGAGTGGACTTTTCAACCAATTAAAAAAACACCATATTATAACAACTGCTACTTTAAGTAGTACACGTACTTTTTGATCGTTTTACCTATGATAAGCTAATATCATTGAGCTTATAAGATTACTATCAAATATAAGATTTAGCTTAAACACAAGCTTACACAAACACCCCCATAATTGTTATTTAAGTCTAGAGATAACAACTTGACATTTTGTAATGAACCAACCCGTTATCGTGAGATATTATCCGCTTTGGCACCTTTGCCTCACGGGTTTACTTTTTGATGCAACGTCCATACATTATATAAGATGGGTCTCACAAGATGTAGTTTTTATTTGCTTTTGAGTTCTGTTGCTGTTCCATAATATTAGATGATTTCGAAAAATGCTTTTTTAGAAAAAAAATTTCACGAAAGACTGTGCCATACCTTTATAAAAATATTTGGAAAATTTTTAAAAAAGAAGAGTAAATTAAGATGATTTTTATTGACGATGTTGTGAATGTCTTATTGTAAATTTTTGTGGTATAACATTTTCTTTAGACTTTTCATTGTAATTCTATATGATGGTTTTTAATACATGTTCATTTTTGGAGTTAAAAGGTTTGTGACGGAAACCATTAGTGACGAATTCATGCATTTAATATCAAAGTATCCTTCCGTTACTTTAGCTAGAGGTCGACATTAACCGGATTTGACAAAAACCAGTTCCGATTCAAACGAAAAAAACCGGTTCTGGTTTAAACTGAACCGGTTTCTATAGGTTTTCGGAGTAAAAACCGGAACCCATAGAACCGGTTTCGGGCCAGTTCCAACCGATTTGAGGGAAAAACCGGTTTGAAAAAACCAGTGCATTTTAGAGACAATGGGCTATTTTCGGGTCGATTCTGTTTTTTTTCCTTTGTTCGCATTTTCTACGCAATAAACTCAATGTACTTTAAATTTTATTCAATAAACTCATAAACATCACACATAAAGTACTTGAAGTATGAGAAATAAACTTCAAATTTTATTCAATAACTTATAAACATCACATAAAGTACTTGAAGTATGAAAAGATCACTTTTTGGACATCGTGAGCATTTTTGTAAGTGTTTTGAGAATATTTGAATGTTGTGAATAAAACAAACTCAACCTTGGTATTTATAGGGATGTTAGGAGGGTTAAATGAGGCTAGATCGACAATCTATCCGTTTAAAAACGGTAAAAAAAAACTCATCCAACGTCTCTATTTTGCTTATTGTCTTGGAGCCTTGGCGGTTTTTTAAACGGTTTCAAATTGGTCCTACCACATTAATATGCTAACGGTTTTTGGTAACGAACGGTTTGGTCAAAACTTCCGGCGTTAACCGGTTTCGGTTTCAAATTTTTTTCGGTTCGATTTAGGTTTTTCCACCTCTAACTGTAGGTGTATTTTTCTTGTAGTGGAGAAATTGGACCGCGGAAAGATCACCCCAAAAATGATATTAGGAAACAAATGCATTACAAGTAAAATGGTTCGTGTAAAGTATTAAGTACATGGATTATCATCGATCTACATGTATGTAGGAAACTAACAATAATACACGCATATGAGTAACTGCAATATTAATTTCTTCATAGACTAGTATAATCAGGGACGGAACCAGAACACAAAGTCAGCAGGTGCATTTATGAAATATCAAACATAACTACATGTATAACTTTTTTGGGACCGGGTGCATTTATAAAGAACTTGAGGTTTTTGCCTTTTTTTTAACAAAATTAACACTACGAGACAAAAATTCATGGGTGTCCCGGGACCCCTGGGACCCACCCTGGTTCCGTCCCTGATTATAATTATATATAGGTGACTAGCTAGCTAGGGAGCTACTCAAGAGATGAATCAACATTCTCAACGGAGCGATGGAAAGCCAGAATATCATCTGGAACATTGGCAGTCGTCTTATCCTTATTACTAGCACCATTAGAGATTATGGTTTCTCGTATCACCTTCTTCATCATCGTATCCTCGTCTTCACTCTTCTGTTTCTTATTCATCTCATCCATCTGTTGATGCACTTGCTCTCTTCTCTCTTTGTTCGCTTCCATAATACTTTTTTATTTCTTTCTAAGACAAGATTGAATCGTATAGTACGTGTGATATTAACTATTGCATGCTCACGTAACAACTTTATATATATAGTTAAATATTTAAGCCGGATAAGATAGAATCGAAGATATTATATTTAACGTTCTTTAACCAAGCATGACACGTGCATAACATATATACACCTTAAGTGACACGTGGAACTGTGGATGCATTGCATGCTCCCCATCTAGCATCATAGAAAACCCTTGATCGACATCTTCTTCATCATCTTAAGATAACACCGAGTAGCAAGTAGATAAGAATACGATCGACCTGCAAGACTAGTACAAGTACTTTGAAAATGTTCAAAAAAGTCGTGGTTCGAAGGTGTGAAAGCAGCAGCAGGTTGGCATGGAGTCGACTGTTTGCAGGCAAGACGCAGGACCGCTCTGCCGTGCATGGTCTTAGGCAGCAACCAACTCATACTCTAGATAATGTATGTATGTCGTTCATACCTATCTAGATAGCTAGATAATAATCATGTACGTACTAGTTAATCACTACTAATAATATGTCTATGCAGAGGGAAAAGATAGAAGAAGAGATTGAAAAAGCAGCAAAAGAACAAGGAAAGAAAAGGAAGGAGGTGGAGCAAAAAGTCGACTCGCAACTTAAGGATTCCGAGAATGTCGTCTCCAAATCACCTGAAAATCTATCCAATCGATCGAACAATTAACTTAGTAGTTCATATCATGCATTAATTCTATCTGCACTTATGTAATTTCTAGCAGTTTTTGAATCAGTCTCATTTGACTTTGACGTTTCGTTAAGTCGATATGATAAGATGCCTTTCATGCTACTCTTTATTAGTTGCAGATATTTTAGGATCTATTTGGAATCTAGCGAATCGTTTGTGCTCAGACCTCAGTTACCTCTTAGGATTTTTATAGCGAATTATGTTTAATTAAACATGGCCTTAGCTCCATTCTGACTAAACCAAGTTAATATAGGACACTTTCAGCAATAGCTTGAATATAAACTTAAGCTTGTTTGACTACGGGCTTACAAGGGCTTGTAAAAGCTCGATCTCACATTTAAACATTCAAATTAAGCTAGCTTACAGATTTATATTCTACTACGTATAAGATTGTGACATTTACATAGAGGTGGATGACAAACGGACAAAGAAGCTGCGCAACAAGCTTTTTTTTAATAGCAAAGCTAATTCTTTTGAAAACTACATCTATGGATTTAGGTGTCATAATATTACTATACATAACCCATTGAACTCTGTTGTAGGAACTCCACTGCCTCAGTGCAAGGAAATCAAAAGTATCAAAAGCGAAAAGGATAAAAACATGTTGATTTTCAATGCATAGCTTGTAAAATGTGTTTCGTTTCTTGCACAAGTAGAAGCTTTTATAAGCCTAAACTATTTCAAACGGGCAAATAAGGGTTATATATAGGGACTTCCAGTTACTCACATTACTCAAATACTTTTGAATATGAGCCTTTATAAGTTGTAAGCTTTTATATGCCCAAACCGATTCAAGCGGTAGGGGCTTATAGTTATTCATGTTACTCCGTACTTAATTTAATTTAATGTTTTTATTAGTTAGTTTTACGATGACGAGTTTTTACTCCAACAAATTTATAAAACAATTTTGGCTATGTTTGGCACACAAGATTATTGAGAGATTATGCTTATTTTTTCAAAAGATAAGCTACTTAAAAAATAATCTTTGTTTGACAGACATAACTTATAAGAGATTATAAAAAAAAAAAAATCTTTCATAATCTCTGAAAATAAAAGGTTACTTCATGTAGCTTATAAAAATAATCTCTTTTTATAATCTTTTTAAGTAACAGCACCAACACCAGCATCAGCATCAGCATCAGCACAATTTATTTTTGCCAAACATACCCTTTATAGAAAGTTAAAACTCAAGCTTGCAGCTTATAGCCCAAACTTGTTTCATCAAACATACACTAAATTTTTTAGTTATAGATGTTTCAACACTTGTGTTAAATATTAGTCACAGTCAACTCTCACAATTATAGATTTGACCAGGGATGGATGTTTGAAAAAAATTTCCATGAGAAATTTGAGTGCTGTCGAAGTATTTTTTTGTGGGTTGTCGCAGTTATCTTTCAGCCTTAGGGATAAGCCTTCTAGATACCTGCTAAGATGAACAACGCGTTAGTGTCGCCCGGTGTTATCCCAGACCGACTCCAGCGTAAGAGTAAGTATGTGTTTTACCGAAATGTATAGTATAAATGTGTGTGTGAGAAAAATGATACCTTTGTCTCCAACCTCTGCGTATTTATACTACTTGGTGTCACTATCGGTCCCCGAGACCGTTGTACTTTATGGGGCCACTAGTGTCATCAAGGCCCGACATTGTCACGACACTGTCTCACGGTGTACTTTCTCATTAGGGAGAAGGGGCGAATTGTGTCGGGCAAGGTGCCAAAGGTACTGTCAGTCAACTTGCCCTTCGTGAACTTGCGGAGTGTCTATCGGAGAACCTTCGGTGGTGTTCCGTGTCTTCTGTCGTTGGCGAAGGACCATATCGTCGTCATGTCCCCCGGTATCATGTTATTTGTTTTGACAAGTGATGTGATACTTAATCTAGTCATTCTTGAACCATTTGGTCGGTTGGCTTGACTTTAGCTTCGCGGGCTACTCTTGGGACCATGAGCCGGGCCCATTCATGAGCGGGTTAAAATATTTTACCGAAAATCGTGGGATTTTGCCACGCGGGCGGGCCAGCGTCGTGGTGGGCGTTTAGATTCATCAGCGTCGATATCGAGACACGATAGGGCGTTTCGTGTCCCCACCTTTTGGCCTATATAAAGCGTTTTTACCTCATTTGTAATTTCCACTTTTACTTTTCGATTCCTTTCTCTGTTTGGTAAACCTTTTCGCAAGTTCGGTGAGTTCCATCCCCTTATTCCTCCTCGTTGTTTTTCGTTGCACCTTCGTCAATATCCAATGGCCTCACGGTTCCGTAGCACCCTCCCAACCCCAATATTATGCATGTGTATTCTTCCATGCTATCCAGGGGAACTTGAACATCTTATTAGCGAGTATGGTATTCGGATGATTTACATCCCGTTTGCCTGTGAGTTTACTATGAACAACCTTCCCGTGATGCCATCGGGCTTTATGCTTGATATTTTGCATTTTCGGGGTCCAGTTCCTTTTACACATTTCTTTTGGCGTGATCCGATACTTTAAGGTGCACATTTCTCGATTAGTACCCATCGGATTGAATAGGTTGGTTATGTTTGAGATCTAGAAGCTTAGAAATTGAGCCAGCGAATTTGTTAGGGTTTTCTATACTTTGAATAAGCGGGGACATTGGTTTTCTTTCCAGAGGAGGGCGGAGGGAGTCTCGTCCAGCGTCTTTTAAGGAAACATGTTCAAGCCTAAAGAAGCTGGAAGGATAACTTTTTCTTGATTGGCCGGAGGGCCATTCCCGATGCGGCGTGGAGGCATCCGGATTTGAACGTTTCGGATAGTGCTCCGGCTGGAGGTTTTAGGAAGGTGATGTTAGGAGGTTGTGTGAGGGTAGTTGAGCTCCGACGGTTCATTCGGACTTTGTTTGAGGTCGGGTTGACTAGAGTTTGGAAGCATTAGGGTTTAAGTGTGGAGTTCAAGGATATTGACAAGAATGGTATACCGCCCTTTTTTGGTCGGTGACCCCTTCTCTTTCTTGTGCGTTATCACCATGTCCCACTATCTTCGTTTGAGGTCGGGCGGGGTCGGTTGGGTAGGGGCGACCGGCTGAGGAGGAAATTCCTCAACACGACTCGGCCATTGAGGGCGATCAACTGTTCCCTGAGGCGAATTGAGAGGATTGTCGAGGGCCGATTCGCGCTCAAAGCCAAGGAAAAGAAAAGGAAGCGGCGAAGAAGAGCCTACCGGTGGACCCTCATCAAGGGAGAAGGCGGTGTCCCCTTCTATTGAGGTGTTGTCCAGGAAGGTTCCCGGACACTCATTCGATTTCTCCCATTAACACCTTGAGGCGGATGATATCGCGGATGAGACGGGCGAGATGACGAGGGTGATCAAGAGGGAGGATCTTTCAGAGGGATGTCTGTCCGTCGAGGATCCTCCGGTTCTCTTGGAATCTATTCCTAACACCGCCGCTCAAGGTATGTCCCGTTTATTTCGTTTGCATGTTTATGCGTTCTTTATTTCGACTTCATTTTCTGCAGAGATGTTGAAGGGGTGTCGAGTGAATCGCGGAGGAGACTCTCCAAAGACGGCGGGACCTTATACGAAGATTATTCAGGAGGTATCCATCGTCCTTGATCCCTTGCTCTTTTTGTTATTTATTATTATTATTATTATTATTATTATTTTCTAATATTATCTTCTGTTTGCGTAGGTTTGTTTGGACGAAGGGGTTCTGGGGAACTTTTGAAAACTCAATTTGCACTAAAACTCAAAACCTTACTGAAACTGAATTGAACTGACCTCATAAGCATAAAACTTAACCAGAAAACAGATTTAAACCAGAAATTGTACCAAAACTGATTTTCACATGAAGGTTTGACTATTGTTGACTATATTGGAAAAGCAAATTGAGAACAAGATCTGAGGAACTTCAAAATCACAGAAGCTTAGATAAGCTACGTGAGTCTAACTTGATAACACAAGCTTTAAAACCGATTAACAATCAAAAGAGCAATGGCGAAATTCATTTAACAAAGCGAAAAGTAGATTTGCATTAATAAAAGATTGCTTACAACTTCAAAATGAAATTACAACTACTAAAAGATAAAAGAGCAATGACAGAAAATAAATGGTCAAAATCTCTCTAAAGCATAAGAAATTGGACGACGGACTCTTGTGACTGAAGAGGCCATAAATAGCTGATGAGGAGCCTTTGGAATGCTCTGAGGAAGCTCCTAGATGCTCTAATCTTCACCCTTGATTCATCATTGCATCACTCATTCTAATCTCAGCCCTTGGATTGCTTGGGTGAGGTGTTCACACCAATAAGAAGCCTCCATTTGTACACGTTAGCAATCCACATGCTGTTACACTCTGACACCTTGGCAACCTTCTAGAAGTACCTTTAAGTGGGGGTAAATGGTGGGATAGAAGGGTAAAAGGAGCTTGGATGGTGAATAGTAACAATGGGGGTTATCTGGGTTTGGGCGCGTTTGTTTTGTTTATTATTGTTTGACCGGTTTTAATGAATTGACCGGGTCTTGGGTTGGAAATGGGTTGATATTAAAGGGGAACGGGTTGGGTGATAACCGGGTATTGGATATAGTGGGCGGGTGTATGGAGTTTGGGCCAGGCAGAGTTGGTAGTGGACTTTTTATTCATGTTGTGTAAATGATTTAAAAACTTAGGACTAATAAACATAAAGCCCTTTTATGTAAACTTGAATATGCTAAGGACCAAATGTGTAAATGATGAAAGAGTAAGGGTGATTTTTGGCATTTTGGTATTATGAGGGTACAAAGGTGTAAAGTTGTAAAAGTTGAAGGTGAATTTGTGAAATTGTGGTATAATGACGGGTAACTTGTGAAAACTCCCACACATGATCCATAACTCCGTATTTTGCACTTTTGAGCATCAAAGTCCATGAAATAGCATCCCGGCATCGGCTTTTTGCACTCTTCTTTCTCTCGTGCTCGGTTTTCTTTGATTTTGGCTTTCTTTTTGTCTGTTTCGTCATATCCGTACCTGCACATGCATAAACTCAAGAAACACGCAAATATTAACAATAAACGGCTCTTTCTTGGTTATTTTGGGTCTATTTTTGATAATAAAAAGGTATGTGTTTTAGCACATACCAAAATACCCCAGACGAGACCATTGTTGTGTCCTCACGCAATGCAATCAACTCATGCTTCTAAAATCAAGGATTTCAATCTCTTTCTAGTAAACCTATGAAAAAGTAGCAAAGATTCCTCAAAAGAGATTAAGAAGCCCTTAATTCTAAAAACGCCCCGTTTACCTTTTATATTCACATGTATAGATATTACGATTAAGCACATGACGGTTTGTTGAACTTTCATGTCGATCAATAACTCCAACATTTTTCAATCAACACTTTAGGATCACTGAGTAGGAAACACAACACAGTGAAGTGACCATCTGGATAGAATACATAGTCCACGATTTTTACAAGCTCCCAAACCGCGTAAAACCGAAATCATTGTTAAATACGACTCTAGATGCTAACAATACCCATGGAAGTTACTTGTGTAATTACCGTTTGTTCCCATTTTCCTATTTGCCTCTAGAATTTTTTTTATTTTTGTGAGAAATGAATTTCTTCATAATTCTCGTTTCGATAACTTTTATTCTGATAAAGATACAAAGCTAAGTCGATAATTAGTTATCCATCTTTTCTCAAGAACCATTGTCCCAAAAATGAGGTCCACATCAAGGAATTTTTTATTCACTTATACTTTTGACTTTTTCAACATTCTTCAACAACATTTTTTTTTTTTTTTTTTTTAACATGAACTTTTACTTGTATGAGCTATGAACTACGGAGCTTCACGGGGTAATTCCAAGACTATAGGCTTCATGAAATGAGGATCCCGGGTGGCTAGGCTAAGACCTCACTCAATCCCGGCTAAAGATCCAAGGGTCGATCTCGACACACCCAGCTCACAACTTTACTTATTACTTTTCACTTATCAGCGATTGCTTATTCATTCACGGATCCTTGATGTGTACCCAATTTTAAAACAAAGATTCTTTTAAGAAGATAAAGAACTAACTATCGCCAAAAACTCAACATCTCTAATTATTTATTAGACAGATATGGGGTGAAACAATTTTGTGGGAACAAAAGCCATAAGTACCTTCGATGGGCTCTAAAGAGAACCAACTACTCCACGCTTAGCATCTAAACTCATAAGCAACTCTATCATTTCGATCTCCCAAATTTAAAATCCCAAATAATGAGATCTTATGCTTAGCCGATAATTTTTAGATTACCTATGGTTAAAGGGAACAAGCTAGGGCTCAACACTGCCTCAAGTCGAATTCCATTCCTACTCTCACCAAATGAAAGTCAACAAGGTGTCAAAACATATATTAACTTAGCTAATGTTTTTTGATCTAAATGAAATTAAGTCATGCATATTTAAAGTCACTCGGGGAAACTTGCAAAATCTTGGCCTTGTGGGCTAGAATTCGCATTTTATAGCTTCTTATCTAAGAGACTAGCAAACTTTTCAATCAAAAAGACTTAACAAAAGCTTAAATTTTTTTTTAAATTTTCTTGTAGCACAATTTTTCATTTTCTAAGGAAAACGGGTTATGAGTTCACGACAAAAATAAGCAAGTGCGGTTAAATCAAATCGAAGATTACCCTACCCCAGACTAGAACGAAACATTGTCCTCAATGTTTAAAAGCAAGGTATCAACGAAAATCTAAAAGCCGTTTATTAAGTATGCTAGAAGATAAACGTTAGTCGATAAGATTTCGGATATCGGATTTCCATCGGCATCGATCATGAAACGAGTAGAGAAAAGACAAACTTCGAAGCACGAGAGTCTTCATATCCGGAAAATCTGAACACAACATCACAAACAACCAAACACGAAATCGAAGAGGCTAACCCCTTCCGTCACTACTTATTAGAATAGAAAGAAAATAGAAGGATAAGCATGGGGTGCCTCCCGCGAAGCGCCATCGTTTTTCTTAACGAAGCTAGCTGACTCTCGGTCCATTTCATTGTCTTGGGGAAAGTGGTAGATACGGTGGTCAAAAGCGTCCTCATTCCGAAAGAATGAGACGGGTGGGTGGAGAAGAAAATGGGTGGGTAAGGCATATCATGTAAGAAGGATCCATCATCCGGTGGTTTTGCGGGTGGACGTCGAGATGACGGATAGAAATGAGAAAACTCCAAGAAAGACGGGAGCTCATGGTAAAGGATAAGACGTTTAGGCTTACAAATGAAGGCATCCATCCGAGGATCCTTATCTTCAGAAATGATTTTAACAAAAGGCTCATCAATGCATATCCCGGGGTTGAAAATATTGTCTTCACATGTGGGCTCAACGGGATAAGTGAAGGTCGACTCAACAGAGGAAGGAGAATCGTCATTAAGCAAGCTTTCAAGAAAAGGGACATCTAGATCGAGTGCGACCCGTCACTCTCAATACCCGTTGGTATTGGGTCATCAAGAAATAAGTCGATTTCTTCCATATCGGAATCATAAGGCGGATTATCAAGAATATCGTCTTCAACCACTTTAGTCAATTCGTAAATCTCCATAATATCTTGTCCGATTCATCACTTTCTTCATCTTGCATAACATCACATGACGGGAGAGAAAGGTCGGAAAACAGAGATGGGACAAGTGGTGTGCTCTGAGAGCTAGCAATATCCACCACTTCAGTTGTGGTCTCCGAATCGGACTCAAAATCTTTGTCGAAAAGAGGGTTAACCTTAAAAGGTATAGAGTTGAGTTCAAAAGAGGATTTGAATCCTGAAGTAACCTCGGAAATGTCAAGAATCACATAAGCGAATCACGGTCACTATCGGATACATCCTCGGACTCACTTGGGATTGGGTCAAGGCTCTCAACACTAGACGATTCCGTTTAGGAATAGTGCTAAAGGCTCGTCCCCATTATGAGAGAATCCTCGGGTTCAAGAATTATCGAAGACATAGAATCATCGACCTCTTCCAAAATGAGCGTCACTTCTCAACCGTGTGAGTGAAGGGAAGAGTCGGAAATGAAAGGCTCGAAACGGGAGTGGGTTCAGCCGACAAACTTTCATAATATTCTTTCATTTGGATGGAATCCTCATCATCATCATCGATGTAAGTCTCGAGCCATCTGGGCACGTCTCTCAGTGCTTGCTCCTCAATTCGTATTTCTTCAAGACACTTTTCAATCAGCCGCCGTTTTCTTCGAGTAATTCTAACATAGATCTTTAGTTTTGAGATGCTCGATCTTGACGCACCACCACGATGATGATCTTTCTCGATACCATGTTTATCCATAAATTCTTGATATTAATACATCGTTGGAAACTATCTTGAGGAATTTGCGGATTTTGTGGTTGAATCTCTTGGTATTGTGGAGATGGGTCATAAGAATAGTCATAAGGAACTTGCTCGTAAACAATCGGATTCGCATTTGACAATCGAATTAAAGTCGCGGACCTCCACAATACTCAACAATATGATTGTTGTGATGGGTTTAAGTGAAGTATATGGATAAGGTTCATAACCAAAGGTTGTATTGTTAATTTGGGCTTGACATTGAAAACCTTGGTGAGGACCTCCACAGTACTCACAAGAGTATGACTTCGTCTCATGGTATGGGGATTGGTTAAGGAAATCGGTTGTTTCATTGTAGGGATGTTGGTCGTAGACAAATTCGTTTCCCGTATTCACAATGCTACAACCGGGACAATTCCCACCATTTTGAGGTCCCCCACACCATTGACAACCATAATGGTAAGGCGAAGACATCGAGAAGAATTATACGAATAAGAGGGTAAAGAGATAAAGAATTGGCGGTTGGAGGGTAAGAAGAATATTTTGGGTTTTAGAAAACATATTTTGAAAAGGAAAATCTTTTTGGGTTTTATAAAGGGATATTCACAAAATCAGCGATAACTTCTCGGAAGGATCTTCAAATGCACGCTTGAGAGACGGAATAAAACTTCGCTACAAGCCCTCCCGGCGTACGGCCAAAATTGATTTCCATAATGCCAAACTGTCAAGTTATCTCTCTAGCCACTTGTGAATGACTAACCGTAAGAAACTTAAAACATTCGGAACCAATAATAGAAGAGAAGTGTAGTATCACGGGTAACTCAAGCGTGTTAGGTTTGAGCAGAGATCGTTCGAGCGAGGGTTGAATGGAATTTCCAACTCACGTCGCGATTATCGGGATTTGAATAAGAGAAGGGAATAATATGAAGTTATCTAAACTACGGGATAAGGAAAGTAAATGGGAATAAAATCTATGGGGAAAACCTAAGAATAAAGGCAAACTACGCAATTCTACACTAAAATGCCAATACGGGATTAAAACGAAACGCGAATAAAATGCAACTACGTCTATTCTAAATCCTAAAAATGATCTAAAATTACTTTTATACTAAAAATGGTATTTGAAAACTAATTATGAATTAAAACTAATTTTTAGGATTTTTCTGGATTTTATTAAAATTAAAAACTAATTTTTAACTATTAAAACTAAATTAAACTACTAAAAATTAGGAAAATTAAGGAGAAAAATATGAAACTATTTTTATAAAATCTAAAATAACCTAAGAGAATAATCAAAACTAATTTTGTATTTTTCTGATTATTTTTCTATTTTCTACTAATTTAAAAATATTTAAATCTAATTTAAATTGTGAAAAATACCAAATAAAAGGGGAAAAATAGGGAAAAATATTTTTTATGTTTTTTATATTTTTCTAAAACTGGGAAAATTGAAAAATTATTTTTTGGAACTTTTTCTTAATTATTTGCAATAAAAGCTATTTAAAAAGGATTAAAAACTATTTTAAATAATGAAAAATACCAAACAGTGACCAAAAATAATGAAAAAATCAGAAAAATTCTAAAATTATATTCTAAGTTGATGAAAAATATGAAAACTGAGGCTTATGTGTGAGATATGAAGGCTGTAGTGTTAACAGTTTAAGAATAAGCTAATTAAAATAAGCTAATAAGCACAATAAGCCACCTAACTGCTACAGAAGCTGAATTATACTAAAACTACTCTAAGGCAACTTATTGCAACTACTCCTAACTTCTTAAGTGCAATCTACCAAGAGATGAGCTTATGAGATATTGCTAAAACAAACAGCCTAATGGGCAAGTTTAAGCTAATGGGTAAGCTACACTAATAAGCTAAAGTGAGAAACAGATATTTGAGCTTTTAGATTACCAACCAAAGAACACATGGACCAAAATTCAGCCCTTAACAAGCTTATATGAGCACACAATAGTTATCAAAACACACTGTATGCTCAAGGCATCGAGTGAGTGACACAGGGAATTTCAGTCCAAATAACAAGACAGTTTGAGCTCTTAAAAAATGGTAAACTAGTCTACTTAAACTAAATACTAGAAGTCTACATTAACCTAATCCTTAACTGGCAGTTCCCCAATTGAGATCAGAAGAATATAACAAAATTAGCCTGCTGAACTTAACAGATAAAGTGGACAGATCAGGCAAATTAATGATCAAATGCTAACTAAGCAACTCTAAATATCAAATAAACCACTAGCAGAGAAGCTTGACTATCATAACTTGACAATAAAATGTAAACAATACTAAATTCAAACCTGAATCTAAACATGACATGATCTGTTGAATCAGCAAAGGTTGGGACAGAAGCTTATAATGTGACAGATTTGCTAATAAACTGAAATCACCAATAAACTTTGACACTCTTGAAAACTTTGATCTAGAAAACAATGAAACAGTAATATGAACTTATATTAACCAAACTTGACTGACCAAATCCATTTTAAACTGAAAATTATAACAAATCCAAACACTCCTTTTGAAAACTCAATTTGCACTAAAACTCAAAACCTTACTGAAACTGAATTGAACTGACCTCATAAGCATAAAACTTAACCAGAAAACAGATTTAAACCAGAAATTGTACCAAAACTGATTTTCACATGAAGGTTTGACTATTGTTGACTATATTGGAAAACTGAAATTGAGAACAAGATCTGAGGAACTTCAAAATCACAGAAGCTTAGATAAGCTTCTGTGAGTCTTAACAACTGATAACACAAGCTTTAAACCAGATTAACAATCAAAAGAGCAATGGCGAAATTCATTTAACAAATAAAAGTAGATTTGCATTAACAAAAGATTGCTTACAACTTCAAAATGAAATTACAACTACTAAAAGATAAAAGAGCAATGACAGAAAATAAATGGTCAAAATCTCTCTAAAGCATAAGAAATTGGACGATGGACTCTTGTGACTGAAGAGGCCATAAATAGCTGATGAGGAGCCTTTGGAATGCTCTGAGGAAGCTCCTAGATGCTCTAATCTTCACCCTTGATTCATCATTGCATCACTCATTCTAATCTCGATTTGGTTGGGTGAGGTGTTCACACCAATAAGAAGCCTCCATTTGTACACGTTAGCAATCCACATGTTGTCACACTCTGACACCTTGGTAGGCTTCTAGAAGTACCTTTAAGTGGGGGTAAATGGTGGGATAGAAGGGTAAAAGGAGCTTGGATGGTGAATAGTAACAATGGGGGTTATCTGGGTTTGGGCGCGTTTGTTTTGTTTATTATTGTTTGACCGGTTTTAATGAATTGACCGGGTCTTGGGTTGGAAATGGGTTGATATTAAAGGGGAACGGGTTGGGTGATAACCGGGTATTGGATATAGTGGGCGGGTGTATGGAGTTTGGGCCAGGCAGAGTTGGTAGTGGACTTTTTATTCATGTTGTGTAAATGATTTAAAAACTTAGGACTAATAAACATAAAGCCCTTTTATTTAAACTTGAATATGCTAAGGACCAAATGTGTAAATGATGAAAGAGTAAGGGTGATTTTTGGCATTTTGGTATTATGAGGGTACAAAGGTGTAAAGTTGTAAAAGTTGAAGGTGAATTTGTGAAATTGTGGTATAATGACGGGTAACTTGTGAAAACTCCCACACATGATCCATAACTCCGTATTTTGCACTTTTGAGCATCAAAGTCCATGAAATAGCATCCCGGCATCGGCTTTTTGCACTCTTCTTTCTCTCGTGCTCGGTTTTCTTTGATTTTGGCTTTCTTTTTGTCTGTTTCGTCATATCCCCTGCACATGCATAAACTCAAGAAACACGCAAATATTAACAATAAACGGCTCTTTCTTGGTTATTTTGGGTCTATTTTTGATAATGAAAAGGTATGTGTTTTAGCACATACCAATACTTAAAAGTATATTGATGAGAATGCATACCAATTTCAGATGATATTCAATTAATTGAATATAGGACTTATCTCAACTACATGATTTTACTTTATGGATATTGTTAGTAAGTAAATCATGAATAGTTATCCTCCGAGATACGGATAAGTGTCATGAATGTAGTGCATACATTGGAACAACTTAACGCTATCGTTGGTAGTCATAAGGGTTGTTTCTCGAAGTGTTGCAAAGTTTATGGGTTATTCTTGTAGTCAAGATAGAATTTGTTCCTTCAAATTTATTTATAAGTTTTAACTTCGCCCCTCAGTAGGGTTGACAAGATGTTTGCATGGCCATGCCCAAGATCTCCCGAATATGTTGAGAAAATTTGGTAATCTTGCTCAATCACTTATAACGAGAAACATAATGGTTGAATAAAGAATGACTTAATTCCATATCTTTATTTAACATGGTATTAGAAACAAAAGGATAATAATAATGAGAAATCTTTAAAAGGTTTTCCAAGCCTTGCTTTCGAGTTGTACTAGAGGCATCGAAGTGTTGCTAGACGCTAACGGATGTGATCACACTATTAAGATATGTCCAAGTGGAGTTGTTGGTTTGATGGAAAAAATATTAATAGATGTGTGTTAGGATCGAACTTCGAGACCACGGATTGCACACTTTATGAAATTAAAGTTTAATAATTAAATATAAAATGTTATATTTAGTTATTATTTACAAAACGATAACGAACGTTAAGTAATTAAGCGTAATGAACTTAACGCGTTAAATGTTAAAGGAAAGGACTAAATATGAAATTAGATGTCAAGAAGGTTCTAGAAACCTTATGGGTTTCCTAAACAAATCGTTTGGGGGTTACCATAACCCAATCCTACCCTAACTTGGACTCTAAGTTTCTACAAGTATAAATACAAGGCTTAGGGTCATTGTTATTTACTCTTGTACACCTAAACCTAAAAACCTAAACTTGTTTGTGTGTTTTTTAGTCAATACGATCGGATCTCTACTCCTAGGGATCGATTACTTTTGTTTTTCCTTAACAAATGTTTTGTGTTAATTAAACTAGCATTTACTTTATTAAGTTAAAAGACGTGTGTGTAGAGCGTAATCACAATGTACTATGATTGTATCTTGGATTGAATTACAAAGCGGTAAGGGTAATTCTTATAATCATATAAACCCTAATTAGGGTTCATCCTAATTGCTAGTTTGTGGATTAGATTCTTGTTCGGCTAGAATCAATAAAGGTACACATATTCTTGTTTATGTTAATTAATTATTAGTTAATCTTTCTTATACGCTTCCGCATGTGTACTTGATGTTTATTGCTTATATTTATGATTAGTCATGTTATATAATTCCAACAATGAGAGCTTGTAAAATTAAGCTTGATCATTTAGAATAAGTTAGTTTTTTAGAGTAAGTTCTGTTTAGTCACATAAATATATGAAAGCAGCCTGCATAAAACCCAAGCTGATTGAAATCGGCTTATAATGTTAAATTACTTAGATACATGTGAATGTGAACGTGATTATTTGATGTATTTTAAAATGATTTAATTATAGTAAATTTCATCTTTATAAAAAAATAAACAAAGGCTTATATCTTACTCCCTCCGTCCCTAAATAAATGTCCAGTTTGACTTTTCAGAGTCAAACTGGTTTAACTTTGACCGTAAATATTTTTTTGATATACTTGATTGAAAAACTATACCAATGAAAAATACACTTAAAACCTAATCCATTCATATATTTTTTCATCAAGTATTATATAACACCCGCAAAAATAGATAAGGTCAAAGTTGATTCAGTTTGACTTTGAATAGTCAAACTGGACACTTATTTAGGGACAGAGGTAGTATAATATTAGCTCCAACCTCATCTCGTTTCGTCAAACATTACATAATTGTTCTTACTTACAGAAGTCATTGTGTTAAACTTTAGTCATGGTCAACTCTCACAAGTACAGATTTGACCACAATGGATTTTTATTATTACAGTAGAACACAAAATTTTCCATGTGAAAGTTGAGAGTCAACTTGAACCAGAAGCGTCTCCATTAATACGAAAAAAGCAGCCGCGTAGACAAATTTTTGATGTTGACATTCGTCCTATCCATTTATCCAATTTGATGAAGTTATATTTTAACTATTTTTGACTGCGGCATAACGATATATGTTGTTGCTACTAGTTTACCACTTCACTAATACAAATTGTTAATTTTTCGTTAAAAACCGACGTTATGTATCTTTCATCTTGCTAGTCGTGTTTGATAGACTTATGCTTTAGCCAAACAGTTACTTCGTATTTCATACACAAAACATTCTACTTCTTCTTACCCGGCCTGTATGTACTGTTACGAGATGTTTCATGATTTTCATCAACTGATCATCAAGTAAGCTAGATATTTTCTAGGGAAATAGTACGTGCATTAAGTGCAACGTTGCAACATGCAATTGTGTTGTACGGCTAACTCGTGATGGAAAGAATGGTTATGATTTATGAACGCGTGAAAGAAATGTCAAAATCTGAATAAGAAGCCATCGTGTCCCTTGAATATAAGATGAAGATGATTTGATCAAAGAACGAACATGCATGGCCTACCCTAATTACTACTTCGATGGACCAAGCTTCTAGTGGAGCAATTTGCACATCTTTTCCATGAGTCAAATTTCCTATTTAATGTATTTAGATCATATAGTCTAATAGATTTTTTTTTTCTTGATCTTAGTTAACATCTAAAAATCAATTTGTATACGCAATTGGTAGGTCGCAAGTATATATCATTAAGTTGATTAAATGACATGCTTATTGCTTTTGTTCAAAGAAAACTAATGGTACTTGATGAATGTGTTACAACTGCAAGCTTAATTTGAAACATGTAGCACACCTTATATTAAATGCATACATCCTTTCGAAATGGATACATAACTAATTAATATTAATTTAAAGTTATATCTTTCCTAAATCACAGGAACAACAGCCTATATATTTGGCACACGAATCCTATCCTCATACCAAACCACAAGGACGACTTTCTCTCTTTCACACACTTTTTAACAAACAAAATCTAGCTAATACATCTATTGATCACCAAGATTCATTCAAGATGATGATGATGATGATTATGATAGCGGGCTTCGTGGATTCTATAAGGACACCAATCCAAGCATGGTTAGATAAGGTACTATATAGTGACGACCACCAAAAGACCACCAACATAACGGTCAAGGAAGTTCGTATTGACAGCCCTCGAGTGGACTGCATCGTTTGCTTATCGGACGTGGCGCTAGGGGAGAAATACGCGATGTTAGAAAGGTGTAAACATGGTTTTCATGTTGAGTGTGTAGAGGCATGGCTAAAAGACCATCCAAACTGCCCACTTTGTAGAACACCTATTTCTGGTGACGATCAAGACACCAACAAACACACGGTTTACTTAAAGAAGTTGTATGAGATCACGAGCTCTTACAGTTTTCGTGTCATGGAGACTCTGGCTAGTTGGCTAACCAAATCGTTTAGCCAGGATCTTCAGTCCACTCTTTCCGAGAGTTGCAATTACTTATGATATTGATAGCTTCTTCGTCTAAAGTGCACGAATTCACCACACATATAGTTTTAAAACATACAAGATATCTTTATTTTTTTTCTTGTGATGTTATACGGCCTGTTTTTGCGTAATTAGGTTATAAGATACTCATGTAAAATAAACTTTGGTTACATATATACTTTTCTTAATTTCTTATACTAGTAATTTGCCTGATGCTATTGCTCAGTTTTGCAGTTTTACCAAACAATGAAGTAAGACTACTTATGATTTATGAATTATGCATGTAAATATTAGTCATGACTTTTGGCGCCTTTAACAGCTTAAAAATGTAAAGATTACAGAATGAAGATGGTGGTTAAAAGAGACAAATTATTAAAAAAATTATCAGGTCTTATCCTTTTGAAAAAGTGCCATTTTTGAATAGCACGTCAATACTCGCATGCATGGGTTTCATCAATTAAACGTTGCTTCTTTATCTTCCACAAAATAATAACGTTGACACAACAAGCTAGTTTTGAAAAGGATATATATAAACTCTTCAGTTTTACTAGGTGACAAACTTACGGTTTCAACTTAAGTACTACTTAAGATTGACATGCTGAGAACCTGATTTAGAAATATGTTACAAACACAAGTTACACTAAGCTTTTTATGATCCAAATATATCATAATTTTATCCAGAGAAAAGAATAATCATGGTCAAATTTGCCTAACAACAATAAATAGCATGATCCTTGAATTCAAAGGACACGTATTGTCAAATTTGCCTAACAATATATATGACGCAAATAGATCGAGGTCTTAGAAAAACATATATAGCTGAAGTTAGTTATTGGCATGCATCATGTGAAGATTAATTAGTGGATACATAACATTAGTCACGATAGACATCCAAAAATATGTGGTGATTAGTGTGGTCCTCTTTTGCATAAAGAAGATATTGATGCTTCTAATGGCTCGTCTTAATCTCGATGAAATTTCATGTGATGAAACAATTATATTATTAAAGCATGTTTAATTTCTTTTTCTTGAAACGGCATATATTAAGAAACTCAACTAAGGGGAAGAAAAGAAAAAAGATATACATCAGAAGCTTTAAACAGGATATAAAAAATAATACAAGAAAAAAGAATAAAAAACAACAGCGTATAAAAACGATTAATACCCTATTATTGGTTCCCAATAGAAGTAAAACAAAGGGTGGGAAAAAAACATCCACATGGACCGGTCAACACCAATATTAGAGCACCAATTTGAAAACCATAATCAAGCCATTCGTTGTAGATAAGGAAAAAGATCTTTACGAAGAATAGAAGGCACATCATCAGAAGATATGTGGGCACTTCATTCCGCCACTTCCAAATATACCAAACAAAGGACCAAGTAACCTCACTGAACTCACGGAAAGCTTTAACAGCCCACTTGTTAGCGAAAGAGATCATGGACCCATAGATAAAATCATCTAAAGAAAACCCCAACAAATCAACACCCCACCAACTTCATACCTTAGCCCAAACCGATTTCACTAAAGGACAATTGACGAGGCAATTATCTAAAAGCTCAATCAGAGTTTTGGGCTCGTAGCTTTACCCGCCCCTTCGTGGCTTGCTTGTGGGGTGCGCCCAGAATCGGGCTTGAGAGCGGATCCAATACCAAGACGACTTCTTTCCCAAGAAGTACTTTAGGAATTTGGTGTCTTTCTATTTGGAAAAAAAGGGTGAACACATATGTATCGTAATATGGGTATGAGTATAGTATATGTACAAACAGGTAAGTGAACTACTCCTTCGACTGGTCTGCCCGTCGTTTGCTTTGAGGGGCCTTTTCAATCAATCTCCGGCCGCTAACCTAGGTTGGGGCGAAAACTCCAAAACTAGGGTTCCAAACCTTTCTCTAATAATCAGGTAAGCTTTCAAGCCCCTTGACTTTCTATTAGATTAGTTTAGTCAAGGGCGCTGTGAACTGTGAAAAGGTTGGAAGATCTGGCCAAAGAAGGTGTTTTGGGGAGGCCAGGGAAGACGGATTGGATCGAGAGGCGATGCTTATACCTCTTCTTTATTGAGAATTCTGAAATTGTTTAGACTACACTTTGCTCTTCGACTTCACTTTGTCTTCGTTTAGTCCAGTTCAAAGTATAGTGCAGCCATAGGACAACCCGTATTTCGGATGCCGCCCGTTTTCGTTTCGTGGGAGTCCCGGGCAGAGGGATGTGGCGATGGCTTTGCTTCTTATCTAGAGAGGCGAAATCCTTTCTATGGGCTCGCGCGTACTGGTATAGATGAAAGGCGGACGCTTGAACGGGACCTATTCTCTTAATATAATAGGCGGCAAAGCGGAATAGAAAAGCACGGACGAGCCACATGCAGGGAAACTTGCACGTGTAATTCTGGCCGGGGACCCCGGTATACTATACTTATATGTGTAGGTCCCCGTAATTCGAGTGAGATTGTCATGGCGCAAAAGCATATATGGTCCGGTATTCACTTGTTCCCTGTATTGGTTATGTTCTTTATATCAAGTGATACGTGAATTGCTCATTAGTGCTTCGCCACTACCCCCCTATCCGCCTACCTACTCGTGTTCGTAGCTCGATCGGAGGTCAAGACTGGTGGTAATATAATTGGTCACTTATCTAGTATCACTACATAATTAGTAAAAGTCATATATTGAATGATGGTGATTGGATCGAAAACCCAACAACCAGAATGAAATATTACTTAATCGTGGAAATGCCATGTCAGGCGCACCTATCGAATCGAACGGACCATTACGGATCCACCTATCATGCAGGCATAACCATAAAAATATCATTAAAAAGCGTGAGTGATTAAAACATTATAAAGTTGATGATTCCCACCAAGAATTTGATCGCCGGGTCGTGCTAATTCCATACGAATCAGTACTGAGAAGCATGTGCCCATCACTCCAGCAATGGCACCAAAGATGAAATATAGAGTCCCTATACCCAAAGAAAACGCGGCATGTTCGAATTCTGATCGCTTTTACGCGATAAAAGGGGACCACCCTCTAAGCCTAAGTATTCCTCAATGACCAGAGCATTTGAACCAAAGGAAGAGACCCGCATAGAAAATGTCTTCCTTTGGTTCAAATGCTTAACCTTAATAAGTAAATAGTAGCAACAAGCTAGTTCTCCTACGGAGTTCTTGCTTTAGTCTTACTGGATGTCTTGGCTAAGCAGGGCCCTGGCAAGCAGGAAGCCAAGCCACAACCACAACCACAAGCAAGGGGAAGAATAGTAGGAAGCAGATAGAAGCGAGTTTCCCTAAGGTTTCTTGCTTTCGCATAGCTTGATTTTCTCTAGGGTCACGGTTCCAAGCTCTGAGTGAAGCCCCAAAAAGGCGTAACCTTAGAGCATTTGAACAAGGGAAGTGACCCGCATAGAAAATGCTTAAACTTAATAAGTAAACATTAGTAATAAGCCTGACACCGAAGGGAGTTCTTGCTTTAGTCTTACTGGATTTCTTGTTGTTGATCCTCCCCGCGAAACAATAATCGAGCAAAAACAGTGGCTTTTTAACGACCCGACATTTTTTAATGAAAATATCATATAATATAACATGTTGCCCTGAAGAAGGATTGGAGTGATTTTCCTTCGGTCCATAAACGCAAGAATCGCGAGACGGCAAACATCGGCCGATGAGGCTAGTAGGGCCCTAGTCCTGTAACCATTTAGAAGGGGCAATGAGAATTGAAGTCACCACGAGCATAACAATCTTATTGGAACTTGAAAGAGAAGTGAATTTGTGAATGCCTAACTAAACGTTCAAGATTGGATTCGAAGGCGAGGCGCCGGAAGGGAGGCGGCGAAGTGAGGCCACTCCTTTGCCAAAGAATTTCATAGATATAAATGGTTCACTTCTAAGCCTTTAGAGGATTAGAGGAATCATCGATGAAAGTGTTACTTACTTACTTACGAAGATTGTGGATAACCTTCTCTGACGAGTGGTGGGTGCTCTTGTCTTATAATATCCCTTCTTCTTTTACCCGCCCGATGGTCATTCAGCCATCAAGTTCGTATGCTTTCCAACGTGGGAGTAAAGGGAGTTGGTAGCATTCCCCTGGCTTTCCATTTCCAATAAGTCTGGGATAAACTAGAAGACTAATTCCTTCCCCTGCTAGGGCTTCCGCAAGGCGTCTATTCTGAGGCTTAGGAGAATGAAGCAGCCCCGGGTGTGAGTGAACTCTCCTCTACTTCCAGGAAATAGGACTAAACCTAAAGTATCTTCTCTTCTCCGGTTCTAGCTTACGAAAGAGCCATAGGGGTAGGCGGAAGACTTTCTCCTCTCGCTGCAAGAAAAGCCCTTTTATCGATCTTGATTATATGCCGTAGTACCTACCCCTCACCTGGCCTGCGAGGGGCTTCAAAGGCTCACAATGCCCCTTTTTAATAAGTTAGTTAGGACTTGCCTGCATCTCCCCATTCAATAGGCTAAGCAACTAGCACCTTGCCGGTCTTGGTTTTGTCTCAGCAGAGTGCGTGGATGGGACGCCGGGGACTCTCACTTCTATGTTGATCCTCATATTCTTCATTCTAACTTGTGCCCTTGATTTTCCTTCGAAATCTGTATGGCAGTCGACTGCTTATTAAAGATCTATGCTTTCTCTTATTAGAAAGAATATGTATATGATTGCGGACAAAGGACAAAGAGTGGACGAGATCGAAACACCCCTAGAGGACAGGTTGGGCTTTGATGGCAGCCTGTCAGGAGAAGCACGCCAGAAGCAAATGTTGACCTTTTTCGGGATCTAACTATTCCAAGGGAATTTCCTTCCCAAGTTTGAGGATTCTAGAATACGGTCATGAATTATAGTCGAAAGACTGTCAACATTGAATTTCCGAGAGCTATGTAAACTCCAGTGCCAACAATCAGAAGTATCACCAAATAGACAAATTGAACAAAGTAATGATGTCAAGGACATGACATCATTTAATGAGCGACCACGTGGTGGAACCCCCCAATTCCAGCAGTCGTGCCAAACGCCAGAATCTACTACCCATTTGTTCTTAAACTTACAATTTTTATGCATTTCTAGAGCGTATAGGCGAGGGAAACGATCTTTCAAGCAAGAGCCGGATTGGAGCCATGATCTAACCAAAAACATGTGCTTTCACCATTACCAACCTTGATGTAAAAGGACTTACTGAATGGGATAACAAGGTCATCAACCGCCATGATACTCGAAGTGATCCCAAGCCAAGTGTTTTTTTTTTATAAACCATGAGATGAAGTCGTGTCAAAACCATCTAAGGCACCATGTAAAACTTTAATGGCACACCTTCATAATACGTTATGCTCCGTTAAGAAACGCCACTTCCATTTACCTATCAAACCAAGGTTTTTTGCTCGAATCGGCCCAATAGCCAAACCATCATAATCAAGAATAGAGCAAACTTTGCCTCATTTAACCCAAGTAATTCTTGTTTTCCCGTCTTTTATACCCCAAAAGAAACTGCCATGAATACTTTCTAGTTTGCTAAGCACGTTAGGTGGGACACAAAGAATAAAAAGATAATACAAATGGAGACTTCCAAGCACCGCTTAAGTGAGAGTCAAACGACCCCCAATAAAGAGGCATTTGGATTTCCAGGACGATAGCCGTCTAGTGAAAGAATCGATCAATGATAACATCAAATAGTCCTGAATATTAAGTGTCAATTTCCCCCAATAATGCTTGTAATTTATATCATTTATATGGATTTACGCTTGTTTTCCATTGTTTTCCACTTTCAGGTAAATTACGAGCATTGGAGCTAAAGAAATGCGGAATTGGAGAATTATCAAAGATTTATCAGAGTATGCTCACTTTGAAGAAGTTACGGCGTAACTCATCTCTCACATTACGCCGTAACTAAAGCGTGACTCAGAAAGCCAACTCATTAGAAGATTACGGCGTAACTCTTACAAAAGACTACGACGTAACCATATTAGGTCAAATGAGGTTCCAAGCCGCTGATAACTATGCCATAACTCTTGTTTAAACTACGGCGTAACCAAGAAATATTAAAGATACGGCGTAACCACTTACAAGGTTACGCCGTAACCAGCAGATCTCGTGCAAATTACGAAGAAATTGAAGATTACGGCGTAACTATTCTAGTAGTTACGCCGTAACCCATATCTGGCATATAAATACCCCACGATTTCCAGCATTTCAAAGCATCCCATTCCACACACCACAACCAAAGAATGTGGGAAGAAGCCAAAGGCAGGTCTAGAGGTGCATACGGAGCTGTCTCCAAGAGAGAAATCACTCCCCTACGATAAGCATTAGCATTTTATCTTTTCTTTACTTTCGATTCATGTATTTCGCAACATTAAATATTGAATTGATTTGTATGGTTAATATGAGCGGCTAAGCACTTCTTGGTGTTGGCCTAGTTATGATTCCTTAATTGTTTAGTTTGCGTTTACATTACTTTCGTATAATTATTTCTAAGTGTATGCATCCATATTTTATTGGTAGCTACCCTTGTTTCGGTAGTTTTGAATGGCGGTAGAGGCTAGTTGCTTAGGAGATATGACCAACTGACCCTAAGTGAGTAGACTGAGACGGAAGGGTAAGATATGACCAACTGACGACCCTTTCTACTTGTGCGATTTGACTGATCACCTACCGTTTGGATGAACTTAAGAATTAGGGGGGTGAGTGTTTAAGTTGCTAGCCGGGCACTCGCTATTATAAATCTAGCATGTAGCGGTACTTAATGACTTGGCTTAGGGGACCGGGAACAGCTGGACTTATGAGGGGACACTCGACTTCTCCGATGGTGGCATCTTTGCTGATAGGTTAGGGCGAATTGACCAAATGCTGTCCTCTCGACTTTGACCCTACCTGAAGTAATTGAAAGTAATTAGACGTAGACATTACTAGCTAGGATGAATGACTAGGTTAGCACCACTCTCCTCTATTGATTGAACCTTTACATTTATTTGCTTTTATCTACTTTAGTACTTAATTAATTAATTCCTTATCGAAATCATATTAAAATCTGTGACACATAGACTTAGTATTAATCCAACACACATAGTTCTTGGGACGACCTCAGTTTTACCGAATACTACACTACACACGACCATGTACACTGCCCGTTAGTGCATTAGGGTAGACCATAGGTATAACGAGACAATATAAATATTAAAACTTGGTTAGTAAAACCTGCATCAAGTTTTTGACGCCACTGGCGGGGAGCTATTTTAGGATTTCACATTAAGTCTATTTTTAATTTTCTTTCTTCTCTTAAATGTCAGGATACAATACTTGTAGCTCGAGGCCTTTTTTGGCCACCCCATTCGATGATCCGTAGAAGCAATTTCGGACAAGGAAAGTTTACTCTCCGGTTCCTATTCACAACATCTTTTCATTTTACGAATCAAACCAGTCTAACACAGAACTGGAGGTCATTGTTGAAAATAATATCGATGACTTAACCATGGAGCAGTATTTGGAACGACCAAATGAGAACTGCCAACGAACCTTTGCACATGATTCTAGTACTGAAAAATTCTCTATTCCAAACCAATTTATTCGAGAGTTACACGAACTTAAGTTTTCTGGAGATGAAGATGAGGACGTTCAGAATCATGTAGAAGAAGTACTCTATTTATCTTCTCTTTTCAACGTCCGAGGCACCCCGAGCTATTCGGTCACCGCAAGAATTTTTCCTATGACTCTTACTGGAACTGTGAAAAGATGGTACAATAAACTCCCTAACGAATGTAAAGGAGCATGGGATAAATTAAGAAGAGAGTTCTTCCAACAATTTTGCCCTCCTTAAAAAATGGCCAAAATTTTTGGTAAAATCTATCAATTCGTTCAAGTAGGGGAAGAAACGCTTTATCAGGCATAGGAAAGGTTTAATGAGCTACTTTATCGATGTCCCACTCATGATTTGAACAAACATCAGATCGTCTACGTCTTCTACCGGGGAATTAATGCGCTGACACGAGAACTACTCGATTCTCCGAGACGTATTCCTAGCATGACCCCTGACCAAGCCTTGGAATGTATTCAACGGATTTCTAAACATTGCTACAAATGGCATATGGATACAGGGTATGGACCAAGAGACAATTTTGATCATAAGGTAATGAAGACATTGACAAAGCAAGAATACAATTATGGGGAAATTTTCGAAAAACGAATGCTAGAAAGAGAAGCTGAAGCATGTAGGATTGAGAAGGTTAAGAGTGTATTTGGGTCCAAAACCGGGATCAATATTGAAAAAAAGATTCTTGACCACATCAAGGAATCGAGGGAACGATATGAGAGAATTGAAAAGATGATGAAGACATTCGTGGAAAATACAGTCTCTTCTCTCAAAATTCATGAAGATCAGATTAAGGGATTGGAAAAGAGTGTGAGCTCATGTTCGCAAGCCATCACTGATTACCTAGCGGCTCGGGAAGAGGAAGTTGTCAACACGGTGGAAACTATCCTTGAAGAACCAACAACCTTTTCGGAAAAAGTTAAGCGACGAATCAACATGGAAAGACAATCACTTCTGGACCAAGCTTTACCAACAAACTCCCCTATTACTAATTCCATTAAAACTAATCATGATGATATTCCGCAGGAATCATGCAATGATGAGACAATTCAACTCAACGAAAGATGTTCAGCAGTTTTGAGAAATGAGCTACCACAGAAGGAAAAAGATCCAGGTTGTTTCACTCTCCCTTGCTTGATCGGGAGTCTCAATATGTGCAATGCCCTAGCTGATCTTGGAGCGAGCATAAGCATAATGCCTCGTTCGATGTTCCTACGTATGGGTATTGGTGACCTTAAGCCAGTCAAGATGAAAATTGAAATGGCCGATCGATCCATGCAGTCACCGTTAGGCAATGTTAAAAATGTGTTGGTAAAGATAAATAAAATCCTTTTCCCAGTTGATTTTGTGATTCTTGACATTCTAGAAGACAACAGAATACCTGTCATTTTAGGTAGACCTATGCTTGCTACTGCCCATACAAAGCTGGATGTCTTTGCTGGAAAACTAACTCTTGAAGCTAATAGAGAAATTGCAACGTTCGGACCTAATGAACTCCTGTCTACTCCTCAAAAGGTATGTGCGGTTGACCCATTAGGCGCATTTTAGTGACGCTCTAGAATAATTTCTTAGTGACCCCCCGGATCCTGGCGAGATAGATTCGGGGAAAGATTTTGATTTTTTTCGTCAATTTTGAGGAAGAGGATAATTTAGGAATCAGTACTGATGACTTCTCAAGTGACGTCGAAATGGCCCATTGGCAAGACAACTCTGTGAAGGCTTTTTCGCAAACCGATCAACCTAGATTTTATGATGTGGGAACCCGCATACATCATAGGAACCCTTATTATCTGAAGATCTCATGCAAAATCGGGTTCATCGATTTCCACCCATTTATTGACACGACTTCGCTTGATCAACATCATGTCAAAAGAGTGCTACAACCGAGTTATGAAGAAGGAATTAGAATATAAGGGGAATAAATTTCTTGGGTTTGCAACTAACATCCATGTCTTTGTTGGGACTCATTCATTTTTGGTGGACTTTATGGTTTTGGACGACATAAGCGAGTTTGTGGAAGATGGACTAACGGGAGTAATTTTAGGAAAACCTTTTCAGAAAATGTCTGGGTTAGATAAAAATGAAAAAGAATGGTTAGTATGGTTAAAGATAAACGATGATAAGACTATCTTCAAAATGCCGAGAACCATTAAGAATTTCAAAAATTGGACCAAGAGGCGATTAAGCCAAGCCAAACCATTGCTTCGATATCGATGAGGAAAACAAGGAAAAGGTATTGACCATCCTTACCAAAAATCAAGAGCTTCTACTCGGCTTTTAGAATTAGGGGATGACTACAAAGCGAGATGAGAATCGATAAGTTGGATCCAACGTGGAGATTGCCATATCCACGAAATGACCAACAAGGTAACCCGGCTCGAGTCTAACTTAAAGACCCGTAAATAAAGAAAAGTGCTCTTTCGAGAGACAACCCGAATTATCCCTTTCCTTTGTATTATTTACATTTACGTAGGGTTTTGTGTTTTAACCATTTTTGCAGAAACTTGGAGTGATTGCTGCTGCACTTGCTGATCGACCATAGTTACGGCGTAACTCATCGATGGTTACGCCGTAACCTACCCCTGCGAATTTGGATGCATTACCGATTAGTAAAACCATCTATGTGGTTACGCCATAGCTACACTCTACATGTATGCGGATGTTTTACCTAGTTACGGCGTAACTCCCTATTGGAGTTATGACGTAACTTTCCTCTGCTTTACTTCTTTCATTTTAAAACACAATAACCTTGTATTAGTATTTTAAATGAACTTTGTGGGTGTGTTCCCTGTAAACCCTCACGAGACTTCACTCGTCCATTTGGGACACCAAGTGGTTTAAAAGGCTTGTTGCATATGCTAAATGCAACCGTGATTCCTACGAAAGTGAGTTAGGTTTGTTTTTTTTATTATTATTTTTCATTTTTTTTCTTTTTAGAATTATGCTTGTCGGTAGTGTGATTTCAGGGATTGAAGTTTGTTCATGGATGCTTATACGAAGGCGTGTCTCTTTTAGTGGGCCTTCTTTCTTTTTGGAGCAAATTTCAGGGAAGTTCTTGCTCTAATTCTACTTTTCTCTTCACCTTTATTTAACGCTTAGTACAAAAGGGACTTTATACAATTCAAGTGGGGGGACGGGAGTAGAATTATCTCTTGAACTTTATTTTGCCCTCGTTTTTCTAGTTTATTTTGAAAAATTATGCCATTTTTAAAATTTTGACATGTTTTTCTTAACCTAACTAGATTAGACTTTAGCCGAGCACATACAACCCTTGATATTATATGGTGAGATTAGTCTTATCCGTTTCTAATATTTTACCCAAAATCCACCAAATTATGAGTGTCTTGGGTAGCTTGTAAACTTTAGTACTTGGCCTTTGCATCATTTCGAGACCATAGACGAGGTATGTTGAGTTAGCTCGATGTATTTGGACTTTTCAGTTTAAGAAGGCAATATTATAGGATTATCACCCAAATAGCCTACCATTGTGTGTCTATCGATTAGTCACCTCGACTTCTCGACCCCCATGTGAAACCCTTTTGTTGCACTCTCCTTTAGTGCAAGATACCCCTAGATACACCCATCTGAGCCATTCCTTTCAATTTGTTAACCCAATATATTATTTCGATACACCTATACACCTTAGCCTACCCTGTAGTCTTTATTTGTGATTGGGAAGTCATCATTTGCCTAAGTTCAATTTTCAAGTGGAAAGGTTCGGAAATCACGCTTTCGTCGACGACATATTCTTGAAGATCATTGAAGAACCCCCGAATTCCCATTGTTCATCTCAAGTGGGGGGATATTATGTTTAGTTGTTATATTTATGTTGAAAAAAAAATTGTTATGTTATTGTAAAGTTCAATGTTATAAGCACTATGTTATGAGCTTTATATAGATTTAGGATCAAGGAGGCCACCTCGGTCACATTCGAAGATTGGAGTTGGTAATTATGCCAACAGTTGGAGAAAAGGTAGTGTGCCCATCATGACGTCCTCTAATGACACATCTACCTAGTATTTCATGATCCGGTTTCTTAACTTCAAAGCTTGAACTTTGGGCGGACGGTAAGTGGTGATGACATGGTTATAGATTTAGACTACCTGCTTGATTTTTACATGTCTTATCCTACCCTTTAGTCATGAAGCGTGTCTAGGTGATGCAGCGAGCAATCTTTGGTGTCTTGGCCATGGATTTGGTCATGTATCATTGATTTTGTCCACTTCGCCGTGACATGTTAGTAATGACGAGTCACCCCCTTAACCTTTGTCGTGTCTACCCATATTGCCTTCGAAAATTGTTTAGCCCTTAACTCTAGTGGTGAAGATTTGTGTAACCGCCAAGCTTATGATAGAATACATGCAATGACTGTGCGATTGAGTAATCACCCCGAAATTGACACTTAGAATAGTTGAGAGATTTGAGTGTTTCGTTCCCATTTCGTGAGGTATTCGGCTTTGTTTTATTCTAGCATAAGGGATTTGTAAACTTATATTTTCCAGGTTATGGGAGATATCTTTTCAGGAATCTTTCTAATAAGGTCTACTTGAGTGCAAGTAGAGTTCAAGTGGGGGTATATTTGATAACATCAAATAGTCCTGAATATTAAGTGCCAATTTCCCCCAATAATGCTTGTAATTTATATCATTTATATGGATTTACGCTTGTTTTCCATTGTTTTCCACTTGCAGGTAAATTACGAGCATTAGAGCTAAAGAAACGCGGAATTGGAGAATTATCAAAGATTTATCAGAGTATGCTCACTTTGAAGAAGTTACGGCATAACTCATCTCTTACATTACGCCGTAACTAAAAGCGTGACTCGTAGAAAGCCAACTTATTAGAAGATGCAGTACGGCGTAACTCTCACAAGACTACGACGTAACCATATTAGGTCAAATGAGGTTCCACCGATAACTACCGTAACTCTTGTTTAACCTACTGTAACCAAGAAATATTGAAGATACGGCGTAACCACTTACAAGGTTATGCCGTAACGCCAGATCTAGTGCAAATTAAGATGAAATTGAAGATTACGGCGTAACTATTCTATTAGTTACGCCGTAACCCAGATCAGGCGCATAAATACCCCACGATTTCCAGCATTTCAAAGCATCTCATTCTACACACCACAACCAAAGAACGTGGGAAGAAGCCAAAGGCAGGTCTAGAGGAGCATACTGAGATGTCTCCAAGGGAGAAATCACTCCCCTACGATAAGCATTAGCATTTTATCTTTTCTTTACTTTCGATTCATGTATTTCGCAACATTAAATATTGAATTGATTTGTATGGTTAATATGAGCGGCTAAACACCTCTTGGTGTTGGCCTAGTTATGATTCCTTAATTGTTTTGTTTGCGTTTACATTACTTCCCTATAATTATTTCTAAGTGTATGCATGCATAATTTATTGGTAGCTACCATTGCTTAGGAGATATGACAACTGACCCTAAGTGAGTAGACTGAGACGGGAAGGGTAAGATATGACCAACTGACCCTTTCTACTTGTGCGATTTGACCAACTGATCACCTATCGTTTGGATGAACTTATGAATTAGGGGTGAGTGTTTGGTTACACCGGCACTCACTATTATAAGTCTAACATGTAGCGGTACTTAATGACTCGACTTAGAGGACCAGGAACAACTGGACTTATGAGGGGACATCGACTTCCGTGGAAGCATCTTTGCTGATAGGTTAGGGCGAATTGACCAAATGTTGTCCTCTCCACTTTGACCCCACCTGAAGTAATTAGCTAGGATGAATAACTAGGTTAGCACCACTCTCCTCTATTGATTGAACCTTTACCTTTATTTGCTTTTATCTGCTTTAGTAGTTAATTAATTAATTACTTATCGAAATCATATTAAAATCTGTGACACATAGACTTGGTATTAATCCAACACACATAGCTCTTGGGACGACATCGGTTTTACGAATAATACTACACTACACACCGGGTACTCGTTAGTGCATTAGGGTAGACCATAGGTATAACGAGACAATATAAATATTAAAACCTGGTCAGTAAAACCTGCATCAATCACCTCGAACTAACTACTAGCTTTGCTCATATCTCTGCCAACTAGGAGACCGAGGTATATAAACGGTAGAGAAGCGAAGCCACAATAAATTAAACAAGCATGATTTGCCACTTCCTCACGCGGAACACCAATAATTAAAGCCTTTTCATCAACTTCATAAAAGCCTTTTTATTAACTTCATAAGAAGTAAAAAAATGAGTTTTAAATTTATATAAGATATTCGGATTGTTCAACCAAATTTATGAACTTTTGTTTTCATGTATCAAAAATATATATATAGTTGCTTGTGGTAAATCGACCTACAAGTTTACTACTGGTTAGGAATTCCATCGGTATGACATTAGAACTGCTCGAAGAAGTTCGATATTAAATATATACAGTTCGATAGATAGATCAGTATTTAAGTGAGATATTCAATCTCTTTCTATTTAATTATATGTATCACTCAATAATTAAGTTGGTCAAACTTTGAATATGAACCTACAAACTCAATTGGGATTCAAGGCAAATAAATAATGCCTGCCCATATCTTGTAATTTAGTATTTGACCCTTACCATAATCTTGTCTCCAATTAAACCTTATATTTGAAAGTGACCCCTCCTATGTACTTTTTACTACGTACTTTACACGTATTTTCTAAAAACCTTTCTCTTATACATATAAGTACATATCTGCTCTCCAACACATTACAGCTTCACTAATTAATTATCCCGAACTTGCAAATATGGATCAAGCACCGAGTACCATGAAGACAGAGATGCCGGTGGCGTTTGTTGGAGGCACATTAACTTTTGTGGTGGCTTTTCATATGCTTAGACGACAACAAGCAAGACGGTTACTCCAAAGCACAAAAAGAACCATGGTAATGGCAGCAGAGAAACAAAATGACGAAGACAGTGGAGTTGTAATGTATGATTGCATCGTGTGCCTTTGTGAGGTGTCGCCAAGAGACGAATGCAGAGTGCTTCCAAACTGCGACCATGGCATCCAATTCCATGCTCATTGTCTTGATGCATGGTTAAAACATCATTCCACATGTCCCGTGTGCAGAAGCCACATTCCTCGCCCATTGTCACAATGCATACATAACTACTTGTGCGAACGCCTTCTTGAAGATGTCATCTCTTATTGTAACTCTGCCTTAGATAATGTAGCTAGCTCAATAGGAGACTGTCACGACTTCTGAATATGTTATTTCAAAGTAAATTCTTTTTTTACAACAAATTAACTTTATCACATCATTGTTTGGACTAGCTAGTATGTTATTTGAAACGAAAAGCTATTTCTAGTAAGATGACAAATTAAGAAAGTAACGAGACACGAAGGTTTTGAATGATATTTAATTTGTCATGGATGGACGTTGAAGGCCACTTATTCATGGAAGAGTATTACACGTCACTTGCACTATATATATCTCGATATGGTGTGGTCATGGTCAGTTTCTGGTCGACGTGGTAGGCTGTTTTGTCGTATTCAATAACCAGTGACGGAACCAGGATCAAATATAACCGGATGCACAAATTTTTTGATACCGTAACATAGAAACACATTTCGATGAACCGGATGCATTTAAGAAAAACTGATGTTTTTTTCAAAAAATAACATTATATCGAAAAAATCTATAGAGGCTCCGAGCACTCGCAGGACCCTTGATTCCGTCCCTGTCAATAACGACATGTATGTTTGACTGTTTGTTGGTTATTTTACCTGACTCTTGGGCTGGGCTATGGGCTATATATGTTATGTTAATGTTATACATCTATGACCACATCTATCCTTTCATTATACTACTCGCTAGCACGTCATACAAAACGTGATCATATGTTATTACTTCAGAAAATATACGTATAATACATGTTCACAGGAATAACACGCTTCGTTTTACAAACCATACGTTAAACAATATCTGTTACCTTTTTATTCATCTAACAAGTCAAACAGTGACATCTTTGAAATAGACAATCGTTTATTTACACGGTTAAGCAAAAATATCGACAGATCCAGATAGAACGACAATCGACATGTGACAGGTATTACACATCATCATGTCACGGCCGCCATCAATCTAACTCTAAGAAGAAAAAGATCGACATATCCAGATAGAACGAAAAATATCGGCTAGTCACAATTCGATCCTTGTTTTAATTTGACTTCTAGCTAGTGTTCCTCTCAACGTCTGCTTTAATAATCATATATATCTTATCTTTTTTAAAGGTAAACATATATCATATCCTAAAGTCGACCATCTAACTTTCAATGAATTTGTTATATATAGATTGGATTTTGATACTTATGAATCATCTTGTCTTTTTCTACAGTTTACCCTTGTCAATATACAAACGTGAAAAGGTTTTTTTTGGCTGAAAATCATAACTTTTTTCATGGGAATTTCTACGCGAGTGCAAGGAGCATAAAAATGAGAAATGAAACACAAATAATTAACAAATACTAATTAAATTTGTATGATTAATATAAATAAGCCAAGAAGTTTAGGCTATATATATATATATAATGGCATATATAGAGGGTCAAGATTAAGACAGAAATAATTATTTTATAAGTTTGTTTGTTAACTCCACGTCTATTGGCTATTGCCTTACCACTATCATGGTTCCATGTCTTCTGGATTAATTCTGATAATCAGTAATTTAAGGACTAAATTGTTCTGCTGTTATAGGACAACATATTGGCTATCCGATCTAAGTAACAACATGCATGCAAGCTCGTATAGTCAAAATATGAGTAAAAGGTCAAGTCATCTGCTCATAATCGACTATTTCTATAAATAAAATGAAATCTACAATCATGTACATAAAATCTACAGTATCACATACCCAGAGACGGAAGTAGCGGGTCCAGCGGTGTCACATGACCCTGATAGAATTTTTCTTCGTAGTATTAATTATCATGAAAAATACCAAATTCTCCTAAATGCACCCAGTCCTAATGGATTGTGTTTCTAGGTATTGCATAGTTAGTAATAAGTGAATACTAAAAGGCGGCAAAAGCGGTTTTTACTAAACTCTGTCATTTTAATTGAATATCATACATTTTTCTAACATTTTCCTTTGCACCTCACTTAAAAAAAATTGTGACCCTGATTCCGTCCTGATCCAGAAGACATAAACAATATGCTCTTACACTAAATGGAATACCTAAAACTATGTAAAATAACATGAGTTAAACCTCTCGCAACAATAGATCAATCATTTGACTATGCGCATTTCGATAACATATTGTTTTAGATGAAGAAATGTTATTTTTAAGTGTATATAATTATTATTGGACGTACATGTTTGTTAAATTATGGTTGCTTGGTAGATTACCTATCATTAATTGATTACTATTTTTGTGATACGGTTTGTACATAAATTATGTGTTAATTACTAAATTAAAGAAAATTTTCTATTGGATTACATCGTAATCAAACACCAAAACCCCTTTACAAAATTCAGAAGATAACTAATCTTTTGTTTGTTTCCCCTTTTTTCATTTAGATTGTGATGGTGTTTTAAGCTTTTGTATTATTATTACCCTTTTTGGCTAGAGCTAGGTTCTTACGCTAATAACCACTCTTATTATTAATTAAGCTTAAAAATATTTTAAATGGTACGATGGCTATAGAAGTTATTAGTTTTGTGTATCAACTTTGAGTATTATTGTCTACTTATATAATAAATTACAGCTTAACGTTCTTTCGTAGAGGAATTTTCATTTGCATACTCTTATTTTGGTGCTTCCCAAGGGACAAATCCCCACATTCTATTTGGATTGATCTAATGGCTATGATTAATCTAAGATTTAAATATTTTAACATATTTTTTACCCCAATATATACACTGTTTTTTTTTTTTTCTTTTTCTCATTTATCACTCACTTTCTCACACACCTTTCTCTCTGGATTTCCCTCCATAAACGGTTATCTTCTTTTCAATCACAACAACCAGGTCAACCACCACATCCTCCACCGTGATCACCGTACAACCACCGTCATCTCCGTCACGTGCTCCACTTTATCCCACCGGTAATTCTTCAATTCTTCATTATCTTCTTCAATTTCTTCATTATTTTGTCCAATTTCATAATTATTTTGTTCAATTTAAGTAATTATCTTCTTCAATTTTGGAATGGATATTTTTATCTTAATGAAGTTCCTGTTGGAGATGATTCAATTGATTTAGATGTTACGAGTTCAAATTGTGCTTCTAATGTTGATGATAATGCATCATGTTAGTTTTCGTTTTAATTGACTTTTTTATGTTAATCTGTTTATTTAATTAAGTTGTTTTGTTAATTAAGTGTTTAATTAAGGTGTTTAAGCTTTTAATTAAATTTGCTAGTTTACTCGTGTTGTATCACATGTGATATTTAGCTGGTGTTGTTAGTTTTTGCTTATTCATGAAGTGTTATTTTTGATTTTGCTTTTATATAATTTGTTAGTTTGATTTTGCTTTTATATAAGTTGTTAGTTTGATTGGATGTGTTTTTGTTCAGTTTAATTTGTGTAGTATCAGCAGTGATATTTTGAAGTTGATGATAGTTTGCTTTTTAATTAAGGTTTTAGAGTAATTTGCTTCTAATTTTAAGTTTTTTACTAAATAATCATAAATGTAGTGTACTTGATTTCTTACTGCGATGTTCCGATATTTCTATCTTGTTATTCTTTGCAGTTGTTGCATATTATTGATTAGAGATTGTGTTTTAATTTGTTAGTGATTGAATGAAGAAGAGTGATAGTGTTGGTTCGATAGTTGTATCTGTTAGTGTTTTTTGTCTTGGAAGCGTTTTCGTAAGTACCAAAGTAGTCGTAAATCTAGTGTTTTTGAAGTGATTTCTTAAAGCGATTCTTTGTATATTTAAGAAGAATAGTCGTGTTTCGTGGTTGTTGCATATATTTGTCCGAAAATGAGTTATAGTGTTGTCAATTTATGTTCTTTGAATTAGAGTTATAGGTTTTTGTGGTTTTGTTATGATAGGCTTTTAAATAAGCTTCATGAATAATTGTGTTAATGTATATTAATGTAGATGTTATATTGCTTTTAAATAAGTTGTTTGATTGGATGTGTTGTTGTTTTACATTTAGTATTTTTGTAGAATCATCATTATAGTATCACCGAGTGATATTTCAAATAATGTATAGTATCACCAGTGATATTTTAAGATAATTTTCGAAGTTATTGTTTTATGCTTTTTGACTTTGTGTTTTATCACCTTATTTACAGCTTCTAGTGGTTTGAAAACTCCTTCATCTTTTATTCATCATGATTAGATCATCAGTCGATTGACTCATTTCCTACTTTGTTGACGCCATTAGGAATTGAAATTCATGCAGCAAGGTTTTACACTCGTAAGCTTTTTGTTCTTGTTCAGAAAGAGATAATTGTTGGCTCATGGTTATGTTCAATCAAGTCTAAAATTTGTGGTGATGGTTGTGATCTTTCCGTTATATCGAGGAAAAACCGGATCTTGATATTGTACCAAGAGTGGTTGATGATGAAAGTACTTCAGAAAATACCGAGGAAGAGCTTAATTTGTATCAAAAAGACATTGGAGAGTCTGAGGTACTTCTCTTTTTCTTTGTTTATAAGTCTATATGAGGTATCACAAGTGATATCTGTTTGTGATATTGTTTTAAGTATCACTTGTGATATTGTGATATTGTTTTAATATCAACTGTGATATTATTTTCTTTTTATGTTTTATATGAGGTATCACCTGTGATATATTCAATTAAAGTTCATAAAAGTTTATAATTTTTTTTGATGAAGGTGGTGTATAACAAAGTAGATGGTTCGATTGCTTGTTGTTCTCCGCTTTTGTTGATGTGGTATTTTGTGTCATCACATCTTTTGTGTGTTCAAGAATTGCAAGGTTGTTTCTATCCCATATCAGTATTTACTTAGGCGTTGGACAAGGGATTTGATTCTGTGATTTGAGGAGGCAAAAGGCTCGTTATGGTCAGAACAATGAAGAAATAGAGAGGCTTGCAATTGAGGCAACTGGTTTAGTTGAGTCGTGTGTTCATATGATGAGTAACAATATAGGAAAGTTGACTTCTTTTGTAGACAATTTGAAGAAGTTGAAAAAGCGAAGTTGGTGATTTGCTAACCTGTTCCTTCCCGTAATGTTTACGAAATTGTTGAAGAGTTTATGGGTATAAAGAAGCCTACTAAAATTTATGTTAAAAATCCATCGAAAGCGAGCAATAAGGGGTTTATGAGGAAGCGTATCAAGGGTGGGCGTGATAAAGCATTTGATAAAAGCAAGAAGCAAAAGAAGTCATCATGCGTATTTGTGGGTCGACGGAGCATGGGGACTACTTGTCCAGATAAGGGCAAATATTTGACCAATAATCTTTGAAGTAAGCGGCTCCTACTGAAAGAGTACTTGTCGGGTTGAGGTGGATTCATGGTAGCGACCATTGCAATAGAGGGTATGAGGTTGAGGTTGAAGTTGAGGTTGAGGTGCATCTATCTCATATGTCTTATCCAATTTCTTACAATTTTATCACTTGTGATGATTTTCTATTTGTTATTACTTTTCTTCCATTTTTTCATTTTTATCACTTGTGATAAGCATACAAAATTGATGAAATCTTGATACCTTTTATGAGTTTACTTTTTTATGACTTTATTGAATAATTGAAATAAGTTTTTTTTGCTAATCTAGTTCTATGGCATGTTATTCTTCGACATTTGTATAGTTTAATAAAGTTAACAATAGCAAGGTTGAATTCTGATTTTCCAAAATCTTTCAACTGAATAGAATTCATCATTGTAATGGCTTTAGCTACCGATAAAGATAATTGTTTTACAAAGCGATTGTCGACATAGGATTAATAAGTAGTGAAGAGAATTACTAATTGTTTTACATGAAACCAAGCGTAAAACATTAAGCACTCGGTCAATTGTTGTTTTGTTACGCATACTTTCTCTTTATTGCCTCCTTGAGAAGCTTCTTTACTTCTTTTTCGTCCTTGTTCTCTGCAAGAAATTTTAATGCATAGTCGACATCATCTTCCGGTTTTCGTTCATTTCATGAAGCAACATCTTTATTCACGATATCTTGATCTCATATTTTCTATCTGAATTCGATGATGTTTGTGTGTTTCCTTTAGAATGCACATTTTGCCATTTTGATCCAATTTTTCCTTCGTAGAGTTCCATGTGTATCATCATGTACAAACCGCAATCTATCTTTTCTCCTTTTGTTTGCCAATCCATCTTTAATATAGCTGGTTCTTGTGTTTGATGCATCATTTCATATCCTGCTGGATGTTCATATGTTGACAAGTGTCTTACAAAAACCGCCATCTGAAATTTATAATATAAAATGTCAATTATAGACTAGTATCCCTTGTGATATAATGTTAAAAAATAAATAATCAAATAAGTACAAAGAAATAATCAAATATTAAAAAAACTTTAATATCACTGGTGATGTTAAAAAATAAATAATCAAATATTAAAAAAACTTTAATATTCCTGTTATTGAATTTTCAAATTTAAGATGATATTAGTTATACAACATCACCAGTGATATTAAAGTTTTTTTAATATTTAACTGTATTATCACAAGTGATACCAAGCATAATTTATTTTATCACTTGTGATAGGACATAACAAAGAAGTTAATTTTTTTTAGACTGACCTGCTTTTGAATATGTTCTTCGTCTTTATTCATATCTCCTATAATTTCCACCATTCCAAAGTACTTGTTGAAATCAATTTCCAGAATATCCCTACTTTTCAACAGGCTTGTGTTCTAGCTTTTATTTGGTATCATTCTCGGCACATTCATTTGATCAAACTTTGTGTAATGTAAATATGCAAGTTGTTTCATCAACCATTTTATCAGTTCAATGAATATATATTTTCATAACATTTTATGTTAGGAAGAAAAAATAATTTAGAATTTATTACTCACCATCAAGAATGTAAGCGGGCGTAATACTCAACCTCCTCTGTCCTATTATTCTTTCTTGCAGACCAATCATGTTTTGTTGAGCTTGCACAATCAAAAATATATCTGCACCAGTCTATATCTTTCACATTATCTCCTTCAAACACGTTTTCCAACACCGTTTTTTTGACAATAGAGCTTTTATCGCATCCTCCCAATGTATTTGCAATAAGCATTAAAATGTTCATTCGAACATGAAATCGTGTTTGTTGTTTTTGTTATCTCCTTTGATATGGCATTTGTTGTCAAAATGTTTTCGTGTTTGAATTGATCTTTCCATTCTTCAACAAATTTATCATTGTATTGTCTTTGGCCTTCATCTCTTTCTAGCGTCCTAGATCCTATTGGTAGTATGAGAACTTCATGCACAGTTTGTAGAGAAATTTTTAAATTTCCTGTTGGAAGTCTAAGGTTCATTGATTACATGTCGTAATTTTGCTCTACCACAAAGAAGGCAAGCTTTGTCGGTATTTCATTTATTGGGAATTCTATCAAGTCTCCAAAACCCATTTGTGTTATAACCTTCTTTCTTTCTACACTTAACCCATGCATTGCCTCAAAAAGTGGCTTAGCGATGCCCTTCCCTTGAGTATTGTGTACACCTTTCGTTTCTTTTTTGAATCTTTTTGAATCTCTTCGTTTACATCATCTTCCATTTCACCAATTTTTCTTTTTCGTTTTCCTTTTTCTCTTTCACGCGTTTTCTTTTTGTCATAATTTTTTCGCCGGTTTCTTTTTATGTTTTTTACGTTTTTTCAAGATTTTCTTTTTCATCTGTTTCATTTTGTAGAATCTTCTTTTTTAACTTCTTTTGCATCCTGTAGTAATAATAAAATAATAAAATAAATTTGTTGGGCATTTATCACTTGTGATATTTTATCATTTATCACTTGTGATATAGCATTCCTGAACTATCTCAAGACATTTTTTGATATACTGCTGTAGCTTTTAGATCTTCTTTTTCTTGCTCAGTCTTTGATTTTGTTGCTTCTTTTTCCTCCAACCCTTTTTCTTTTTCTTCTATTTTTTGATGCAAACCTCTAAAACGTTTTTTCTTACATCCTAATCTTGCTAATTGTTTTCTTCTTTTTGGTTTATGTTCATCTGTATGTTTATCATATAATATATCATAAATAATAGTGAATCCAGTTATACATTTGTTGGAAATTTCACAGTCATTGAATCTACAAATTAACCAAATTTGGGTAGACTTTTTACTTGACCAAACTACCTTGAGTTTGCGTACATCTTTAGTTTCTTTTTCTACATTTTAACAACCAAATCACCTTTATTTACAATGAGCCCAAAAAAAGTTTCAACGATCCCAAAGATCACATTTATGTTCCTTAGTTTACAAGTTCACTCAAACTAGTTACAACTTCGAAATGTATAAACTAAGTTCTTTTTCACTATGCATTTTGAATGAAGTTGTAAGTCCAAAACAGTTAGCCGAGCTTCTTTTTTTGAAGTTTTTTATTTTGTATTAGCAAAACTTCAATCAAACTACAATGTGCCTCAATTTATAACTATCCCAAAACTACGACGATCTTAGTTTCTACGGCTGTAAACATCTAACAATCAAATTGACATGAGCTATCGCTATTATAACATCTAATTCAATAGCATAAAATCACAGTAGATAAAGTAGCATATTACTCTTATCTTCAACAATCATTTCATTTTTTTTTTAATATAATCTGTAATTTATCATTGTTTCAAAACATCTTAAAATAAGCAAATATATATAAAATATGCATATAAAACTCATATAAAATACGCAAACAGTAAATAAAATTCAATTAATTTTTAAATAATATCGAAATGAGTGTCGTACCATTATCCATATTTTCAACAGATTTTTTTCCCTTGTCCGGTATTTGAGGTTGTGATTCCTTCATATTTATGTATTTCTGAATTTGATTCAACGGTTCGTAGTTTATTTTTGAATGATAGATTGTTGGTGTGTGTGTTTTTTTGATTTTTGTGTGTGTTTTTCCAGATCTGGTTTTATTTTATTGAAATTTACATTTTCAGTCCTTCTATTTTTAGTTTATGTAAACTTTTTTGCCTTTTTTAATTTATATCACATGTGATAAACAATTAAATATTTTTTTAATTTGAATAATCATGTTTTATTTCATATTTGTGCAAGATGATTTCATTTAAATTATGCTTTCTTTGCATGTTTTTTGTGTATAGATTGTTCTTGACTACATTTTTTAAAAGCTTTTTCTATAGTAGTCAACTGAAAATTTTCATAGCAAGCACATACACATTTATAAATTCTTACTTATTTTTTGCTTTTTCTTTTTTTGTTAGATGACAGGTGATATAATAAATTTTTAGTTATATCACTGGTGATATGTTCTAATATCACAAGTGATACATTTATAAAAAAAAAAGAAAAGGAAAAAAGGTAAACTAGTTTTGGGGTGACTCAAGATCTAAATTTTGTTGTTAGGGTAGTTTTGTTTACCGGTTTTAAAATGTTTTCACAGAGTATTTCATTGCAAAAATAATAAGTTTCTTAATTTGATAGTCATTTTATACACTTTAAGAACATTAGCGTCTTGGCGGTCATCTTATAAATTACCAAAGTATCGCAAATAAAGCATTTACACTTTGGAAAAAAAATCATCATAATCCTAAATTTACCGATCTTGGGTTCACCAATTCATTTATATAAACTAAAGGTACTTGAGTAGCGAAATTTTCTATGAATTATCCAACAGCATAAATATATATAGTGATAGATATATTGGATATGTCGTAAGAACATAAGCAAGGTTATATTCATATTACCCAAAAGCATTTACTTCCATCTAAAAACCAAAACAAAATGTAAAATACATCTAAAAGCATACGTCTGCATTTCCAACAAAATGATGCAAATTTCGTGAGCAAAATGTAGAACAATCTCCGGCACAGTGGAATGTGATTCGGTACCTAATAGATCCACCCATCTACTTAGGTATTTCCCAAACTTGGACATTGTCAGTCACATTTCATGGCAGATCAAATCTACTTGCATCTAAAATGCAGAACAAAATGTAAAATCCAACTAAAATGTGCAAAATCCAAAACAAAATGTAGTTCAATCTCGGCACAGGGAATGTGATTTAGGTACCTAATAGATCCACCCATCTACTTAGGTATTTCCCAAACGGACAACTCCGTCAGTCACATTCCGTGGCACAGCTGATTGCCCTACTATTGTTTTCTGCATATCAGATTCTTAAACCTACTTTAAACCATCTACATTGTTTAGAAATCTAAATACTTAAACATAAATGTAAATGTAAATTCTTCAGCTATCTTGTTCCTGATAGCTTCTTCAATCACCTTTTGAATCTCTTCTTCAATTACCATGACATTACCAAAGCCTCCCATGTCCATCTCCATCTCTTACCTTTTCTCAATAAGTTTATTGGTCCAATTTCTGATGGCTGGCCATTTTCTTGGCACATCCATTTCATCGAACTTTGTGATATGCAAGTAAATAAGTTGTTTTCAAGAAAACAAAACATTCATTAAAACCTTTACTTATTAAAAGAAGTGGTAGATTAATCTTTTTTAGTATCCCAAGTGATATTGTACATGACATCTATTTTTTTAAAAACAACTTGTAATATCACTGGTGATAGAATACATTTTATATGTCATTAACTTAAAATATCACTTGTGATACCCTACATCATATTTGTTTTAAAGAAAACCTTGACTTACCGTGAATGCTGCGTGTGGTCCATAGTACCAATTCTCGGTGTTAAGTCATCCCGACCATCCTTGCTTACTTTCATACAGTCCAAAATGAATGAGCACCAGTCAATTTTCGGTATTTCCTCTAGTGTCATCGAAATTGAAGGGCGTAATACTTCAACATCGAGCTGTTATAGCAAGTTCCGAGCACGGTTTGCAAAGCGGCATTAGGTAATTCATCCGGAAGGTGAAGTTTGTTTCTTCGATACTCTAAATCACCTTTGATAATCTGTTGTTGTTATCCTTTTTTTTCGGGGTTGTGCCATAAGCTGTTTCATAAATCGTCATCCCAATCCCTTTGTGGTCACGAGAAAAGTGGTTTAGGACCCATTGGTATCCCAAGAACTTCCCTAATTGTTTTCGGTGTGATTTTTATGACACCCCCCATTTGGCAAGTTGATTTGCATCTTTTCCATATCCATATGTGTCAATATGAAGTAGGCTGACTTTCCAAGGATTTTTTGCGAAAAATCAATCGGTGTTCCAAATCCCATTGTTGTGACCATTTTCCTTCTTTCGGGCTCGTGAATGTGTTGCATCAGTAAAGCGGTTGGGCCGGTCGTTTTAGCCCATAACGACTTGAATGGAATGACATATTCTTCTTCTTCCTCCTCGGCTTCAACCTCCATTTTTTTCCCTTGCCTTCTTAGCCCTGTACTGTTCTTTTCTTCTTTGCTTCTTCCTTCTTCCTTTCTTCTTCTTTCTTCTTCGTTTCTTCTTCTTTCTTTCTTCTTCGTTTCCTCCATTTTTTTTATTTGTTGCCTTTCCTTCCTTTTTCTTTTCTTCTTCTTCTTTCTTTTTCTTTGTTTCTTCCTTATTTTTCTTTCTTTCATCCTCAGCTTTTTCTTCCCCTCTCTTTCTCTTTCCTTTTTCTACCTTCTTTGTTTTTTGGTTTGTTGTTTTGATGATGATCTTGTTACAAAGAATGGTGAATCTTGGTTGTTCTTTTAGTTTCTTTGGTTGCTTGGGTTTCAACTTTGGTTTTACTTCTTTGGGTATGACAGTTTCTTGGGGTGTCGCTTCGGGTGTTGTTTTGGTTGTTGTTTACGGTGTTGGTTCGGATGGTGTTTCTTCAATGTTTGTTGGTTGGGTTGTTGGTGGTGTTGGTGTGGTTTCTATGGTTGCTAGAGTTGTTATTGGTGTGTTTTCTGGCGATGTCATTTTGGGTGATGCTTGATTTAATGGTGTAACAAGCCTTGATCGTGCAATGGTTGTTATCTGTTTTGTGGGTGTCTTTTCTAGATAGGTATTTTTTATTGTTGACTTTGTGTATTTTGTGGTTCTTTTCTTTTTCATTTCTTTTAGACTTGTATTCAAATCTGCACAAAAGAAATCCCAAGTAAGTTTTCATGAATATTTATTGCTGATAAATATAAACTCACGAATGTTTATCGTCATACAATTTTATAACATTCTCTTGCAAGTATGCCATATCAATTTGTATCACGGGTGATATAACCACGAAGCTAAATGTCAAAACAAGTATGCGCATACATACTGATTGTTTATCATAGTTGATATTTTTCTAAAGGAGGCATGCTTATATGTTGGAATTTACCTTTTCCTTTTGAATCTCTGGAGATACGCTCAAAAATTTGCTTATTCGACAAAGCTGCATTTACAAATTTTTTTAAGAAACAAACGAATATCCGCAATTTTTATGTTTAAAGATTTATTAGCGAGACAAAGCGACCGTTTAAAGCTTGTATTGTCTCCAGATGCTCGTAAATATCATCTTCTACATTTTTTTCAAAATCAAAATTTTAATGTCTTATGTTATGTAAAACAAAAAGACACTATAAATTCTAATCAAAAATGTATTTGGAATATAGTTATTTCCATTATAACGACTTATCGTCCAATTGTTATACTATCAAAATCAAAAAAAATCACTATATCGTTTTTATCACCGGTGATATACCATTAAATGTTTAAGTTATCGCGTCACGCTCTTCATCATCATCACTACCATCGGTACCACTACCACCACTAGTAACACTCGTCTCACGAAAAGTCATAACTAAACCACCACCTCTACCACAAAAAACACTAAAATGTATCGAGTTATCACACTACATGATCTCTAATCGTGTGACAAGTAATCAATTATCGCTACATCTGTTTTTATCACTAGTGATATACCATAAAAATATTTACGTCACACTCAAAAGCATCACAAGTTACATCAAAATTATACTCGTAACAAGCTAAAACATATCCATTATCACGAAGAGCGCTAAAAGTCAAATCGGCGTTCGCTACCACTACTACTATCACTACCACTATCTTGAAGCACCACCACCACCACTACCATCACCACCACTACCACTACCACTACCACCACCACTACCAAAGATCAAAATCAAAACTAAACCACTAAGACTACCAAATCACTACCACATCTACCACAACTTTTTACAATATGGCACCTAAAAACACCTAAAAACATCTAAAATCGACAAAATCTTCATAAATTTCTTCTTCTTTACAAAGATTATGGCAGCCAAAATCTCAAATAAATACATAATCATCAATGCATGTCATTAATACAAACAAACAAATCTGAGAAAAATGTTCATAAATAGCAATAACATTCATAAATAAGTATAAAATCAGTAGAGATGCATAAATAACATCTAATTAATTAGTTTGAAGCTTCAGACCTTAGCGCTTTTTGGAGTTGGTAGGTTTGTTTTGATCCATTTTTTGTGCTTTTTCTTTTTGATTGAAGATTGATGTGTTTTTGTGTTTTTTTTTTATTTTGGCATTAATTGTTGGTTGATTTTGATAGTTAGGGTTTGTTTTTTGAAAGGCGTTTTTGTTTTTGTTGATGAAAATGAGTCGTGTGTTTGTGTGGTTGGGGGTTTCATTTTGGCAAGATTAGTCATACGTGTTTTTATCATTAAAAATGTTTTTGATCCGGCCAGTGATCACTTGTGCGATGAAGTGGGGATTGATGGTTTAAAATAAAAGTCCCTCATATTTCGTAATAATTTTATTATCTACATGTCCAAAAAGCTTGGAAAAAGAAATTCCATAAGATAAAGGATGAAGGTAAATGAAGAATCTCAAAAAAAAAAGAAAATTGAATTTCCCATGTGACTAGTTACCAAAAAGTTAGATGCGATTTCTTCGTATATGAAAATATTCACATGTGAAAATCACAACTTCTTATTTTTTCTTATATTTTTTTAATATATTTTTTGTTATTTTTATTTTAACAATTTACATGTATATTTTGATTTTTTTATGCATTATTCATCATTATCCTTTAACTTGTGATAATTTTCAGAATTTTTGACATATGATTTTACAAAGTCATATGTAAATTAGGGATTTTCGCGTTATTTATTATAAAAATCAAATATTATTATTTACATAAACAATCACATGTAATTTTTAAAAGATTCTTCGGTCACCCTCGTTTTCTATCTTATAACTTTTTTTCGATAGGTGGTTCAAAATGTTCTCGCCATATATATTAATATATAGTTATCACATCGACGTACCCCTCGAATGATATGAATCAATTTTTATGGACTCTAAGAATTACTACGAGTTGATAAAACCAAATTAAATGGGTGTTTGGTATTGTTTATTTATTTATTTTTTCTTGTGCTTCTGCTTAAATAAATATTTATAAAAAAAATACTTATGTAACGAGTGTTTGGATCTGCTTATTTAATAAAAAGAAATGCAATAAATCTGTCAAAACAACAACTTTAATATAAATTTTCATTCAAGTTCATTTATAAAAGATTTTAAGTTAAATATGAGATTAAAAGTTCATTTTCATTTAATATATAATAACTAACACGAAAATAGCCGCTCTTCGCCTACCTATGAAAAATTGTTTATCTAATTTTTAAATGTAAACAAATAGAACAGTTTTTGAATGAAATATATGTTTTTCTTTTAAAAATGAGATAATAAAAAGATTTTTAACTTATATTTATAAGGCACATATTAAAAAAATCTCCATAACTTCGATGTCACTTTGAATGACGATAGCTTCGTTGTGGAACTTAATATTGAAGGATAATGAGGATTAATCAATGGTTGTTCGTAACATTCAAGCTATGGGACTATCTTTAACATGTGTCTCTAAAACACATAATAAGATAGTAGAAAAAATAAGCAATTTCATTGGAGTAAAATAAGCAATTTCATATAAGTATGACAAATAATGGAATTAAGAATTTTGAGTGTGAGAGAGTATATAGAACCTGAAGAGTTTCAGACCTCACACGTGTTATAACGATAATAACAGTCAAAGGGTAAAACATGAAAAACAACAACAAACAAACCTTTTGAATCATCATCATATATATCTATCTATATCTTGGTCACCTAAATTCAACTTACTTAGCTTTGCTGACTTCATTTTTGTTCTAATCTTAATCTTAAATTGTCCCTTTCTTCGTTTGAACACTTAATTATCGACATCTCCTCCTTCTCCTCCCTTATATTCTCCCATCATTTCAAACACTTGCATCTTCATCTTCAAACCCTCAAAAAGCTCAACCTTTCCATCTTTTTAGCTTAATCCCTTTCTGGGTTTTACTCAGAATCAAAAACCCATCAAGAAAGTACCATTCAATCAAGATGAGCTACCATGATTCCCATCTTATCGAACTCGCCGGAAGAATCTTGATAGTCACAATTGTAGCCTTCTCACTCATCTTCATCGTCGTTTTCTTTGTGCATCTCTACGCCAAGTGGTTCTGCTATCGCCGTGAACAGCCCTCCACCACGCGCCGCCAACGCCGTGGTGATTTCTCCGCCGGCCACCACCATGAACTGCCGGCTGGTGTCACTGTTCTCCGGCGTGGTCTTAACCCTTCGTTTTTGAAAACTATACCTGTTGTACCCTTTGATGTTAAGGAGTTTAAAGATGGGTTGGAGTGTACTATTTGTTTATCCGAGGTTGTCGAAGGCGAAAAAGCTCGAGTTTTGCCGAAATGTAGTCATGGGTTTCATGTTGAGTGTATTGATATGTGGTTTCATTCGCATTCGACTTGTCCTATTTGTAGAACATCTGTTTCTGATGAGACTAATAATCAGGTTTCTGTTGAGAATTTGTTGGAAAATCGACAAGTGCAACGAGAATCGATAGCTGAAAGTGGCGATTTTCCAACTAATATATTGTTTTGGGGTGATGAAACTGAAGTTAGTACCTTAACGTCGCAGTTGGAAGAAGCTAATAGTCATAATCAAGCTGCTATGTTGGGTTCTGAATCACCTTCATCATCATATATGAGTAACGACCGAGCTAGACTAGATTTAGTAATTGACATACCAACAGATGACGATGCTGATGAAGTGGATCAGAAGTCACCTGTTTCGTCTAGGATGGGATCGTTAAGAAGAATTTTGAGTGGCAGTAGAAGGTTTATTAACCCCTTCGGTCCTGCCAATACTAATCTTGAACAAGGGGTCAGAAGCCATCTATGATTGAAGTTTCTTATCGTTTGAATATTAATCAGGCGGTGAAGAGGATGCTGGCTCGGTTCTGAGACCACGGAACCTCTCCTGCTTTGTTTATTTCTTTAAATTTGAATATAAGTTCTGTATATGGAAACATCGAGGCAGGCAATCCTCTTGAAGCTTTGGGATACATATATTTTTAGGTTAGAAATCATACGTTGTATAATGTTAAATTGTAATTAGTTTAGCCCTCTGTTTGAGTGTGTGAAATACATATTACAACCATCTCTTGCAGAATTCTTTAGTCAAGTTGAATCGATATTATCTATTAGCATTGTTTATTGCAGCCTTGCTGATAATCTAGACTTCATTGTCAAAATGGTATTTTAAGAGCTTGATTGCGACACTTGAGAAAAATCGAGAGTAGGATATCTGTGTTCTAGGGTAGTTGTATTGCTTGCAAGTAAGGATCACTTTGTTACGTGTGGCATCTTTCGAGTTGACTGTTATATCTCCAAAACTGACCTTTCATTATCTCAACTACATTTTCAAAGTTCAAAACTAGAAAGAAAAAGATTACAAATTGTATGTCATCCTGATTGCGATGTGGGCTATGTCACCGAGTAAACAGGACCGTAAGACTGAAGATCCCGGGGACTATTAATCTGCCCGAGAGTGATATATGGCATCTGAAACTGGTCATCCATTTTCTTTCTGTGCTTAAAGAAACCGGATAGGGGTCCTGAAGTTGGTCGTTTTGGTCGTTCAGCAGTGCAGCTTTTGATCCCATTTATCGGGCCGGAAACAAAACCCTGTATTGTCTTTGACCTGCTGTATGTGGTTTTCAGTGCTGGTGGTTGTTCCTCTACCATGATTCTTGTCTTGCTATGTTTCTTCAACCATGGGAAAATGGAACTTTTCCATGACTTTTTAGGCTTTGTTCTTCCACTAAACTCTTCCTTTTCAGACTCTTTCGGAGCATGAAGTGGTGATGCCGTGAACTTGTTGTGGCACAAGGCATACGTTTTTGCTTCCTTCAAGAACTGATCCAAACCAAAAATCAAAATTTAGAGAAAAATGAACATACATACAAGTCTACTGTTTTACCATCAGCTAAGTTGAGAGATTATAATATCAAATTATAGCGAATACCTGTGCAAAGTCCAACTGGGGATCATACTCATCCCCACATGCAGAATTTCGATACACAAGAGACGTGTCCATTTTTAATCTGAATAGAAGAACGTCGCGATTCTATACATGAGTAAAAAAAAGCTCAAATACTAACTAGAAACTGTGGTATTGTATAAACTTTAGTCAAGCAAAATACAAGATAAGTAGAGAAGGCAAAAACACTTTGGGGAAAAAGAATCTGTAAAGGAAACAAGTTGGTGTGGTTGATCTCCCACTAAGGGCACAATCCAGAAAAAATGACACTGACAAGTGAACTAATGTTTGGTGGGGAAATATATACAGTCATACAGATAGATAAATAAAAAGGGTCTAACCAATGCATTTACATCTAATCAATGAGACCAAAGAGCTTCCCTTCCCTACTGGATCTCATTCATGCTTACCAAGTAGCACAAAATAATAATTATCTAAGACCTATTACAGTAGCAACTAGCCAACTACTTAGTGAAATAAGATAAATGTAATACTAACATGGTTGTCATTGCTATATATGTATGTGTACCTTTCTATGGTAGCAGAAGTTAAGGCAGCATTGGTGAGTTACTCAGAGGAAGATGAAGAAACTGAAATGATTAGTTAATGCAAAATAAATGTAAATCATCATTAATAATGTGAATTAAAATGAAAGCAATTTATGGTGGCATTTTATGCGCCGTAGGTTCAGGATAATTTCAACTTTTTGAGACATTTTAAACCCCTTTAACCTCAAGTCAACCTTCCAGCTCAAATTACACTAGTTATGTTCATTTTAATAAGAGTTAACTACATTTTTGGTCCTTGTGGTTGTACCTGAATTCCACTTTTGGTCCATTTGTTTAAAAAGTTGCGATTTTAGTCCAAAATGCATAGTTTGGTTCCACTTTTGGTCCATTTTTCTAACGAAGTTAGTTCAGTTAGTTAAGTCGTTTGCAACGTTAGTCCTTTATAACGGTCGTTTGCAGCGTTAGTCCTTTATACCAAAGATCTTTTGCAACATTTGCAACGTTAGTCATTTCAGTCAATTAGTCCTTTAAAAAAAATTCTAAAAAATTAGGAAAAAAAGTTTTTTAGAATATATTTTTAGAATTTTTAAAAAAAGTTTTTTTTAAATATATTTGAAATTTTTTGGAAAAGTTTTAGAATATATTTTAGAATTTTTTCAAAAAAGTTTTTAGAATATATTTAAATTTTTTCGGAAAAAAGTTTTTAGAATATATTTTTAAATTTTTTCAAAAAAAAGTTTTTAGAATATATTTCGAAATTTTTTGGAAAAAAAAAGTTTTTTAAGAATATATTTTAGAATTTTTTCAAAATTTTTAGGAATAATATTTCGAAATTTTTAGGAAAAAAAAAAGTTTATTTTAAATTTTTTAGGAAAAAAGTTTTCTTTTTGAATATATTTGAAATTTTTAAATTTTATTTTAAATTTTTTCCGAATTTTTTGAAATTTTTAAATGACTAAGCGGTGAAAGGACTAGCGTTGCAAATGTTGCAGATCTTTGGTAAGAACTAACGTTACAAGCGGCCGGATATGCGTTACCAACTTAACTAACAACCGTTAAATGGACAAAAGACAAAACTTTGCATTTTGACTAAAATCGCAACTTTTTAAACAAATGGACCAAAAGTAGAATCCTGGTACAACCACAAGGACCAAAAATGTAGTTAACTCTTTTAATAATAATTTTTACCACAATAAAACTTGTATAGTAAAAGAAAATGGAGCTGGTTTTGGGTATAGGCAATGTGTTTTGCTTTAAAATGGAGCTGGTTTTTACCACAATAAAACTTGTATACAAGTTTATGCCAAGTTCCCGGTCGCAATAGATTTGAGATGCAATAAAATCATCTTGCAGATTAAAAAAAAAATTGTATCAGTGATCGGTAACACTTAATACAAGCACCTGATATTTTATTCAAAATTGGCTGATAACAAATGTCTTGATTTCTACAGGATGGTCAAAAGATTACAACAGTTGCGCCTTTCATCTGGCATATAATACCATGTTACTTCAAACCCAATTGAATAAGCGTTGCAGAGTGACTTATGCTCGCCCACATATGTAAAAGATTCAACGAAAGCAAATGTTAGTATATAAAGTATTTGGCCGCTTTAAACATTTAAAGATCCTGCTAATACTATAAGTCTATATCAGTCTATAATCAAACACGGTTAATACATCAAACATTGCACCAGATATGCAAACATACATATAGACAGCCAAAATCCAAACAAGGATTAAACATCCAACATTACCCATCCCGCATTCTCAAGTATACTAGGATCGGTACCATTTTTAACAGACCCACTTAATGTTTGTAACGTCTAACCAACTTTGTTTTTTTTATCTTTTCCAAAACATTAGAGTTGCAGAAGAGGCAAAGCCATTACAAGACCAACAAATGAAACTAGCAACACCACCATCCAAGTCGGGAATGACTGTTTTTTGGCTTGTTTCACAGCTTCCTTTGGAGGTTCTACTCTCTTCACCTCGTCTCTCTTATCCACTTTTTCCAGCAAAGCTTGTGAATTTTCTTCCTGCTTTGCAGCCACAGGTTTCTCTTCAACAATTGGCTGCTCAGCGAGTCGTTGCTGTTCAAACTTCTCCACATACTCTGGAAAAATTTTCTTAAATGTTGCGCTGTCAACAAAAAATTGGAGAACAAAAAGATTATTAGAAAGGGTGTTAACAACCATGCAAGTTTATCTATAAGAAATATTGAGCTTACTTTTTACAATTGAAAGCCAGAGATGCCTTTGCAAGGCGTTGCTTCTCTGCCACAGTAGTATTTACACTACCGGTGGTAGGACTGGTGTCCATCTGCATGAAAGTAAGAATGATAAAGAAACAGGATGTAGCATTTTTACAGATGACTTCCAAAACAAACAGAACTCTGTTTTCTAAAAATATCTTGTCGAAATGTCACCCAACAATGTTTCAAGGTGCGTCGCAACAACATTTCTGATCAGAACTGCCACTTAAAAACCTAGGCATGCTGTCCCTACTATAGGATTAATGAGCCAAGCAGACTCACAGGTGCCATTTAAAGTTGCAGGGAAGACAGCAAAAATATATGAAATGCGAAGTTGATGGGTGTAAAAGAAACTTAAAATGAAAAATTGAAATGTTCAAGTCAAACAGTTCCTTACTTCCCTTTATAATAGACAATGAACCACACAATACTCACCATGAAGGAGAGGAGCCCCGTAAGGATACTGCATGATGAATGAAAAAAAAATGTTGAGCATAAAACAAATAGTAATATTAGTAAATATAATAAGCATAAACGTATGATATGCAAGATGATTTTTTTACCTTGACACCGACCACATTGGGTTCCAACTTTCTGGATGGACTGAAAATAAAAAATGAAGAATGGACTCAGGGTGGTTATTCAAAAAAATGTAACTGTATTCATTCAAATTAATTCGAAGACTTACAATCACTCATTGACAGGCAGATTTTCTTTTGTGTCATAAACCGCCCATTGGGAGTGGTCATGCTACAAGAAGGTAAATCAAATTTTCAAGTCAATCAGAAGAATTCGAAGCCATTGAACCGCAAATATCCAATAGTAATCATGAAATCCAATGTCATGCTCTTTAATTACCTAATTCCAGGAGGTTTGAACGGATATTCTGGAGGAAACTTGATTTTTCCATAGTAATATCCACCTAAAGTATTTAATGAGCAAGATTAGAACTTGAATCAGGTGATACAAAGAGTAAGCTAACAAATTTACAGAGAACAGTGAGGAATGACAAAGGGAATAGGTAAACCAACCTGCAAAAGGTGTTCCTTCGCTTCCTTCCAATACATAATCTGAAAACATAAAGTAACATCACATACATGTAAAGAGGAATATGCTGAAAGACAGAAAATGAAAGCATCACAGCGAGCATAAATATGAAAGTCATCACCCATTTTTGGCCCACACCCCGCCTCGGCGGGATTGGGTATGTTGTTGTTGTATCATCCATTTTTGGCCCACCAAAAAAGCATCAATCATAAGTATTGTTGTACATGTTTTAATTTATACAAAGAACTCTAGAAATGCATTTGAACAACTAATATCTCTTCCAAAGCTATATATGCCCCACACAATTGATTGCAAAAGTTCGACTACAGCGTGACTGTAAGCTAAAATTTTCCACTCAAAGGTTGCCTCGTGGCAAAAGGCTTGTGACTATCATCACTAAAATGTGAGAGGTCTCATGTTCAATTCCGGGTAGGTGCAAACAACCCTGAGTGGCCACGCCAACCTCCTGAAAAGGGAGGGCTTTACAAGGTTTGAGTATGTATGGCGGTTGGGTCAAACCCCGTGATTAGTAGGCCAAAAAGTCGGAAACCATGGTTACGCAAGGAAAAAAAAACTGTACACAAAATCCGTAAAATTTTCAAAGTGAAAGAGAATGATTGCCACAAAGACAATAGTCACCACTCCTTAAAAATAAAAAATAAAAAAAGTAGCCGCAATATTAATTGAGACACTACTCACAGTCATGTATCTACTTACTACCCATTCGCCAGGTCTCATATAGGCAAACACCTATACCTCATATTTACAAATAACACAAACAGACACCTGAGGATCATAAGGATGATGATGAAATGATGAAAAAAATAGAGGCTTGCATAAGCAACTTACGCCACTCAAGAATGTCATTTGGGGAAGGCCGAGCAACAACATGTGAAACAGGTTCCTATATATGAATAGGGGAAAAGGTCAGTTAAGTATTTCATATTGTTTAATGGTGAAATAAGAAATTAGATAATTGACAAAAATCAATTAAAACATAAAACACTACTTAATATTATAACTATGTCCTACTTGGGAAAATGAAAATTGATAAGAGCAATAGCTCTATGGCTCTGTACAATATGCAAAGAACACTTTAGGGAATTAGGGGTATTATCAGGCATTCGGTCCTCAAGAAAATTAGGTGGCTCAGTGTAAAATACATACTTAAGGTATATCCTTCTACCCAAGCTGACAGAATAGCTTCAAAAGAAGTTTATAATTAGTAGAATCACTATGTTGAAGACAAGCACAAATAGATTACTCTTCTGAGATAGTTTTCTCTGTTTGCTTTATATGTCCGAGGGTAATTCACATAGAATTTTTTTTTATATAGTCGGTGGCAAATGATTTTCTTCTCAAAATAAAACACAAACTCTTCCTTAAAAAAAATTGATAGATTTTACATGTTCATCAATATTTTAAACTACATCGCATGGTTGGCAATTATTACAAGATGACAAGATCTAACACTAAGCTAAGTCAAGAGAAAAAATTGTCACGTTAAACGATTAATATAATGTTATTAATTAAAGCAACCGTTTTATAGCACACTATGCAGTTCACTGTCCCATTAAAATACCATTTCAGATGAGATGAAACAGATTCAAGGAATGGTATACGTATAAATACATGGATCAACAAAATGGGAGCAAGGCCAACTTAGTCATATAAGTATAACAGATCCAAAAAAACATGATGGAACAACAGAAGGCATACTTTACAAAGGGCTCTATATTCCTTCTGAAGGCGCTTCACACATGCTTTCTCAGCCATCTGACAATTTCAATTGAGGTTGCGGGTGGTCTTTTAGTTCTGTATTCACCTCAAGTAAATGTTATTGCCTGCAACTATAAAAGACGTTGGAATTACCACACGGAAACATTAGCTGTGATGAAATTTCAGAAGGAAGAGAAGCTTTCTTCTCTTGATTTGGAATTAGTAAGCACAATTAGAAAGCACGGGCACGTGTATCCGTGCAATGTCGACTAAAAAGCAAACAGGGGTTATGTTGGCAATTTATACCGTCACCCATAGTTAACACCACATATATATATTTTTAACAAAAATCACTAGCGCTTATTGCTAAGCATGACCAAATATATAACAAGGAATGTTGGACACGTCAGGCAGACACGCCACTTAGAAGAGTGGAAGCTCTGAAAGATGAGGAGAAGTGGTAGACGACTAAAACTTAAATCTAGACCTAAAGGAGCTTCTCTTGTCCTCCGAGGACATGATCTCTGGTAGGAAGACGTGAATTAGGATAGATAATTAGGTTTTTTTTCTAGGCTCCCAAAGTGATTTCGCGTGCACATATTTTCTCCTGATTTAGGTATAGAGATTCATTGCTAGTTGCTTCTAGGCGATGTGATTAGGTACAGAGCTTCATAGCTAGTTTTGCAGGCGATCTTAGTAGCCTATATGTATGTACAAATTAGGTCTCAATTGGCCTGTAGTTTATTGTATTACCGCTGCAGGATTAACAACTAATAATTTTCATATATAATTCGCCCAATTGATATGACCTAACCTAATTAATTAATTGGATGATAATAATTCCAATTAATTAGGATCAAAAGTAAAAACAGAATCATAAGCGATCACCAGAAATCGAATTCATAATAATTACAGTAAATTAAGATAAAGAACAAGGATCTACATACATACATAAAGGGAATGGAAGGTGGGTCGGGTCGGGTAAGTTGAAAACAAAGTAGACTTACATAATAATAATAATAAGGTAGAGATAGATGGATTTCAGTCAGTCTCTCCCTCCTTCCTGTTTTGTTTGGCTTGATTTTTTATATTTTTGTGGTGGATCGATCGGGTCAATCAAGTTTTTATGTTATGGTGGGACTGGGTGGGTCAGCCCTGTTTGTATCGACTTCTGTTAAGTTGGGTTTTTGTTTTTAAATCTAATTACCATTCTACCCCCCTTCCTTTCCTTTGCTAACAAGTACACAAGCAAGTGACTCACTTTTTCTTGTTTAACACTTTAACTTACTCCCTACTTTTCCACATGCATGCCACAACACTTTCCCTTCACATAATATCAATACCAATTATCCATTTTTTTTTTCTCTTTGTTTTTTCTTTGCTTCACACATTTTTTTCTTTTTTATTTTTTTTGTTTGTAAATGTGAAATTTATTAATCACCAAATTGTATAAGTATTACAATGGAGTATAGTCGCATGGAAGAGGGATCGTTCCGGTACGCGATTGAGAATCGGGATCACGGTTCGCTAGGTGTTTAAAATTCGGTTTGATGGGGGTATGTTTATTCGAGATCGCTCCGGTTCGACGTACCTAATAATTAATATATTCCTAAGGATTATAAAAAAAATCCTAACATCCAAAATTAAAAAATATAGTTTGATACTTAAGATATTTTTATAAGTCATAACCATTAGTCATTTACATACTAAAGTTTTTGTATTAAAGCTAAAAAAAAAACAATTTCATGATCGAGAAGGTTTGAGATTCGGATCGTTGATTTTCCCGTTCCCAACACCCGCAAACTGGATCGCAAATTCGTGGCCTTTCTAGCGAATTATGTTACTATCCTTGATACATAACTGAAACTAGATACAACAACACATATACACTAATGAAACATTCTAAGACACCACATTTCCACAGGACACTTCCTATGGCCTCAATGTCTCTTATTGCATTCCTTAGCAGAAGTACAACAAGGGAAATTGATCACAGGCGCTCGGCAAAGGCCAACTCAAGGACTATATTTCCTTCATGAAGGCTATCTAAATCAAACCCTGCAGTAGCCACCTCACGGGGAACGTGTATGTGTCAAGTAAATGCCACGTCATATTCCGATCATCTTTCCATTTTGGGCTAATAACCTATTAAAGCATCATACTTGTCACAAAAGCGGTTCGTGAGCAAAAAAAAATAGCCCCTTTGGCCCTAATCTTGTATTTTGTCTCTATGATATTACATTTAGAGAGTGAGCATCGGTCCCGGACAGGACAGGGCCAGACCAGGCCAGGACCTTAAAAGGCAGAGGAATGGGGCCGGACCCAGGACCGACCAAGACCCGAGACGAATTAGTCTAAAAGCAGAGGCAGAGGGGACCGAATGTGGTCGGTCGGTCCGGTCAATCATTTCGGTCGGTCCGTCGGTCGGTCGTCCGTTCGGGTCGTTGCTGTCCCCTACATTTAGTAACTTCCCTGGCCGGTATCAGTTTTTAACCTTATATTATCCTATGGCGGATGCAAGCCCCACTATCTTAATTTGTTTCCTTTTCCTATCGATTCGCGATCTCAGGGTGTTCCTGTAAAAGCCAAGATATGTATTATTATAAGAAGCCAATTTAATCCTACATCATGAAGATCGTAACTAATTCTTGAACTAAATCAACATCAAGATTCACAAGATCAACAACTGATGCGTTCTCCAGCTGTTGACCAATCCGTTTAAGTAACTCATCTCTTCGTGTTTCAATTAAAGATCTAAACGAACTGATTCTTGCAACAACTGAATCAAAAGATCACAAGAAACACTATTCTTTTATGTGGGTAGCAAAAAGATGAGTGTTTCAATTAAAGAACGGATTTTTACATCATCATCGCTATCTTTCTTTAACTTCCTCTGCACATAAGCTTTTAAAGATTCACCAACAACTTGAAAGCTTACTTTTCCTTTGGCCTTGAAAGCTTACTTTTCGTGGATTTCAATTTCATTACCACTTTCATCAGTGCATCGTTTTCAGCTTCCATGGTCATCCTCGCTACCTTTGTCTTCATCAGATTGTCCGGTGGTGGTTTTGAAGGTGGATTTGGTGGTGGTCCGGTGAGATGATTGTCCGGGGTGGTCCGGTGAGATGATTGTCCGGTGGTGGTGGTTTTGCAGGGTAATATGGTGTTGGGTAATAGGTGGTGTTGTCTGGTGATAAGCTTATCTTAGGTTCTTGATTCCTCAAATGAGGAACACAATGTTTTGGTAAAGTGAAAGATTGCAGTGGAGAGAGAAAGAAAAAAAAATTGATATATATTATGAGGTGGCAAAATGATGTGGACTTTTTACTGCCTAGGTGTACACAAATGTGGACATTTTACTGCCTAGGTGTACACAACCGGAAGTTGGAGGTTGACAATGTATCATTTAAGCCAAGTTAGACGAGATTAGTGGTAGAAAGGTATTTTTTTTTTGTTAGCTCACGTCGAGGCTACTTTTGTGACAAGTATGATGCTTTAATAGGTTATTTGCCCTTCCATTTTCTCTGTCCTGACAAGTTCACAATTGTGAGTGCTCAATGTACCTCTTATATTGTGTGTTCTTTATCCAACGGGAAGGAAATCCATGCGCTAATAATCAAAATCGAATTAGAATGCAACAAAATGGTCGAGGCATCACTAATTGACATGTATACAAAATGTGCTGAATGTTTTATGTTGAGAGGGTTTTCAACATGAATTCTTGCATAAGCGTGACAGCTTGGAATGCAATGCTTCGTGGGTATGGACGTAACGACCAACCACTTAATTCGTTTGATTTTGAGAAGGATGCAAGAAAATGGTGTCAACCCTGAGCTTGCTTCCATCGTGTTCACACATCAGATTCATGTTGAAGGGTAAAACTGTCCATGGTTAATGGGAGTTTAAGCCCATGTTGTACTATAATTGATAGGGATAATTCCATATTTACCCAATCTAAACATGAAAATGTCATATATACTCAAAATACAAGTTTTGAATGCATGATGTACAATGCAGTTAAAGCATGTTTTGGGTAAATATGACATTATCATGTTTAAGTTGGGTAAATATGGAATTGCCCCTAATTGATAAGTATGAAAAGTGTGGGAAGCCAAGATTGGCGGAACTAGTTTTTAATATTTAACGCTATTGTTCACAATTTGTATCGCTAGTTAGATTTACGAGTTGTTTAGTTATGCATTTACGCTTTAGTTCAACCTGCAAATGAGCCTTTATGTTGGATATATATATATATATATAAAAGATTATAAGATGTTACTCTCACAAAAATTATTTCAACAAAGTATACACAACTCTTGTATTAAAGACGATTTCACTCAAAATATTATTTATTTGAAAAAACTTGAGACACTTTTATTGTGTTTTTAGGCACTAGTACTTTCACAATTTAACTACTACATAGTTGTCCCTTTTATAGGCTTCATGTAGTTAAACGGGGTTTTTTTTTATTTGGTTTTTCTTTATTCCTTTTTTCTTATTTTATGTAAAATACATTAGTTCACATTTCACTGTTCACAAGTTGAAGAATAAAGAAAAATGAGTGTTTTGCCCGGAAAAAGGGATGAGAAGGAGGACATCGATGAACCAAGTCTTGCATATATGAATTACTTTGCGGCAATAACTAAAAAGATCGGTATGCCTGAGTATTCACAAGCTAGCAAATCATTTTTGTCCTTAAGTATTGTACTTTGAAAGTTGTGGGTAGCATAATAGCATCAATGTAAGATTCCAAACACACACTATAAACCATTCAGATTAGAGATTAGTTAGCAGAACTATACTTAAGAGCTAAATCACGTCTTAATGATTTGATCCTAACTTCTTTATGCATCTTTACTGATATAAGCCATAACATAATATCTAATGCATTCTTACAGATTTTTAAAATAGAGTAAAGTATCTAAAGCAAATAATAAAACAACAAAATAAGACGATTTTCCCTCATCCAGCCTAGCCTCGAAGTGAATATCTTGTGACGGCACAAGATTCTCTGTTTAAGTACAATTAATTAATTACGGGTAAGATATGCCGGCACCCCATAAAATACAAGGCGGCACCTATAAGTAGTGGGCCCTTTCTTTGTCCGTCACATTTAGCATGTACCTTTTTTAATTGTGTAGTGTTTATTTTGTGTTGTATATTTAATTTGTGTAGTGTTTTTATATGTATAGTGTATTTATTTGTTTGGTATATTTAATTTGTGTAGTGTTTTTACATGTAGAGTATTTATTTGTGTATTGTTTTCATTTAATTAAACAATAACAATAAAACATTTTATAAACTTTTTTTACGTTACTTTTTATAAACTTTTTTTATAAATTTTTTATAAACTTCTTTTTATAAATTTTTTATAAACTTTTATTATAAATTTTTTATAAATTTTTTATAAATTTCTTACAAATTTTTTAGAAAAAATTACACGTTTGGTCCCTATGGTTTTGCGAAATATAGCTTTAGTCCAAAGTCAGCTTTTATTCTGTAGAGTATCTAATTTTGAAATACATGCACACTTTTGGTCCCTAAAATGGACGACGTTTATTTCGCGTTATCTCATTAAAATACAAGGAGTAGCATGTAGCTTTTCTATAAATTTTATAATAATAGACACCCACGTTGGCTTATTATTTCCCTCCCATTTCTCAACAGCTACCCAAATAAACCCAAATCCCAATCCGATCAATTATAAACCACAGAAATCAAACCCCCAATTGATCATAAAATTAAATAAATGGTTAGTGTCGTTGGAGAATCTGAGAAGCATGAAGGAAATGGACCCTGCATCGGTAAATAAACCATGAAAACTAATGTGTTAAATAATTTATTTCATTGACATTACCTTGAAAACAAGATATTAATTGTGGTTTTGTTATTGCATTTTCTAAAGGACACCCTACTATGTTTTCTATGAAAATACATCATCTTTGGAAAGTTTAAAGACCATGATGAAAGGAGGTATGTTAAT